>OW052222.1:90665994-91265994 GCA_932526605.1 Nephrotoma flavescens | reverse complement strand
TTCCAAAGAGAATAATTTTTGTCAGCTTCAGGACCCAGTGCTTTCAAATAATTTTCAGTACAAGCTTCTTTATGTTCTTTAATTAATCGGTTAACTTTATTACTTACCCGATTAAATTCTCTTTTGTCAATAATATTTCTGGTTCTATGCCATATGCGTCTTTTCTTACGCCTTTCTTTTATCAGTTCTCGAATCGCCAGGGGGTAGTTGATCTCTTGTACGACTTTCTCACCTAATACGGGTGTAGCCTCTTTAGCAGCTTCACGCATGGAGTTAATAAAATATTTAGTTTGTAATTCAAGTTCTTCTTTAGTTTTAAGACTAACTTTTAACTCAATTAGATTGTCCAGTTTCTCTCTAAATAATTCCCAATCAGTAAATTTATTAGTAAGGTTAAGTTTGGTTTTCTTTTTTACGACTAATGTACTCACAGTCATTAAGACCGGTGTGTGATCGGAAGTAAGGTCGTCAATACCTTCGACTTCAATGTAATTTGAGGCTATTTCTTTCGAGATATAAAAGTCAATCAAATCAGGAACTTTGTTGATGTCTGTAGGCCAATAGGTACGTTTACGCGATGAGTGATATTCACAACCTGACATTTCTATTGCACTTAGGAGTTCTTTTCCTTTTCCTGGTGTTATGAGTCGAGATCCCCACGCAGTATGTTTGACGTTGCAGTCACCTATGATAAACCTCATCCTATGATAAACCTTGGTCCAAGTTTATTAAAAATGTTAAGATATTGATTTCTTACGATATTATGTCTTGGTGGACAGTAGATCGCCCCTAAACTTAGTTCAGCACCACCGTGGTTAATCGTTATTACAGTAGCTTGCATAAATGGCTCCTTAATTTCTTCTTGCTGGAAATGTAGGATATTTTGTTTGATTAAGATTGCTGTCCCTCCTCGAGCACGATCACTCGGATGCAATGTCCAATAGGCACTATATCCTGTAGTTTTGATAAAGTTTTTCTCCGTCTCGAAGTTGCCTACAAACTTAAGTTACCAAAAATCATAGAAGGAAAAGTGAATTTTCAAAAACTATTTTGTAATATTATATTTTTATCAGTTATCATTTAAATAAGTCTAGGCTTCTCGTTCTACTTAAAATCTTACTAAAAATATAAACGATGTTGTGTTCTTTGATTAAATTATTTCTAAATACTATGTGTGTAAATATGGAGTTTACCAATAAATGGCGCCAGCTGACAATGTACCTTTCGACAAACCTCGTTATCGGCGCCATTACCATACAAGTTTTATACAATAACGCATGATTTTACTTATTGAAAATGTCGAGTTTTCGCCTACATATAATGACTTGGGGATATCACTGGTTGCTATCATTTGAAGAAAACTGCTGCAGAATCATATCAAATGCATGTCAAAGCTTACGTTGAGCATGCAGCAGCTGTTGGTAAATCACAATGCTATGAGTGGTTAATAAATTCAGAAGTGGTGATTTTGACGGGAGAAACGAAGAACGTGGAGGACCACCAAAAGAGTTTGAAGATAGTAAATTGCAAGCATTGTTGGATGAGGATGACGCTCAAACGCAAAAACAACTCGCGGATCAATTGAATGTGACACGAGAAGCCGTTTCAATACGTTTAAAAGCCGTGGGAAAGATGCAAAAGGTGGAAAAATGGGTTCAATATAAACTGAATTAAACGCAACAGGGAAATAGAAAAACCACTTGCAAAATGTTGCTCGCCAGATCTAAAAGAAACTCATTTCTCCATCAAATTGTGACTTACAATGAAAAATGGATGGATTTTGAGAATCCAACGCGCAAAATGTCTTCTGTTGATCCAGGACAGTTTGTCCGTATTTCGTGCAATCAGAAGAGTGTTATTTGTTTTGAGCTGCTAAAACCGTCAATACTGAACGCTACCAACTACAAATGATCAGTTTGAGTCGAGCTTTGCGTTAAAAACGACCAGAATATGATAAAAGGCAAATCAAAGTGGTTTTGCTTCATGCAATGCACCACCACACAAAGCAAAACCTGTCATGGAAACCTTGGAAGCACTTAATTGGGAAATACTTTCACATGCGGCTTACTCGCCAGACTTGCGGCTCCATCCGATTATCACATATTTGCATCGATGGACAGGAAGAAGAACAGTTTTTTTTGGCGTGGCGTCCAAGCATTGCCATAAAGATGGGGAAAAGGTAGTTATAATGAGCAATATTTTGAATAAAATACTCTTAATCATTATCATACGACGAACGCGTACTTTTACTAAAAAAATTCCGGTTTCATATTTTCACACCTGGTATCATTCATAGAGGCTGAGGTAAGTGAGGTAAGTGGCTTTGGATCTTATTCAATCAACATGATTTAATAAGATAAAGTGATAAATATGGGGGGATCTCCCAATAATTTTTTAACTGACGATTTTAGCACTTAAAATATATTTTTGATGCATTTCTTTTTATAAACATGCATGTTTTGCAAAAGAAAGAGTACTTTTTGAGAACTCTTAGTTTTTGATTAGAATTAATGTTTTTTACAATCTCTAATTTTGCTTTTATATCGCGATTAATTTAAATATATTTGTTTAATTAAATTTAAATACGGCATTTAATAAAAAAATTATAAAATCAAATTAAAATAAATATTAAATAAAATGTTTAATTAATAAAATAATATAATATAAAATTCAATCAACTAAATTGTATAGTTCAAAAGAGGTTTCTCTAAATAAATGTAAATAATTGGTGGGACATAAACATTTCCCAACGAAAGTGGTGACCTTAACGTGGTTTGGGGGACATATAAACATATACAAATCAACGGCCGCACATTAGAAAATTTAAAATTCGGCCGAATACAAACCTATGGCCAATTAATAAACTCATCGGCCGTGTAAAAAATTCTATGACCAAATTAAAAAAATCGTCGGTTGCATAAATGTAAAATAATTATGCTAAAAAATAATAAAATACGAACAAATAGCCAATAAAAATTATGCGGTCAAATTAAAATTCGTCAGCCGCATATAAATCCTACGGCCGAATTTATAAATCAACGACAAAGTAAACTAAATCAACGGCCTTATAAAAATTCAACGGCCACCATTCAAAACGACTGTCGAAATATCATTATTATCAATCAGCAGTCACACGCCTTATTTTACCAGCAAAATGTCGCGTTTAGAATCATCGAATCATAGCAGCTGGACGTCCAGAGACTTTTTTAAATTGCCGTGCCAGACGAAACTAACAATCCGACGGCTGCCACAATGAAATATTTATAAATTATTTTTAAACCTATTCAGAAATTTTGTAAGTACATACCAAAAATTTATTTATTTGTGTTGAAGGTTTATCAACCGTCCAAAATTTTCTTTTTCTCTTTAAGGCCCCGATTCAAGATAACACGTGGTCGATTTTCAAAGCTAAGACACAAAACACTGGTTTATTTTTTCTAGTAGATGGAGCGTACAGTACCATTTTGAAATCTTCATTAAATTTTGTATTTTCGTAATTTTTCATTTTTTATCTTTTGGAGACATGTGCATCGAAAATAAACATAAAACGAAAGAATGAAAAAGGTTTTTTTGTCCAAATACCTAATGGTTTAGTTACAACAACAAACATATTTATAAATTGATTTTTGTTAATTTTCAGTTCTTATTATGAGGCGTTCGGCTATTTGTTGTTTGTTTTTACAATATTACAATCATAATGAAATAATTTAACTTTTTTATAAAGAAATCTGGCACAACGAGAAGCAAAGTAGATGGTCACCTAAACTCAGGAACTGACCTCATTGAGCTCGATTTAACGTAATGATCCAAATTATTAATATTTCGGGTGTATTTTCACATAAGTTTTTTAGTCACTCAAATATCTAAAGACAGATCTAAAGAGACTGATCGTATCCCCTAGGGGGATATTAAAACTGTATTGCTCATTTTCCACAAATGGTTAAATTATTTGTATGTATGTATATATGTATGTAATACATAATATCTACTGGCTGCTTTAAATTTTTAACCCGCAAACACTTCTTTTGTTTCTGGTTTTACACTTTCGGTGTTGGCTGGAAGTCTGGTAAATTTCAGTCAGTTCTATACATTCTATTAAATGAGTTTTATCTTGCTGGCACCAGAATTTAATGAATTTTCAAAGACTCCAATTCAACATACATATCTACTTTTCCGAGATGGGGTCGTATCTCGTAATTCAATCATAATTCCGAATTACGAATGAATGGTAATTTTTCAACCGCTCAAGTACAACAAGCCTCTGGAAGTCTCTTAACCGTATACGGTTAGCGTGAATCACTCGCAATTAACATAGCGACCACTGATGTAACCAGCGCAATGTTCAGATGTTAATTTTAGAATGCCTTCATAAATGTGTAAAAGACAATCCCGATTATTAAAAATCGCGCGTTATACCGTTGACAGACACAAACTAGATAACCTCGTTATTTAGAATATTAAGTTATTTCTGCCTGTCTGTCTGTACTCGATTTTTTCAAAACAGAATTATTAAGTTTTCATAACTAGATAAATGTAATCCATCCCGATAAATTAGGCACACTCGCAAAAATCGCGTTTCTATTATGTAGTCACAACAATTTGTTTATTACGATTATTATAATTTAATTTTCAATCTAGATAAATCGCGATAAATTTTGTGTTTGTCTACGGCATTGCACATCAAGTGAATGACGCGTTATGATAAAAATATCTTCAATCATGGAGAAGATTTACGGAAATTGTTTGCAAATTACGAGTCAACAAAACGCAGCGAATCCTTTAACAGTTTGCAAATAAATATTTTTTTTTGAAACTAGTTCAGTTGAATAAAAAATTATGCCCATTGCGAAACACTTTCCTATATATACATATTTATTTTAACACAAGAACAAGAGCTTGACAACAAGATCGTGGCAGATCTTTGATTTATGTTTTAATTGATACTTAATCGGAAACTATAATATAATAAACATTTTAAATCTTTTACCTTCTCGTGTCGCGTGTCTCCCCAAATAAATTGTTAACATTTCATTCTTGTTGGTTCACTTGTAGATCGATTTAATGAGCTGGGAAGTATAATGGCAGAGTGATTTGTCTCAGGAGAACAACGTTGCGACTTAAACCCCAAATGTCATTAACATATGCTAATGTCAGTTGCTCTAGCCTATATTGAGCTCACGTATGACGTTTTATAAGAATAAATTGAGAAGCATTTGGCCGATAGGATCATCTTACTTCTTTCTCATACTCACGATGCAATTTTAAATGTTGCCGAAAGTTTATCTTTCCTGTATACCTTGAATTAAGAGTCCTCAGTAATTTGCACATAGATATCAGATGCTGTCGCACGCCTATTGAAAGTTTTTCAATAAACTACAAAATTACGATTTGGTCGGTAGTCCATAATGGTACTCGTGGCTAAGATTCGATCGCTGTAAATAACTTTGCTGGTCACTATGTTTTCTAAGCCAACCAGTGTTTAACAAAGCTACGATATAGATGTTACAATGTAATCGATCTCTTTAATAAACAAATTGAAATGTAACAAGCTTAAAATATCGAATGGAATTTGAAAATGCCTGAACCAATTCTAATCAACTAATTCAGTTTTATGGTGGGATAATAAGCCCATCTTAAAATAAACATAAGGTACTTAAATGGATGAGATTGGTTAGGCTGAACGAAACCCTTTATTCATTAATAAACCATTAGTAACACCCCACACTCCATTTTAAATGAAGATGCCCATTCGTAAGGAGCGAAATCCCAAATATACAAGCAGTTCCCATTTTTTGATATAGGATCTCGACTTTTTTTATTACAATAAAATCTTCTGATATACTTTTTAAGGGGTATGAGGCTTCTAAAATAACATAATGTTCGGCAATGAAATCAAATAGCTAAAACTGTACTTTCTCATCCTGTCATTAGAGAATATCATTCGACAGAACATAGAGTAGCGCAACTCCTTATATTATAAATCAAGTTAGTTCGTTTTCGAAACCGTCCAAAAAATGAGCTTCATCTCAGCGTTGTGAACAAGAAAATATCAGTTACTAGAGAGCAAGCACACGGCAAATGAGAAGCATGAGAAAGTTCGATTACTTAGAATTGATGATATATGATCAAAATATAATCTCTATATAGAGCAAGAATCATCGCATGGATAAATTACATAACCGGATTAAGCAAATTTCATTAAATTTGTTAATGTTTAACCAAAAACTAAACTACAAAGAACCTACAAAGCGCTGATAACGCCATATTTCACTACGAGTCTATTGATACGAATCAAATTTTTATAGGAATACCGACTGATTCAACTATTTAGAATACGAGAGGATTGCGAAGGTAAGATAGCTTATGATAGCCGATAGTTTATATAAGATCTATCCTGTAGTTTACATCTTTTGACTGTCAACTTGGCTGTTCTTGATTTATATTACTTGACTTATATTACTAATTTTATAGCAATAAATATTGACCCGCTTGTATTCACTGCTAGTAATCTGGTAATTGCTGTACTTGTTACATTTCCATAAGTAATTTTTTATTACAAAATGTTAATTGATGTTGACTTACCATAGACGAGGTTGGTTACCAACTTCTGGTGGTTGGTCTCTTCATTTCATGGCCGGTTGAGGACCAACTTAAAATGAGAGATGGGGTCCCTCGTTCATTCGTTCCTCGTTCAAATTTCGGGTATTTGCACCTTTTTTGGATCAATCATTTTTTGGATCATATACACTCCAACGTCGCTAAAACCAATGAGAGGAAATGGAATATATCGATTGAACATTTAAACACGTCGATAATGTGGCCATAATATTTATGAGACTTCGACTTGTGTCAGGTTCCAAATTCCTCCAATATGAATTTGATGGATGGATGGATGGATCCTGGCACACCAGGATTGGAGGTTTATTGACAAGTTCCGGAGAATTGGAGTTGCAAATTAAGAAGCCAATATCATTATTATTGATTCACCATTATTTAGAGTGTGCGATTAAGACTAACGGTTTTACAAATAACCAGATACAGGGACAGGACATGTTTGTAATAATTATAGAATTGGCCCGGTTCCAGATGTCTAGTAGTCAGAAGTAGTTAGAAAATTTGTTATATTTATATACAACTAGCTGTACCCTGCCCGCTTTGCTCTTTGGTATAGAATATATTTTGTTGTTCCTTCAGGTGCGGTCACATATAATGATGACGGCTTTTCACAAGTGAGCGTCTACCATCTAATTGGCAAAGTCAGAAGCATGGATATTCCAAATTTAAACCACAAACTTCAAGTGACTGACCTTGTGATTTGTTAATGGTCATATCAAAAGCTAGACGAATGGGGCATTCTTTTAAAATTAAATGGCATATCTGACGGAATTATAATAGGAGTGTTTGGGATTAAAACTTCTTCTACTTTGTATTTGCCGGTTAATATGGTTGCTCCAATTAAATATGTCATTCATTTTTTAACAGCAAGTCGGCATTACAAAGTTTTGGTTGGTTAATATTTCGTATTAAAATGATAGTACACCAATTTTTAATTGAAGAATATGTGGTGGTACTCCAGACAAATCTAATAAATTTAAAAATTCTGTAGGATAGTTTACCACTTCGTTTTGATCTATACCACAATCAATTGGTCTGTATGAAAATGTTTCACCAACATTTTTATTTTGAATGGCAGTATATCATTAACGTCCTTGTTTTATGATGTCAATATTGGTCGATCACTTAACCAATTATGATTTGATTTTGTTGTACAATATTTGGGTATACGGTTTCAATTAATTTTTCTTTTTAGTCTTTTAAAATACAAAAGTTTGGTGGAAATGGAATTGAATCAGTTGCACAATCAATTGGAATTTTTCCATTTCCAATGTCTAATAATGATTTTGGAAATGTTATAGCCGATTCATCGTTTTGCAATTGATAACGCATATATATTGTTAAATTTAAATTTTTAAATGTTTCTCCAGAAATTATATGGTTTTAAACATTCGTTTAATTCACCAGCTGGAGTTGATCGGGTTATAACAGGTACCTATGTTAGTGTCTGTCTAAAATCACCTGATAATTATATTGTTCTACCATCAAATATCTGTTGGTTGTTGCATAAATCTTGTAACGTTTTATCTAATACTTCTAATGATTTTTGATGTGCCATTGTGCATTCGTCCCAAATTATTATTTTGCATTGTTGCAATACCTTTCCTGATGTTTTTGGTATGTTACATGTTGGTGTTTAAATTATTTGCATATTTAATGGGAGTTTTAGTACTGAATGGGGTGTTCTATTGTCATCTAATAATGTTCCTGCTATTCCTGAAAAAGCAATTGCTAATGCTTTGTATGTTGATTTGCGTTCTTATCAATGTAATTAATAAATCGAAAAAAACTCCCATAGAACCTGCCACTTCCAGTGGCTCACGACCCATAGAACATATATATAAATTTTTATTACAGTTCATACAGTACTTTTTGAGTTTATCGACCGAAAATGCTCCTACGGAACACTCACGCTGCAACTTCTGGTGGGTCATTTTCAGCTAAAAACCATTCTCATGACCCATACAACATACACCAATTTTTATCAACATTGGTACAGCAGTTCTTAATGTTACAAACACACACGTCATTATTATATACATTTGATCGTCTTGTGAACGGCAAAATGACCGGTAACTTAATCAAGAATTACAAACCCAAATTTATTTGATTTTTTGATAGTTTGATGGTTTTTTTGGATCTGGCATCCCCGCCGTCAAATTCAATAGGTTTTTAAAATTTGGAATCGGGGGTATTATTACGCAAACATAAAGTCATTACGTTATTTAAAGTGTTTTGGATTGACGGTTATAAATGTGAAACACAAATCCTAATGATTAATCTTTTTGTTTTCAATAAAAACTCAAAATTAGTTTGAGTCGATAATCGTAAATCGTACTGAAGACTGCCGCATGAAAATTGTCTACGAGCTAAGTGCAACATAACATAGTTAAAAATGTGTGATATATGCACGAGTATAATGTAATTGTTGTTGTAATGCACTTGTTGTTGTACCACCGTTTTGCGATCACACATTTTTAACTTTGTTATTTTGCACCTAGCTCGTAGACAATTTTCATATGGTAGCCTTTATTCTGCTTATATAATTAGACCCTAGTATACATCTTGAATATATAGAAAAAAATATGAGCTTGAGGTGTAATTTTAACCAACAAACGATCAGATCTGCTTGTATAAAATTATGTATCGTGAATTACGAGATGTAAATTCAAGATAAACAAAATAAAATCAATTCCTCGTGAAAATTGTGATAAATGGGTTTATTATTGTAAATCACTACATCAACAACAACAACACAAAGTTTAATTTTCAATCTCATCATTTTTGTGTTTATCACCTCACCAACTATTGTTATAGGACATTCATACTACTCCAAATGTACACACATCTGTACAGAATTGCTTTTCATTCTCTATAAGTAGATAAAATACAAATACAATTTACTATGGTATTTATTAGCGATTGAAAGCAAACCATCTCATTTTCATACACACCACTAAAAAATATTGTTAGTTTCACAGCTGTTCATCGATAACGCCCTTTTGCTTTTATCTTCCATATACATACATATGTACATAGATATACATCGAAACAAGCCATAGAAACTAACTACATCTGTTGTATTCTGGTAAAACTAATTAGGAATAAAATCAATAAATTTTTCGATTGGTTCTTTACTTTGCTTTCTTTTTTTTACCAAAGGAATTTGGTTTTTTGCTAATTTTTCGGTTAATATTTACAATTTAGCAAATCGCCACCGTCAATCATCTCAGATTTTTTTTCTGCGTCTTTTGATATATCATAATCTAAGTTTTGTTGACTGATATCGTCGCAATGGTACCAAAACTTTGTCGATTTTTGCGAATATTGTTTACTTTGTAATGCCATAGCGGAAAAACTAGAAAGAAAAATGGAAAAAGCCACCGTCAATTTTCCTAAAAAACTTCAATTAAGTAGGTTGGTTAGTTTTTATGCTATGGTACCACGAAATGGTACCTTTTTCGTTTTCCTCACAGTATGAAAAAAAAAAATTTCAGGAAAAATTTTTTTTTTTCCTAAATTTTTTTTTTCATACTTTTCTGTAAGGAAAAAAGGAAAATGGTTTCAGCAGAACTTTTTTTCATTATTTGTACTTTACCAACTTTACACATCATTCACTTTCTGTGTCTTACCAGAGCCATCTATGACATTAAAGAGCCGTAATAGTTACTGCCCTATTATGGTTCTCGCCTCACCACACCACTCGCCGTGACTATCTAAATCACCCGAGTTCAAAATTGGTATTATGAGTCTCCCTTTTATTTTGGCGAGCCGTTGTTTGCGGCGTCGTATGTTGATTCTTGTATTTTTTAGAGTTTGTTATTTGTCGTTATGGAAGCCATATAGTAATGTCAAACAATTTTAGTTGTTTACAAATAGTTTTCATATAAAGATATTTTTGTATGTCTTTGTATGACAAAATTTATAAGGATACGATATTTTCATCGTATCGTAATACAAAATAATTATAAAAAAATATTAAAAATATAAAATATATTATATAAAAAATTGTGTATACTATATAAAAAAATTGTGCTCGAATTTTAGCCTTTCCCCATTCCATGCTTTCTCTAATTGGCCGCCCTAAGCTATTCCGCACTACTGACAAATTTTTCCAAAATTCATTAATGGTTAGTTTGATTTTTCCAACATCTGGAAATCCACGGGCAATATCCCGGTTTTTCAATGTTAAAATATTAATAAAATATTATATTTCTAATACCAAAAATACTTTGTCACTTGACTCTCACCATCATATTTTAGGTGAGCATATATGACATTGGACTCGCTCACTGTGAGAATTATAATACCAAAAATTATATGCGGTGATTTCGAGTCGCCAAGCGACACGCATGTGACGATCACTCGCTCACTGCGACAATCATAATAACAAAATAGAATTATAGTGACGACTCTTCACCCGGTGACGAGTAAGTGAGATTCATAATAGACCTATAAAAAAGGAGCTTTTATTGAGTTACTATTGGAAACATTTTGAACATGAATTTATGAATAAAAAATTAAACAAATCATCTAAATTTGAATTTTATATTATTAATAAAATATTCAAAAACACATATTTGAAAATCAGCCATCATAGTGTTGTATTTATGTGTCTATTATGATTCTCGCCTCACCACACCACTCGCCGTGACTATCTAAGTCACCCGAGTTCAAAATTGGTATTATGAGTCTCCCTTTTATTTTGGCGAGCCGTTGTTTGCGGCGTCGTATGTGGATTCTTGTATTTTTTATAGTTTGTTATTTGTCGTTATGGAAACCATATAGTAATGTCAAAAAGTTTTAGTTGTTTACAAATAATTTTCATGAAAAGATATTTTTATATGTCTTTGTATGACAAAATTGATAAGGATACGATATTTTTACAATACAAAATAATTTTATAAAAAATATTAAAAATATATTATATAAAAAATTGTGTATACGTACGTGAAAAGAAAGAAAATGAAATAGAGGAACCAAACATTAACGTGGCCCAAATCAGATAATCAATCCAACATCTGTTAAAATATTAATAAAATATATTTTTAATACCAAAAATTCTTTTTTACTTGACTCTCACCATCATATTTTAGGTGAGCATATATGACATTAGACTCGCTCACTGTGAGAATTATAATACCAAAAATTCTATGTGGTGATTTGGAGTCGCCAAGCGACACGCATGTGGCGATCACTCGCTCACTGCGAAAATCATAATACCAAAATAGAATTATAGTGACGACTCTTCACCCGGTGACGAATAAGTGAGATTCATAATAGACCTATTAATTATTAAATTTAACTAAAGCGGAACATAAATTTATTAAAGTTCTATAAAAATGAGCTTTCCGTTTAGTTGTGTAGGTTAGTAAAGTAAGTTAATAAAGGGTGCTGTCGCAAATTCCTCTTACATCCATTTTAAAATTTATTTTTATAAAAATTTAATAGCAATCTAAACGATCACATTTATAACAAAACTAAAGAGAAAACGTGAGCTGAAACGAAATTTTTTGAATCATCATGTAGAAAAAATAATTATTATTCAAATAAAAAAGATGTTTCATCAAAATTTATTTACTGGGCCGACATGTTGTTAACTATCATTATTTTCTCTTCGACGAAAAACCCGTGCTACTTTGATGAAAATTTAAAAATTTAAATGAAAGAAAAAAAATGTTTAAGTACTTCCAAAATACCATTATTCTATCGAGAATGCACCGAAGCGAAAATAGTGATAGTTACAACATGTCGCCTCTGGAAATGTATACAACATCGTTGATGTTCATAATTAAATATTATTACAAAAACCAACAAAACGTAGAAAACTTTAATTTTATGTGATTGAAAACCCGAGGTTTCTGTAATTTCAAAATCCGTTTACAGATGTCTCTATAATAAATTTACTTGGAATTACACATTCGAAAGCTATATGCGACTTTTTCTATTTCACTCAGTCTTCTGCGTAGTTCAGCATTTTCGATTTCCTGCTGAGTTGCGAACTCTATTTGTCTAGGTGGTGACCTAGCTAATTTTGAACTTCGATCGAATGGGAATAGCAATGGTTGGCTCACCCCAGAATCCTTTGAGCCGGCCTCGTTAGAGGGTGGATTAGCCAACTGAGCAGTTGGTGTACCACCTGGGGTAAAAATTCCTTTTTGTTGAAAACTCATAGCATTATAATGACTGGTTATTGAAGCAGCTACCAATCTAACCAGTGAAATTGGCAGTGGGTCAGTGGAGAGAACATCATTTACTTGGTTCTCGGTGTTCGGTTATCCCGCCGTTACTCGGTCGCCAGAGCCTCGTTGGTTAATTAGCAGGGAGCACCACGTGCAGGTGAGGTTGACATTTGGGCTGGTGTATTGACCTTCTAGACCGATGCCCCTTACCCCCCAAATTTCGAAAGTGTCGAGAAAAATATGAAAAAATCTCAAAATGTTTATATTATATTAAGTATTAAAGAAAAAAAATTAATTCAGTTTTTTTATGAGAATCGAAAATAATAATTTAAAAAAAAACCTAATTAAGCTGAAAAATTAATCATAATAATAATAATTAATACAAAAACAAAAATCATAAACTAAGAAAAAATACCATAATGTCGTGAAGTGAAACGTACGTTTGGTAGATAAATTAAATAAAGTGTAAGGAAAAGACTAAAGTGTGTGTGTGTGTGTGTAAGTACCAGTTTAAGAACATTTATAAATATAAATGAGATTGTGCATGGGCCATCGAATTATTATACGCTTAAGATCGATTATTGAATTTCGTTATACTAAAACGGTTGGTGATAAAGTAATAACCGTATAAAAACAAAAAAAAAACTGTTACAGTGATTACAAAAACATCTATGTGACACTCCATACAGTGCATGTGTAAAATAACTGTGAAAAGTGTTAGGACGTGAAACGGTGCACATATAGTGTTTATATTATATATTTACAATTACGCACCGTATAATATTGACCTAAGTTGTATGATATATATGCCTACGCATCGGTGATTTTAAGCCATATTGTAAACTTAGAATCCGGATTTAGACCTCATGGCGGAAACGGGGAAGTTATGTTAATTGTTTACTAGTTTATATTTGAAAAATGAGCCAAATTAAATTAACACTAAAACTATAAAACGAAAATATCATAATAATCAAAATTCTCAAATTAATTAATATCATACAAATTTTAGATTTTAAGTCTTATATATTCTGATTTTTTTTATGCAAAACCGTATTTTTTACTTCTAAGTAAGCAAATTATTTTAAACCTTAATTTTTGAATTTGATTTTTTTTTGGGTGCTTTAAAAATTATTATCATATTGAAATAGTAATATGGTGAATATTTTGGGAAATAGTTTGCTTGCTTAACAATAATTATTAAGTTTATCAATATTTAAAGCTAACCTACTAATAATATTTTGATATATTTTTCTCATCAATTTCTGAAAAAAAATAAATTGTTTTTTTAGAAAAATTAATTTAAACTAAAACTCAAAATTTTTAATTCTACTTTACTTTTATCTCGTGGATTTTTCTCTCGAATTCGTTAGTTATTTCACTTAATTTGGTACAAAAATGTGTAATGATTTTCTTTTGTCTGTCAGTGGAGTGAGTGGAGTGAATTAAAACCAACAAGATGAGTCATTAATTGAACGAGCATAGAGGATGAACTAGGGTGAGTATCCAGATAGGTAGTTAGTTGGCATCATTCCTTTCTTCCCCGCGGTTACACATGGCGCGCATATACTCTTCCAACCCCACGCCCAACCCTGACGCCTAGCCGGCAACGACTGCTGAAGAGTCCCTGTGCGGGCCCAATTTCTATAGCGTTCGTGTGATCTGGAGAATTCATTCGTTAGTGTTGTTATATTCTTTTTCTGTTTCCCTACTTTAATTTCTGGTCGCGTAAAAATTCTCCAGGACAAACAAATTGCTACAATATATAGACAATATTCCAATGTAATAATACAACATCAGTCGTCGTGACCTGATGAGAAGACTGATTTTTTCAAATCAATAGTCTCATTTGTTCGAAACTGATTGTTGGGATTCTTACACATTAGCCATCTATAAGTCAAAAATTCAAACAAATAATTGTTCTAAATTAATATCTTCATAAAAAAATCGTAATGGAATTCAAACGTAATAGTGTAATTGCACTGTATTTGTGTGGAAATTCACAAACACAACAGAGGCGGTCCTAAAAAGACCGCAACATCAAAAGAAATGATACGAAAGGTGAAGAAACGAATCCAACGAAATCCGAGGATCAAAGTGCCAATCAATAAGCCGCTCGTCTATATGTTTCACGATACTGCATTCAAACCATATTGAAAAATGAACTATACACTTGAAGCCCTACAAGATACAAAAAGTTCAAGATCTTACGGAGGCACAAAAAAAATTAGGCTTGAAAGAACACGAGCATTGAAGGTCTTGGCCGAACGTGATGAGATTCCAAAAATTGTCTTTTCTGATAAGAAAATGTTCACCATTCAACAGTATGTGAATATACAAAATGATCGTATTTGGTTAGAGCACAAGTCCAACGATAATTTGGACCCAAGAGTTGCCATGCGCAAGCAATCACCAGATCATGTTATGGTTTGGGCTGCAGTGACTGCAGATGGACGCATTCTTCTGGTTTTCATCGAACATGGAATCAAGGTAAACCAAGAGGTGTACCGCCAAAACATCCTAAACGATGCTTTGCTACCTTGGGCACGTAAACACTTTGGTACGAACCGTTTCACATTCCAACAGGACTCGGCACCATCACACAAAGCTCGAGCGACACAGCAATTTTTACAAAATTGCGTTCCGCGGCTGATTTCGTCGAAAGAATGGCCACCATATTCACCAGACTTGAATCCCATGGATTTCTCCATATGGTCCATTTTAGAGAGTAAGGTGTCCACTAAAAAATACGAAAGTGTTGATGCATTGAAGTCAGCTCTTGTTCGAGGATGGAATAAAATTCCGCAAGCCCACGTTCGGTCAGCATGCAAAGCTTTCTATGGAAGACTGAATCAAATAATCAGAGCCAAAGGAGGTCATATCGAGCAGTAACATGTTTTTCATAAAATGTAATATGTTTTCAACATATTCCACGAAATTTCAATAAAAATCAAAATTAAAAAAATTACAGCGTTTTCATTTGGTAACACTTGGTCTCAGCCACCCTGTAGAATTCGATTATTTTAACACGTTGTTCAGTAGCGAATTTCTCTATAATTAATTTCCAAGGATGACGCTTTAATAATCTGAAATTAGATAAAAATAAAAAATTTTTTGTAGAAAGCTATTCGAATTTTAAGATCATCTTTAGGACAATACAAATTAAATAATTTGAGTATTTTATCAATAGAATCAGATGTCCTAGAGAAACTAGAACACAACGTAACTATAAATAAATTTGCCCTCATATTTAAGTTTTGAATTAAAGAATATTTAACAAAATAAAATTAAGTTTTTGTAATATGTAACTACGTAAGGGCGCATAATTATATTTAGCCCAGGGCGCCATAACAATAGAAAAATAAGTTTAACATAGATTTCTGATTTTGGTAAATCGAAAGATAAAAATGTATTGAGTAAAAAATTTCTGACAATTCCAATGTCATGATTGTATTTGTGACTTTACATTGCGTGCAATGTAGTCACAAATACAACTCCGGAAAGTCCGCAAAATGGGTTTCAAAAATTCTTTGTGTTTGATGGCAACTATACCTTCGCATTTTTTGCAGGCTGGTACACTGATTAATAACAAAAGTACAAAAACTAGTGCCTCAACCAGCAAACACGTAAGAGTTTAAGTGGTGGCTGTTGATACCGTTTTGGATACTGCTACAACCACCAAATATTTTTTGGCTTATCGTTAAAACTTAACAACCGGTCCCTAAGATGTTGTTGCTCGTACCGTTGATCTAAATTGTTCGAACAGAGTACAACTTAAAATTTAACGTGTTCGCTGGTTCAAGCATATCTATGTTTGCAAATTGGAATCTATCCAAAAGTCAAAGTTTATTGACAAAAAAATTGTACTTCAAGCCAAATCGAATAATTAAACATAGCAATGCAAATTAAAAATGTTGGGGATGGTGATCATGTCGTTTTAAAAAAGTAATAATGGTTTGTTGTTACAGAGTAACGGGGTCCCCTTTTTGAAATTTCGCTCTATTCTGTTCAAACTATAGTTCACAATAAGCCAAATCTCAGGAAAATTTGGCTAATTAGATCTCAACAGCAATAGGTGTCATATAGGTGCTATATGGTTGTCAAATTAAATTTATGTCACCTCCAAACAAACGCCGCGATGATGAACAGACCATTACCAACAATTTGATGTTCCAAATGCAAGCTTGTATCGGGATACATATATAAATATCTAGTTGTACCTCTGTCTTTGATATCCGTGTCATCCACAACTAAAAGCGTTTGTTTCAGTTTCATTTTAACGGCGGTCAAACAAATTGTACCGACTATCTTAAAATATATTTGGTATTATTTTATGGTTTTTTCACCGCAATTAACGTTTCACGAAAAAATTATTATACAAAAAAATGATATCATTTATTTGATTATACTGCCATCTATAATCAAATATTGGAACCGTTGATATAAAATGACCCATTAGTTTTCTAGGCGCATTGTTAGAATCCTCGATCCTCTTCTATACTATGAAGATTTTTAGTTCAAGCATTTAGGAACAAGTTTTGTAAAATTTTTGTTGATTGTACAGTAACAGCAGCAACATTTCCTTGAAAAAATTTACTTTGTAAAATTAATTAAGTCAGGTTGTCCGGTAGCAAAATGTTGATCGAATATCACCTCATTCTCCTATAATACGACACAAGTGGTATTTTCAAGATTTCACCGTCCATGGACTTCCTTAGTCCACCGCGTGTTGGCTTGACTGGCGAGATGAAGTGGCAGATGATACGTTTGTCCGTACACTATAATTCAATCTGATTTTGGTCAACTGCAGATATGAATTACTTGTGGAAAAGATGTTCTTCTCCTTTGGTTCCAACTAGATTATTCACTCAGAAAACTATGATAAATACATGATTGCATTTACCATATTATAATAATAGAAATTATTATAGAATTATTGTGATGTTCTCTATTATACAATAATTAGAAAACTATTTGTTTAATTAAGTCAATCAGCGAAAACGGAGCTTATTATTATTATGATACTTGTAATCATATTCATGACCTATGATTTGGGTAAACATACTGCAAGATTAAATTTTGATTCGTTTAATAATTCTTAGTGTATTTATAAAAAATTCGCTATCTTAATGGGTGATTAATTCGTATGTAAAGACTAAATATCCACATTTTACTTTGTAGTTTCATGGCTGCAGTAATGCAGTCTTATGCAATTACCGCATATAGGTTAGGTTAGGTTTCAGTGGTTGGCACTTAGGCCATTTTTGGCCCATTGTGATACCACGCATTCACGCCACATCATTAACCCATTCACCTATTCACCTACTCACACAATTACAGTATACACCCTGCCTGCACATTGCAAGCTCCATGTCAACCTGTACATTGACGCGGACGGTGGGTCGGCGTTGAATTCTGCACTCCATCAGTTGTGTTTATTAACATCACCGATTGTCCAGTCTTAGTTGTGTTTATTAACATCACCGATTGTAATCGATGATGAAAATTCGATTTGCATCTAGCCTCTGATGGGATTCGAACCCAGTACCTCCCGGTTCAAGTGCCGAAGCTTTAACCACTGCACCACTTGTCCGGTAATTACCGCATATAACAAATGGTAATAAAGTTTTGAGATGGTGAGAAACCAAACTTTCGGTATACTCACAACGGAGAAAATAAATTACGGATTTAATGTAGTATCTCATTTTTTCTCTCGTTGTTATCATAACAATTCTTATTATTTTTAAAAAATTTAATTTATTTACGGACAATTATAAAATATATTTAATAATTGAAATAAATAAAAAACACGTTAAAAACTTTCTACTTTGTGATAATAAATTTTGTAATTTTTATTACTAGAGACCGGTTTCGGGATATATTTACCCCTTTGTCAATCCAAATTTTAACTAAGATTCTTATTAATTGGATTGATTATTCTCATCATAATAACTACATATTTAATCATAGCGACGACTCATCATAATAACTATATAGTTAATTATATGACGTCTTCATTTTCGACTTTGTCTTCTTAATCTGCGTTGCCCGGCGTTTGCGTGTCTGTTTCTTTATCATGAACGTTCTCCCTTTGTTCATCTTCTTTATGTGCTTTATCGGGAAAAGAGAAAAGATTCTGAATTTAGTACTGAGTTAATACTAAATTCAGAATCTTTTCTCTTTTCATCATTCTCTTTAATCTACTTATCTATCAATATTCCGCCGGCAAATGATAATCGCCTATACTTCTTTATCCTGTTGTGGCTCCATTTAATGTTTCGTATCTTTTAATTTCGAAAAAAATTCGTTCATTTTGGTTAACTTATTTCTCATTTTCTTTGTTAACATTTAAGTTTTCGTCTAAATCGAAATCCTTCTCTGCTAGAGATTGGGTTGTTCTTCTCCAGCCTCATCAATCTTATTTATTTAATCAATATTATTTTGTTTCTGTTTAAGCCCCCAGGAACATCTTCATTATCGGCAGCGTCTAGAGTCTAGACCGTCCTTTGCTTCATTAGTATTATTTTTATTCTGCATCTCTTTTTGCGAATCCAAAAAATTGTTGTAAACCCAACCCAATTCTCCTCCTGCTCGTCAGTTTCTTGTTTCTTGTTCCTTGTCGGTGACAAATTAAAAAAATAACATATAGGTCATGGTGAACCATTGATGACAAAAATGTGATGAATTGACGATATAAATCTACATTTGACAGCTCTTCAAAAGCCCAAAATTTCATAAAATTTATAACAGGCATTTTCGGGAATAGACCACAAGTAACTTTTGGGCAATTGTAATTGTTTTTTTAACATTGTTACGCAATTTACTCTGTCTATCCAAAAAGAAAGATTACATTTACAAACCAAATAGAACAGTGGTTAATCCTTTGGCATTTGGATCGGAAAGTACAGGGTTCGAATCCCGATAAAGGCAGGATGCAAAGTGAAATTTCATCAACAGATTACGATGTATGGTTAAATGTAACACAGCTACAACTCCCTGTCGATGTGCAAAACCCATGGGCCGACCCATCTTCCATGCCTGTGTAGGCTGACATGGAGTTTGCAATCTGCAGATGGTCTTAAATCGGTCCTATAGCCATACGTCCTTGAGTTGGCCAGGAGGCATAACCGCTGAAGAGCGGGGTGAGCCTTCAGCCCCAAAACAGATCGCATAGTTAACAATAAAAAAAAATATTACATTTCGCGTGAATTTTTATACTCAGCAAAATTTAATGACGTATTTTAACAAATACTACATTTTTGTTGTATTTTTTGTATAGATTGTATTTTAAAAGTTTGTACTTGTATAATACAAATTACAAATTGAAAGGACAGAAACAAAACGATACCTAAAAATAAATTACGCTACAGTTACTCTACATGTTCGGAAATTTATGTTCGGGTAATTTTGTCAGCAAGCTACTCAAAAATTACAATGGCATATTTTCGAAAACGCCTAATAAGGGTACTTTTATGTGTTTTCAATTTAGCGAAAAATTCAATTGTTTTTTAATTATTTATTATTTCTATTCAAAAGGTTACAAAAATTATTGAATGATATTCAAAATATTTGCATTTCAATTAATTAGTAATATGGATTAACAAATAATTTTTAAAACTAATTTTATTTTAAAGTCAAAAAAACCTCTTTCTCGATAGAAAACGCTCGTTTGGTTACCCATTTTGAAAGCTCCGAAGTTTTTGTTTTCGTACACCATCAGGTCTAATTAATTAATTTTTTTGGCTTTGCTATAATATAAAAGGGATCGGGTAATATGTGTAGAGCAATGTAAACAGTTTAAAAATAAAATAAATTTATCGAAGTCCAAAATTCCTTATTAAAACTCGTTTAGATAGTTTAGTGAAGCTTTACAGTTGTTAACACATTGCAGAGTTAATTGCCAGCCGGCAACCCCAGCCATAATTATGTCAAACAAATTATGGAAAAACATGTGAAAGAAAAAACAGCAAAGCAGTAAGCTTTTAATTTAAATTGGATTTTCATTTCACTTAGGGAATGAAAGATTGGGGAATTTGCGTGAAACTCAAATTATGGAAAACACTTTATGGAACAACATTTGGTTGTATATTGAAAAACAATTTACTGTACAACCGTTAACAAAACAACAATTGTGTGCCAAACAAATTATGATAAAACATTTGATCGCAAAATTTATAATAGAAAAACATATTGTGTGTTACGCAGATACTAACTGGAGGCTTTCGGGCTGCACCTATTTATTATTCGCTTCGTCAACCTGACAGACTCAGATCAAAGAGATTAATATATTACTCGCCTCTATTGTTATATTTACTACAAATGTTGACTTTTAATGTTGAAAAATATTTCAATTCAATTTGATTAATATTCAACTTTAAACCAATTATTTTCTGCGTAATACGCCTTATGTTTTTCTATTATAAATTTTGCGATCAAATGTTTCTCTATCATTTTCTCTTTATACTAAAATTTTGCACTAGGTACCTTGATTTTTACAGGTTATGGTTCGGGAAATGTAAATAGGGTTTGTGTCTCCTTATAAATCGAGAAGTAATTACACATTACATCTGGTTGGTGGCATAAATACAAATTATGAAAGAGTTTGCAATCTACTACATAAAATTGGCAACATTGAACTAGTTAAATATTCTGAAACTTACGTCCTCAAATACTCTGCACGTTTATCGTAGCGTTTTATTTACATTTTTATCAAACTTTCAATTTACACAATATGTTTGGGTTTTAAACTGGTGTTTATATACATTTATAATTTTATTTTGCAAACACGCCACACCACACACTTGAGGTTTTTTTCGTATTATGTATTCGTTTCAACACACGTAGGAATTTTGTATATAACGCATACACATTGCCGTTTCTATAAAGATGAAATTAACATAAAATTTGAAACCTATTAGAGTAGTTGATGATAGTAAAAAGACTCAGGGGTGCAACGAAACAAATTTTTAAATACAGGATAATGCTGGATGTTGATAAAATATATCTTTCACTTATATTTACAGGTGGTAAAAGTACTGGTTGGATTAGAAATATATTTCATAGAATAGTACTTTTCAGAATTGTGTAAATGTAGGCGTTAATAAAAGCATTATAATAATTATTAAAGTGACATGATAAATGAAAATTAGACACCCAATTACTTAAACGATTTAATTTTTGTTAACAATATTAATATAGGCACACACACACACACACACACACACGATGTGTGTGTACATAAATATATAGATAATTTTTTTTTAATATCAATTTAATATTCAAATTAAAACTTTGTTTAAACGGTTTAGTTTTGCTAAACTATCATATATGTAGTATACATTGTACGTATGTACATACAACTGTTTGCAGCACATGAATCCAAAGAAATATTAAGTAATTTTTGGTATACTATATGTATGTATGTACGAGTATAAACATCTACATATCCAACTCATTGTATAATTTCTTGACGAATATTTATATCAGTATACGAATAGTGTAGTTCAATTTACATATAAAACGTTACCAAGAATATTTTTTGTCATTTACGTAAGGAATAGAAATTGCGCACAAATTTTATGTTCAATGTGATTTAATAATCGGTTATGATTTATTGAGTTATGGTGATTTAACTACTCGAGTATGGCCGGATTTTACACGGTCTTTGGTCACATAATAATGCCATAACCTAAAACACCATTAACTGATTATACGCTACACTTTCTTAACTTTTGAATCTTACAATTATCCGGGTATTTTCCAATGGAAGATCGTTTTTTCAGTAAAATGATTGAAAAAACAAAACGAGAAAGTTTAGCTTTAAAATTATTTAAGAATTCAAATTATTATAATATGCTAGAACAAACAAAAGAATTCACAAAATTTTAATTCGGTAATTTATTTCGTTTGGAATTTAAACCATTGATTTTCTAATTTTAATAAAAATTATAAAATAAAATAAATATAATAAATCACAATAATATTTTCCAAACCATAAAATGTTTAAGTTGGCAAAAAATATTTCTCGCCATATCCTACTTTTAGGTAGAATGTTGTCGCTAAATGGAAGAATTTCCTACGATTGTGCATTTAATTTGAGAGTAACACCATTACAATCGAAAAACCAAAGTAGAATGTTATCATAAAAAATCTCCAATTACAATTGCCGATTTTATGATAACCCTACCATAGTGAACGGTTAAAAATTATGAAATGCATTCAACATGCAGCCTTTTTAGGTTATGTTGTTTTAGATAATTACATTATTATGGGTCGCGTTCATATTTTAAAATATCAAAATAGTTATTTGCTATCGGTTATTTTGACAAATGGAAAGAATCCAATTTCATCTTTATAATTTGCGTAAATCTTTCGTTGTTTGTTTTGTTTACTAAAATATTTATTGTATTTAAAAGTGGCCAAATTTAATTTGCCAGCGTTCAGTTTTACCGTTAGGGGCCATCCATAAACTACGTCACGCTCTTCAGGGGGGGGGGGGGGTATAGGCTGACGTGATGAGGTGTGATGTTGGAGAGGGGGGAGGGCGGGGGAGGATATTATAAAATGTGACGTCACATAATTAAAACGGGTTTAAAGGCTAAATATAAGTACATATTTCATATTTCTGTACTTAAAAGCAAAAATCGCTTATCTGCACATTAGTTGTTTTGAAAAAATGAAGATTAAAGTTTCAAAATCATTATTTATAAAATTGTGAGGATTACAGTTATTGTCGTGCTGACTGTCTTAAAGTGCAAATAAAATGCTACTTAGATTTATAAAAAAATACTTTATTTCTTATTTCAGTAGCTGGGAAATCAAGAAAGAAGATTTTAAGCGATTTTTGCTTTTTAACAATAAAATTAATAAAACTCTTAAAGTCCCTTTAAATGGTTTTATCTATATTTTATTACATCAGTAGAAAACTTAAAGTATTTTAATTCATTTTATAAAAATAAAAATTTAATAGTTCCATAATTAAGAAATATTAGTCAATCCAAGTTTTTTTTAATTCTAATCAATATCTTCCTCTTCGCATTCTGTGTCATCAGATAAATCTGGATCAACCATAGGCGAATCGCTGTCTTTTAATTTCTTATAAAAATCATGATAAAGTTCATTTATTAATGGAAGTTGATCAATAAGATCCTTTTTCTTTTGTTTATTTATTACCACTGGGCCATTATAAGATTTTGTTAAATGTGAATGATCGATCTTTGTAAATCCTCGTTTTCGGATATTGAGTTCTTTAAATGTTTCATCTTCATCTAAAGAGATTTTATATTGGATTAATCCAAATTGTTTACTGTATCTCAACCATCTAACATTTGCCCATTTAAATTGATCGCCATCAGCATTTCTATGGCGCCACATACATTTGGTTTGTATAATATTTGAAAAATTAAACGCCTCATGCCACATGTAGCAAAACGGACTATTTGAAGCACAATTGTGGACAGTCGACAATTGAATGTCCACAATTGTCTTTTGTAAAACGAAACATTACTGGTAAGTAACGGCGTTGGCAAGCATTGCTCTAGATCAAAAGCGTATACCTTCTTATTTAAATTATTTTTTGCAATCTTTTTGTTAGCTTCCTTCATGTTATAAGCATCATCGGCTTCTTTGTGATGGTTTGACTGCTGAAAAATCAAATTATTTTTTTCATCTTCCGATTTAGCGGTAGAAATAAGAATTTTAAATCTGTCGCATTTGAAGCAAGTGTCTGTTTTAGGTTTTTTGAATTTAAGTCCCATTCCTAAATAAAAATATTATGTTGCATTAAACTATTAAATTTAAAGTAAAATAAAATGTAGCTTTACCTTTAAAAATTTCATTATATTTTGTTAAAGATACTGGATTTGAGTGTGATGAACTATATAATCTATACATTGTCGAAAGATTTAAATTAATCTGCAAATATTTTTTTTGCGATCGCCGTCGCGTATAATGGCTTTCATAATACGGAAATAGATTAATGTGGTTTTGAACTTCGCTGATTTTTTCTTCAGATAATTTATTCGCTGAAGGTCCTTTTCCACGATGATCTTCAACAGCCCCACCGCAAATTCTATTTTTTTTTGCAAACTGTTTTCAAGAAACTCTCTGTCTCTCCTAAAGTTTTCAAGAAACATTTCTGACAAACATTTATTTTTGTGCCATTCAACAAAAGGCTATAATAATTAGAATGGGTTCTATTTCTTGGTGAAGAAAGTGATCTTTGAAGAACCGTACGCTTTTTTGGTTGCATGTCTATGAACCGCGATACGAATGACGCTTTCGATTGATAGGATGATAAATGGCAATAGTAATTAAAAATCACAAGTTGTTGCTCGTAGGTTATTTTATCTTTGCAATGCTTTTTGCACTCTGTTAATGGTAAACACTCCTTCATTTTGATTTTTCCAGTTTTTGTTTTAATAGCTATTTTGTTCATTGGACCCATATTCTGTTGTAAAGAGATTTGTGTAATAGATGAATCATCGGGTAACATAGTATCTTCCGATATGTTGTTTTCTATTAAAAATGCAATTTTCTCGAAATCACCAGAAGAGCTCGAACTATTAGAATTCGGAACATTAAAATCAGGGTCCTCATCTGAATCATCAATACCTTCAAATATATCTTCATCCAATTGAACACTTTTTTCATTATTTTCTAAATTCATTGTGTTTGAATTCCGTCGAAATCTAAAATGGTATTGTCCAAGTTCTTCAGTCTCATGCAAATCTGAAACGTTGAGAACAGATGGTACGCATTCTAAAAAAAATGCGCTCTTTGTAACTTTTCGAAAATTTTGTAATATATTATATTTTTTACCTTGTTCGGAAATTTGTTTATGCTTTTTTGTGATTTTTCAATTTCATAATCTTCGCGGCTTGCCATTTTTATTCCTAAACCTTCTAAACACACTTCAAAAAACAGTTTACGATATTTTAAAACGTATCCAAACACACAAAATAATTATTAAATCCACTTGCAAAAAACACTTATACTCACTTAAGAATATGCTTCAAACAAAATTTATTTTTAAAGAAGAACTTATGGAACTTTATCACTTAGTATAAACGATTTTTTTTTCGTACAATTAACTTAAAATTCTTTAAGAATAGAATAAAATTTGACAAAAAATTGTAAAAATAGCCTAACTGATATTTAGCTATTATTGCGTTTTAATTTTTTATTCTGTTTACTCTTCACCTTGATTCGTAAGTATCGCTTAAATGATTTTAACTGAATTTTGTAACGAAATGCACTTTGGTATATTAATTTAGTTGTAGATAAGGGATTCTTGCAAATGAAAATAGTGTTGGTTGTCATTTAAGCAAAAATTAGTTATCTCATAACTTTGTAATTTTTTAACCTATTTTCATCAAAATTTGATACAAGCTATCTATTGGGCAAATATACTTATTTATGATTTAATCGCAAAAATCGCCTAAAGTCACATAGGCGACTTTTCCTTTTAAGTACAGATTTATATATTTTATTCAGCACACGATTTTTTATATTAATAATGTTCTTTAAAATATGTATATGCGATTTATACAGGTATTATCGAAAATATATTTAAAAATAGTAAAGAACTTTACAGCTCAGTTATTTTGATACGATAGTACATATAACCGTATAACGTATGTTATGGCTAGATCCGGGCTGTATCTTAGACTACTACCAAAACGAAGCTCATCTCTTGAAGGAAATTGTCATGTTAAAACCGTTCCGGTTAAGCTGATCAGGGTTCAGGATAAACATTCAAAACATATCGATATGGTTCGATTTGCCGATCAACAATTAGCTATTTAGAAGAATTATCGTCACTTCTAGGGCCTTCTAAAGTTTGCTTCGTAAGGTAAGACCCCAAATATCGGGTACCATTAGGTCTTGCAGCAGCCAATAAACAAAGCCTTCTCTTAATTCATGTAGAATAGAGAATTCAATTGCCTGATCATGACTGGGTTGTAGCAACCCAACATAAACTTATCCCTTCAGTATACGCAGGAATTGAAATTTTGTCAGATGGGCTTGGTACAGCTGAAAAGTCACTTATTCTGGATCGATTGTTATACGATCAGGTAAACATTCAACATCAACAGCTGCTACGAGTCATGCGTTGGTACTCAATATAATAATTCAATACTATTACTCGACACGGAAAAGATAGATTAGTAAAACCTATGGTGGAATCATGAACACCGGACGGAAAATTTAGACGGTAGTGAAATTTTATATGAGTAACAGCAATAATTGTACCGGTTTTGTTCCATTGTCTCGCAAAAATATAAATAGCAAGGCAGAAAAAAATTAATTCATTCGTCAGCTTTATATAGTAATAGAACGAATTTGTGAGGTTTTTTGAAACAACAAATAGAACGAATTTGTGAGGTTTTTTTGAATAGAACTGGTAGAATTATTACTGTGTATCAATTTTGTACGCAAAACGACAGCGCGAGTTGACGAGGTGAGCAAAATTTTTGTGTACATATACAGTGTATAATACACAATTTTATATTTGTATTGTGTATTTGTATTGTGTATTATATTATATTTGATTATTATTGTGTATATTTGTATGTGTGAATTATGTTCAATTTAATTCAGAAATATTTATGAGGATAATTCGAATTAGTTCTAAAATTGGGAAATGTTTACGCATAGAAACATCAACCCAAAAAAAATCAAAACAAGATCATGCGCATGCGTTTCGCCTACTAATACAAACAAGATGCTCTATACTATATTTTTATGGTTTGCTCACCTCGCGCTTGTTGCTTTTCGTAGAAAATTGACACACTGATTTCCACATAAAATTACTCTACCATTTAAAATTTTCGTGCGGCGTTCATGATTCCGCCCCTGTTCTAGTTTTTAGCGTTGATGGTCAGCCAGATGAAAACCCACGATATCAAAAAACAATTACAGTGGCAGTTTATCACTTTTTAAAGCATAATACTAATGCAGTATATATTGCCACCAACGCACCAGAGCGCAGTGCATTCAAACCATCTTAATGACAAAGGTGAAACGGTCGACAAAGAGTTGGAGAAGCAAAATTTTATCTTTGCTGGCCAAACTTTGGCTGAAATTTGGTCTCAAACAGTCATTACTATTTTCCAAAAGTAGCCGAGTTTATTGTTCCAGAAAAATCTGAAGTACAGGCAGATCAACTAATAGTGAAAGGTCAGTATTGGTACGATGTTCATGTTCGATCAAGTCAATATTTGACACAGGTTGTAAAATGTTTAAACAAACATTGCTGCACAAAGTCTCGAGGTTCATATTTTGGCATAATAAGAGACCGATTTCTTCCACCACAGAAATAGTACTCCGAGCAACAGCATTACCATTGAAAGATAATTCGCTCAACTATACCCTTCTCATTTTGTATTATTAAATTTAACTTATAACTTATAACAAGAATATTCTTCCGAAGGTTTCGTTCAAAATTGTTTCATATTACTTGTATCCGTCAGTGTAATTGGTTTTAAAAGATAGGTTGCAATACATGTGATATATACTGCGGAACTCAGTCAATGTTACGAAAACACGTTTCCACTACACACAAAATAGATTCGGGGCCAATGAAACGTATAAGACGCAGACAGCGAGAATTAATGGTCGTGATGGCTCATCAAGATAACGAAGAAATTGCAGATTGGTTTGATGAAACGGAGTTGGAAATGAATTGAATAAATATTCCTTCTGAGGAAACACCAGTTACCCAATTATGTCGATTGATGAACATTTGAAAAATGCGTGGAAGGATGATGACGAAAGATAAATAATAAATACAAATGGGATGGGAGGTGCATTGGGGGGATGGGTTCATTGGAGGGGGGGGGGGGGGGGGGTGAGGAAGGTAAAAATCATTCAAAAATAGTGTGACGTAGTTTATGGATGGCCCCTTAGATTTATAATCGGTTGCCATTTCGAGCGCAACGATAATCCTGGGTTAATTACCCTTCACTTTAACATCCGATTTAATTCGGCCGGTGCATCTAGTACAGTGTACGAAATTGGTAAAATTTGTAATTGGTAGAATGTATTTATAAGATTAATTCGTTGTTCATTTGTGGGGTATAAAATTCTGTTTTTAATTAAATGTCATAGTGGACGTATAGTATCGGCGTCAAGTAATCCAGTAACGAGGTTTTTACATCAAATAAATTTTTGGTGACCAAAAAATCATATTTTAAGAAGTCTTTAATATGAACAAAGATTATTTGTTAATCTTCCAAAAACTTCGATAAAGAATTAACTTGACGAACTGAAAAATTTATTAAACATGTGTCAAATCAGGGGTCTAGAAATATTCGATGCGACACAATAAATCTCAAATGTGTGCAACGAAATGAGTGTAACCGGAAAGATATAGTAGTAGCATTTGTGTCTGTGTTAGTTTCATGCGTATGATTATTTTACTGCATATGCAAGCCACGTCTCATTCTTTTTTGTTTATTCATATTATCCCTTTGAGTGCCAACGTGATTTCGGCTAGTGTAATGAGGAGCACGATCGCGCTTTTTGGCACTCAAAGAGTTAACCATTGTAAACGCCATATTTTTGTGTTATGTATTTTCAATTTTTTTTTATAATTTTATATAACATTTTATTTTTAAAATTTATGAAATTTAAAATAAATTTACTTATAAAATTTTATTAAAACATACAAAATTAATTAATGATAAAAAAAATTAAATATAAAATATATTAGCATGTTAAATAATCACACTCCACCGCTCGAGAGCAGACGTAATGTGCGGAGAGAAGTAAATAAGCACCATAAAAATTAAACCGATTCGCACGGATCGCAATTTTTTGATACTGTTCATCATACAAATGACACAAATACGAACAAAAGGAAAATACAAATACGAAGACATAATTGTGTATTATACACTGTGTCAAAACCAACAACAATTAAAAGCCCTGAACAAAGTCTGAAACGCAGATACCAATATACAACAAACTACAGAAGATTATGTTGGTTACACTAACAATCCCATGTTAATTTTTTTCTTTCGCACCACTACTTATTAAACTAGTGCGCACACACAATGTACACATATGTTTTAAGACAACTATCTATAGTGTAGGTTTTTCTTATTTGTTGCATTAGCATGGCTTTATATTGTTGTTGGTTTTGACTGTGTACGTATTCCATTTTTTTTTTTGCTTCACTCATTTTAAATGAGTAACTCGATATACTGAAGTTATGATATACTGATATACTGAAGTTAGCAACATTGTGTTTATTAAATAATTTCATGTTAGATTTTTGATTATTAATAATTTGGCAGCTAGATTTTTTTTACTATCATAATAGCGTCTTGCTGAGTGATTTGTGTTAAAATATTTTAATAATAAATTTAGCGTTTCAAATTTTAAAAAAATATTTTCAATTTTATTATAATTATGTGAAGAATGCTATAGATAGTATTAGCTATTTGGTTCGTTTAAGTGATACTACTGAGGATTCTGAAGATGAAGTAACGTCGATATCTATACAGAGGTTACTTGCAACTCAATTAATAAAGTTATACCACGTCATTTATGGCTTATTGCGGCTTTTTTAACGCAGGTCTAGCTTTTGATTCAATCGATCATGGTATTGAAATTCTAGGTTCATCACGATTTCGGGCTTCCAATACATTTGTCAAAGGGTATCATCTTACTTAGCATTAGACACAATATACTGAAATTTGTGGTAAAAAGGGACCATGGATTTTCATCAACGTATATCGTATATTACCGCAATTTTATCCAAAAATGTGTTGTTTTAGTACATGGTGGGCCAAAAGTCACCATGGGGTTTAAAAATTTAATAACTTTTTCGTTTCTATATTTTCTTTTCTTTTTCAGGTTATAAAATATACAAAATGGAAGTTTTTTTACACTAAGTATGGTAAATAATGTCACTTAAATGACCCCCGTTTTCAGCTTCGCAATGATGGGCTTATTTTAGAGCATTTTCCATAACATCTTTCCAAATTTCTGGCTGTAGTGTTCGAATTTCTGCAACAATGTTGGCCTTGAGTTCAAGGATTGTTTCGGGCTTCTTCACAACCCCAAAGAGAGAACGCGCTGGCCAATTAATTTCCAAATTTCTGGAAATTATTCGTTCTCCAAAATTTACCTTAAAAATGCCATTGTGTCTCGGGCAGTGTGAGCAGTGGCTCCATACTGCTGAAACCACATCTCAGGTCTGTTTTCAAGAACAGGACTTGAAAAAATATTTTATCATAAACCGGTACCGCTCACCATTTACGGTTACAGCACTTCCATCTTCATTTTCAAAGAAGTAAGACCCAATTATATTTTCAGATGTAATGCCACACAATACCGTTCACCTAATGAAATGCAATTGGCGTTGATGAATGGCTCTTGGATTTTCAGAACCCCAGAACTTGCAGTTCTGCTTATTAACAAAACCATTCAAATGAAAATGAGCTTCATCACTCATCATCAGATTTTCAATAAAGTTGATTTCATTCAAACGGGGGTCATTTGTGACATTATTTACCATACTTAGTGTAAAAAAATTCCATTTTGTATATTTTATAATCTAAAAAAAAAAATAAAAAAAATATAACAACGAAAAAGTTATTAAATTTTTAAACCCCATGGTGACTTTTGGCCCACCCTATATGCCGGCGACGTAAAAATATTCATCAGAATCGTACAGTAAGTTGGCAGCATTACTTTGAAATTTTTTTTATTTATTTGTCACGTCAGAATTTCAAGTGATAGAAATTGTCATTTAAAGTGATAGCAGTCGCAAGGAAATATTTAGAAAGCAGCATACTAAGATTTAAAAAACAGCCAGAACGACTTTATTGAACAATTATTTTGTAAGTTTCGATTTAATGATCTAGTAACCAAGAAGATGAGTTGTCACATCACTTGAAGTGATGCGACTAGGGGAACAGGGGTGTTAATATAACCAAATAAATTCGACATTTGGCAATCAAATTTTTAAAAATTATGACATTCGATAAGCATGTCGACATAATAATAGCCAAAGCAAACTCTATTTTGGGCTTTACTAAAAGCGTGGGAGCTTAAAGGACTTTAAATGTCTATTCAATCTCTTTGTTGCCTATATCCGCTCACAACAAGAACTCGCAGATTTTGTTTGGTCTCCATATCAACAAACGCACATCAGTCGCATTGAAAGCTTACAAAAGAAATGTCTATACAGCAATCTACCTTACATGGACTCTCCACCTCCTATTGCTATCTAATTATGCTAGAAAATTTCGATCAAATGGCAATTGGAGACTCACAATAATATTTATATGCTATCTGTATGCTATGAAACATGCTATGTCGGCAGAACTAGATATCATGTTTATATTTATTTCAATATGGCGTCTACTAAATTTTTTAATCGCTTTCATACAAAAATGATGACAAAAGTCGGCAAATGAATGATTACTTAACGTCAAATTATAGTAAGTTTGGTGTCCATTTTGGCAATTTTTGATAGAAAGATAAAATAGATTGGAATAGTATTGAGATGGCAGGTGAAGAAGCCGTGTTACTACGGAAATGTTCGTAATCTTCCACCTTATATTGAAACAACTAGGATCCTCAGTCAAAGGAAACGTTTTGTTGGGGCACATCGACTTCCTATACATCCCGGAAAACATCTCATTACACATCCAACCAGAATTACTCGACAAATTAATTCAATTAAACTGGAGTAACATCGAACTAAGCGATAAGAATGGCCGAATGGCCAAACAATGAAATGAAATAAGTGATATAGTCGACTAAAACTTAATTAAAGATTCATTAAACAAATATTTAAAAAGCTATTTTAATTAAGTTTTGTATATTTGTACTTTTATAATTATATGTAATATAAGTACGCTATTTATCTTAGTCCGGATTAAACATTCCTATCTATATATTGGAGCTACAAATAAGTTTTGAGGGATTCACAAAAGATGGCATAACCAGTATTACATCGTATCGGGCCATCTTATAACGATATTAATGTTAAAGCGGCATCATTTCCTTCAAAAATCAGTATGTGCCATTTTGCTGAAGTGTAAACAAATTAAGTTTTTTGTGTTCTGACATGGTGTCTTGGTGCCAACAAAACACAATTTGCAAGAAGCGCTGCTTTTTTGTTTTAATTTGAAAAAAAATGCAGCTGGCCGACATCGATTACTGTGTGAAGCATATAAGGAACAAGCTCCATCAACAAAAACATGTGAGTACTGGTTCCGCCATTTTAAAAGTTGTGATTTTGACCCAAGTGACAAAGAACGCTAAGGGAGACTAGTAAAATTTGAAGACGCTAAGTTCTAGGCGTTATTAGACCAAAAGTGGGCCCATTACGACAACCCAAACCGCAGATACTCGTGGGGTAAGGATTAGTTCATAGTGATCTACTATGACCTACTCTAGCCTATCCGAACCATCACTGGCGAACGTTACACAACTAAGCCGATCATTGAACCTCAAATGCCCACAATATGCCAAAAGACATGACAAAGTGATCTTTCAGCATGACAACGCTCGGCCACATGTTTCCAAGAGTCGTCAAGGAAACATTGGAGGAGCTTCAATGGGATGTCGTACCCCAACCACCGTATTCACCAGATACTACTACTTCACCCTTGTTGTCCCTCCGGACAAGTGGTATCCTGGTCGATGACTCATGGCTTGGCCGAGCAGCACTTCACTGCTTACGAAGAAGCCATAAACTGTCGATTCTTGGATCGCCTCGAAACATGAGTAATTTTCTAGACCCGGAATCCGTTTGCTGCCTGAAGGCGGACAATACTTTGAATAAAATACATTGTACCAACTTCTCAGATAAAGCTTCGAAGTTATAAAAATAGCGATAAAGAATGCAAAACTTACGATGATTTTTCCAAAACAAGAACAAATTTGCTAAACGAGGACGATCCTCGCGAAACGGGAAAATTTATGTATTATTTGCAAAAGCTTGTTTATTTTATGAAAACCCACTAGCACTCAGTAGTTTATTCAAGAGCAAAAATGTAACATTTCGTACTTGAAATCAAACAGTTTAATTCTGAATAAAACAAGTGCGAAAATCAATTTAGCTAAAGAATTTTTGTTCTCTTCTTTGGAAATTTTGAACTTCAGCTTATTTTTGTTAATGTTAATTTGTAGGAATAAGATGAACCTATTTATAATATTTGCTGTATCTGTATGTACGGAGCACAAATCGAAATGTTAATATTAGTTGACGGCTAGACGATTATGCCCGTTACGATGAAAGCATGATTGAAATTGACTTGTTATTAGTCACCCCTCAACAGCCCGTGCCAATTAACTTTAACGATAACAAAATAATTGTATTGTATGTCTTGCAACCGAGAAGCATACCGCGCTAAGCGAATTTGAAGAAATCGTTATCACAAATAAGCAGGCACAATGTGGTTACAAAATTTATATATTTGCAAATTTCACAATCGTCGTTCGACGACAGATAATATTAAAGTCAAAAATAAGTTTTTAACTTATCTAGTAGAAGATGAGAATCCTCTATCAGTCATTCGCGACACTTTGATGAACTTAAAAAATGAATATAAAGTTTGTGCGTCATACGTATTAAACACGATTGCTTCAGATCAACAGTTTATCATGCTAAATGCAGCTATCACATTATCCTCGTCTTTTAGTCAATACAATGTTAAGCTTTATTATCGGCCACTCGTTTATATCACAATCACGTGTTTGCGCTTTTTAAAGCTTATTAACATACTAATAGTACCAACAATTCACTTTCATTTTCATTGATACTATTAAACGTTTTTCACTACCGTATACGTAACACAACAAATTTAATATGTCTTGTCAATTATTTAAACAGGAATACGTATGTAATACATTTTTTTAATAAATTCAATATGCAAATAATAATATAGGTTAATGTTACTCTTGTGGTTGTAGTATGGTTTTCTTAGAATTAGAACAGCATTTATATTTGTATTCGTATATTAAAGGTGTTTAAAATGTCAAGTTAGAAACGTGAACATTAGAATTGTTAATAAAAAAACTTGTACATGAACATGGGTCCGATGGGCAAAACGCATGTAGCCGCTTCGCATTAATACTATTATATACTATTCTAGAGGTGGCTGATCTTTTTAGTGCTACATTTACATTCAACAAAAACAAGTCTTTCTAGATTGTGATTGTTGTCTCTTATTGTGATACTCGTATATGTAGAGATACCCAAACTCTTGCCAATAATGGCAATTCTCTAGTTTACATTTATAATTCGGTTGTTTTGTGATAATATCTATAAGATGGAGTTTTCAAGGTTAAAACCAAACAAAACAAAACTACCAAAACTTGTAAAAGCTTTTATCTTTTTTCTAGATTTTGAAGTAATTAAAAGAGCTGTGACGTTATTTCACTTGGATAAACAAAGTATAATTAATTTATTTTAACTCATACCAACTTATTGTACATATACTTTCTAGATCTAGATAAACGGTGGCGTATTTTTTTGCAAATATATTTAGATAAGGCTGGTCCTACTGTAGAATTTTTAAATTGAGCTAGACAATTTGTCACGATTAAATTTAACATTTTACCGGGTTATAAATCATACGGAGATTTTGACAGTAAAAACTGCTGCGGCTAATTCTATTTCGCATTATGACTTGTTGAAATTGTGATAATTTATTAGTGGGTGAATCAACTTTCATTGCTTTAGTGTTATCTTTAAGGCAGCAAAATGTATGTTACAGTATGAAAAAACAAATTTGGCGAATTTCTTCTAAGATTTATTTTAATTTGTGTTAACTAGTCCAACCGTAGTAGTCTGGTCATGATCTTGATTGAGCGCAATTCTATGTCAACTTAAGTGTTGCTATTTACGCAAAGCCGAACATTTTTAAGTTACGGACTGTCAATTTCATACATTGACGATCAAGAATGTTGACTTGTAGTTATTTCAGTCATCTGCAACTAGTTTTAACAAAAATTAGTAATTCGTACACAATGAAAAGTTAATTGGTAAAAATGAAGTATAGATGGAGAATATGAAAGAATCGAATTCCGTAGACTAGGTAGTAATTCGCTAGTGCTACATATACATGGTATTGTTCTATATATAGACAATATTCCTATGTAAAATATCAACGTCAGTCACCGCGGCCTGATGAGATGACTGATTTTTTCAAATCAATAATCTCATAAGTTCGAAACTGATTGTTGCGATTCTTGCAAAAATAGATGGAATATAATTCAAAAATAAATTCTAAAAATTAGTAAGTTTGTTTTATTTTTTTTTTTAAATTAAATACTAGTTCTTTGTAATTTCGTAAACAACTATGTAATAATTTAGTCAACAACATTAAAAGTAAACAAAAAAAGTCAATAAAAAACATCGTATTAGATCGTAAACTTGTGTTGCTGTTTGAAAAGGTTGCTATGACAAATCAAAAACAAAACTGGACAAACTAAATTTAAGATTAGATTCGTGAATAATGTTAATGACATAGCCAGGAGAAATATTTTAAAATTTAAACCTAAAATGTTGTACGAAATTGAAAACCAACTAAAAATCAGGCCAAAGAACCGGATTTTTTGGATCAGGCGGAGTTTTGTTTGAAGTTTTTCTTATCGGAAACTCTGATATCGAACAATTTCAAAATATGTGATACGTGGTCCCTGTTCTCCTGCTAAATAGAAGCAACATTTTTTGGACTGGCTGAAAAATTTGCCTATTTGTTTTTCAAGTGGCCATATAAATTAAAAACAACGAATTTTATTATTAACGGAACCGAGATTACGTTTTAAAGATGAACTATAGAAAGATGTAACATCAACACCATCAACCATCAACATCAACACACCTTTTAAATTATGGAAACAACATCAAAAAACTTTAAACGTTTTTAAATGTTGCACAAAACAATACAAAATCAACAATAATGCTGTTTTAGTATGTAAAGTTATCCCCGGATTCTATCCCCGAAATTGAAAATAATAATCAGGCAACACTAACATAACTATATCCCTCTAACTCTTGTGAGAAGTTAGCCCGCCAAAATGAAGTAAAATATTTTTTTTTTATTTTTATTTTTAAGATAGTTATTGTCCAATGGATTTAAGGTCCATTGAAAGTTAATTAATATCCCTTTTCAATTACGCACACACCACTACCTTACACTAACATGAACGGTGCGTCGGCGCTGAATTCTGGACTCCAACAGAAGGTGTTAGTTGTGTTTCCGATCGTAATCGATGATGAAAATTCGCTTTTGCATCCAGCCTCTGGTGGGATTCGAACCCAGTACATCCCTGTCCAAGTGCCAAAGCTCTAACCACTGCACCACTTGTCCGGCAATTGGCTCATAAATGTGTCAGATTATGATAATTATTGTAAATATTTTGCTCGGAGCCTAACTTCACTAGGTTGCAACACCGATTTTTTAGTGTTTTGCTAAATGTGAGATATGTGTTTGTCCATGTTATAACCAAATTATTTTAATCTGACAAATTTATGAGCCTATTTAAAAATTGTTTTACTTCATTTTATTAAATTATTATATTTATTTTATATTTTTAGCATGTGTTAGTAATAAATAATTATCGTGTGTTTTGCGACTTAAAATGATTTTAATAAACAATTTTAATTTTCATATATGTAATAAAATTCGAGGCTAACTAACTTCACATAATATGAAGTAATTGGAATATAGGGCCTATTTTTAAATTAAACCTGAGCAAGCAGTACGCTGTCAAAAAATACTCCGTGTTTTTTTATTCAACCTGAATAATTTTAAGAAATAAAATTCAATTCAGTTCGACATACTATGAAAAATTAAAAAATCTACTAGCAAATTTTATTTTTTACATAGGATACTTGATTTAATTTTGCTAAACCAGTTTAACTAATCCTCATTCTGTACAGGCTATTGTACGATTTACATGTTCTAATTTTTTTCCAGTAAAAAATGATGGGTTGAGTATATTACGATTTTCGTTTGCGAGTGCTCCTCTCTCGAAACAAATTCCAGTATAAAAAAATGGATTTTTGCTTTTTAATTTGAGCAAATGTTGATTACATATGGCTGACTCTTTTTAACTAGTAACTTATTGTTATTTGCGTGCAGCTCTATTTTTCAGTAAACAATTTGTTGGGGAAAAAAATTGGAACATGTAAATCGTGCATATAAGTGTAAGAAGAGTATGCAAAGTAAAAAAAAACAAATTATTACTCTATGCACACTGGGTCATTTGGCACTGCACAGCCTGTGCTCGGTGTACAATACCCTGGGCAAGCCTGCTTGCTCGGGTTGAATTAAAAAATAGACCCATGATATAAAACGGAGCGGAGCTAACTACACACAAGAGTTAGAGGGATATAATTGCGTTAGTGGTGCCTGATTATTATTTTTTTAATTTCGTGGATATAATCCAGTGATAACTTTACAAACATCTGTTTTAGGAACCTGTACGTATGTTTTACTCTGCTACCATAGGAACTGAGAAATTAAAGGGCAACTTGCCTAACGTTATTTGGTCCGGTGTTGTTGGAGACGTAGTAATTGCTGCGATTCTATATTGTTCGTTATACAAATTTACAATAGCACGGAAGTGATAAATAGAAAGAAAAACATAAAGTGTAATACCATATATTAAATAGCTTATATATAGTACAGACGCGTTTTTTTTCTCTTATCTTATTACATTTCCGTAATTAGATTTTCAGGCACAAGTGTCACTTTGGTCGTTTCTTTCGAACTTTTTTCGAAAAATTGCCGTTGTTTGTTTACTTTTTTGTTTTCACAACTAAGCTAAACAGTTGAAACAGTTGAATTTAGTTTTACTTTTCATCAGCTGTGTTGATTTTCGAGTTTCTTTTCGAACTTGTACTAAAATAGCTAACTTCACTCTTGTCTTATAGAGAAAAACAATTGGAACACGATTTTACAAGGCAATGTCCTATATTGATACTATTCTATATTTAGTAATACTTTCTGTAGCCGTGCTATCAAAGATTTGTATATATGAACAATATAGAATCGCAGCAATTATTACGTCTCCAATAACACCGGACAAAATGACGTTAGGCAATTTCCACTAGGCAATAGTAAACTTAATCTTAAAATACCTAACGGTACAGTGGTTAAAGCTTTGGCATTTGGTTTGGATGTAATGGGTTCAAATCCTGGTAGGAGCAGGATACAATAGGGATTTTTCATCATTTGATTACGGTCGGAGATGACTTTACAAGTTTCGTTCATAGAAAATATGTAGTCGATCAGTATTACACGCAGTGCAATACTATAATATAATATGATATTTTTAAAACCAAATTTTTGCAAAATCAATGAAGAATCAGAAAATTCGAGTCGTTTTGTAAAGAGTTTTTAATGGACGTTCTCGATTTTCGATTTATGTCATATATCTTCCGGATTAGTGCAATGGTAATTATATCCTTAGCCTTAAGCAAACCAGAACTGATTTAATTTCTCGATATATTGTAAACAAGAAGAAGAAGAATATTATCGTTGATGATCACGTGTTACATTTAAATTCAGTGTGAATTAATTTCTCTTGCAATGGGAATTAGTTTGATAAATCACGTATTCAATTTAGATTAAGTGTGAACTTATTTGGTAATTTAACTTTTAATTATAAATTAATAAATAAAGAATTTATTACATTGTTTGACAGGTCAGAATAATTATTTATATTAATCTAAGTTTTGCGCTGTGTGATGACTGCAAATTTAAATTTAGTGTGATTAAAAGTAAACGGCTAATATTAATTATTACAGTTATAAAAGTGACGACTTAGAGGTTTATTAGTTTGTAAGGTATTTAAATTAATTTTTACTTTGAGTTTCAGAATTATTCGATAAATTAAATTACTTAATAAATGTTATTTCCTTTCTAATTTCTGATTTTTTTATATTTACTAAGAGTTTATTTGCAGTGACTTCATTAAATGATAATTGTTTACAAGGTATTAAATAATCATTAAAATAATTCCTGGTTTAAGTTAATTCACTTGGTGTTGGCAATATTATTTTAGTAATATGTATACATTGCGAGTTCCGAGTTGTTCATTAAGTTATTATGTCACGATGGTTGATTTTGGGAATCTTTCCATCTACACCTTATGGCTTTCACAATAATTTCAACTATTCATTTTATTAGTAAGCCTTTTTTGTGTGAATTGAAACGACACTGTAAATATTTTTGCAACTTTCAGTACCAATATTTTTAAATTGATGTAGTTTCAGTTGTTCGGAGCAGATTAAATTAATAAATTTTTATATTATTTAGGAAGCCACGGAGTGTTAATTTAGATTTAAATTTCAGGTTTTTTTTAAAGTTGTAGATTTTAAAAAGTTATTAATGAAAACCAATACCATTAGTAGGGATAAAACCATTACCCTTTCGCCTAGTAGATTAGAATTGTATTGTCTTGTGCCGTACGATTGTTACTCATTCTGTCCTAAAAATAAAAAAATACCTTTCCTATCCTTGCCTCTTGTTATATGTAAACAGGCTATGTAGGAATAGGCCCGGCGTTATCCGAGACACTTATCCAGCATTTGGTTCTGCAGTCCAATAAATCAATCTGATTACGATCGTTGCTGAAAATGAACACAACTATGACCCCCTGCCAGAGTGCAGAGCTCATGGGCCGACCCATATTCCATGTCAGTACGAGAATAGACAAAAAGAATAAATTTAGTTTCCATATGAATTTATCACACGAGGATTATCACGCCGTTTCTACTTTACAAAAACTGTATTTCAGGGCGATGGGAACTTTAAAAATAAAAAAAAATTATAATTTTATCTAAAAGTTTATTTTATGCCATTAATGTATTATATGATTTCAGGCATATGGCCTGTCAGTTCAATTTTTAACAACTTCTTCGAACAAATCCATTCTTATCTATGTTATAACTCGTCCACTCGTCGTTCGTCCACTGTTACTGGTTTGTTAGCGTACACCACACCAATGACTTAACATACCCCGTCAAAAATTATTCCAGTGTTCAAATCGTAAAATAATGTTTTCATTAAACTTTGATTTCAACAAATCGATGGATCACGAAATGTATAGTTGTAGCGCCATCTAGTTTGAATCTCATTTCGTCTGGATCGCTGTTTTGAAACAAAAAATCGTTGATCATGGATCAGACTGAGACAATTATGTCGACCATAAAATTGGAGAATTGAAGACTGATTTTCAATGTAAATTTCAATAATTTGAAAACTTTGTTAAGGTTTTTCCACGACGAAATGGCAAACTATAAAGAATTAAAAGGTTACCTGTGACAACTGACAGCCTCTTTAACAGTTTGTCGATATCGCAAGTTATATCACTTTAAAAAAACCCCGATACATTTAATTACATTTTCTTGATACCATTTTTTGCTTAGACTGTAAAATATCTAAAGTTAAACCTAGACTAAAAATTCCCAATCCATGATTTCGCGAGGATGACTCTCTAACTAATCATGTTTACCAAATTGAAGCATTGAAATATAGTAAAAATTCACTTATATGAACATGCATCATATGGATTTATTTATTTGTTTGTTTGTTTATATACATGATACAATTTAGTCACCACACACCCCATTTTGAGCATATAGCTCATTCAGAATGAAATGTGTCGTTAAAAGGTATCCAGATTTAGTTTTCTATGCTTTCGAGGTTTTTGTTCGTTTTCTGCAATTCAAGAACAAATTTATTCATGCATCGATTGGTAGCAGCGCTTTACTTCATTATTGATTTCTTCAGTTTTGAAACCTTGGATAATCTAGCCAGGTACAGCTCTGGTATGAAATTAGGCTGCCTTCGTAAGAATCCATCCCAAAATGACTCAAAATGAACTTTTTATATCATAAGCGTTTAATAAAAATTAAATTTTCAATTTGTAGAAACGGTATAAAAATAAACAAAACTGTTTGACCCATACAACTGTTTTATCATATAACGCAATAATTCGCATAATGCAACTACACACACAATGAATTTTTTTGATAACTTAATCCACATAACGCAATAATTTTTTTATCCTTTGCTTCTGTACTAATCAGGATTAATGCCACATTCTAGCCATAGGAGAAATACGTGTAATTCCTATTCTGTAAATCTACGCTGATTCCATTAGTTCCAAAATGCTGATTAAGATGGCTAAGCAAACTAAAGCTATCAATAACGAAACGAAAACTATGTGCCTGGACCTTAAGCATGAGTCAGATGCTAGCTTTCTAAGTAATCTGACAGGTAAACATGACACGGACTATTCCCTGTGGAAAGCCACAAAAGGTTTTAAAAGGCCTAAAATGCAAGTGGCACACATAAAAATGGTTGGCGGAACCTGAGCTCGCAGCGAAAAATCGAAAGCTGATCTGTTTGTCAAAAACTTAGAAAATACCTTCAAACCACCAACTGGACAAGCGGATAATGAGTATTTATCACCTATAAGCAAAATAAACGAGGTATCTATGCTACCAGTTACTCTGAAAGAAATCAAACAAGAAGTAAAAAACCTCAAAGACAAAAAAGGCCCTGGTTACGACTTGATAACGGGGCAAACAATCAAAGCCCCACCACAAAAAGCGCTAAGGATTCTTCAACAAATAATCAATGCTACATTTAGACCAAGTTATGTTTCAAGACAGTAGAAAATTGCGGAAATCATAATGATTCCAAAGCCTAATAAACCACTAAATATTGTATTGGCCAATTTGCAACAACATCAAACATCAAAGAATATCGAAAGATTTTTTCTCAAGAGACTAAAGCCAATTGTAGACAGCAGAATTCTTATAGAAGCACCATCAATATGGGTTCCGAGACAGGCACTCAACCATGGAACAATAAGTACATAGGATTACTGATGCAATTGAAGATGCGCTAGAAAAAAAAGTATGGTCAGCAATATTCTTAGAATACAGTAGTAGATAAGGTTTGACACCGTGGTCTGGAATTTAAGCTCCAGCGAGATTTGCCAAACAATATTTTGAATCGCTTAAGTCTTACATCAACGAAATATGCTTCCGAGGGAGACAGGAAGGGGAATAATCAAAAATTCAGAAAATATTTGCAGGGGTCCTACAAGGAAGTGTTTTAGGCCCCGTACTATATCTCCTGTATACAAACAATCTACCAAACATAGAAGAAGAACTTTTGCTGCTCTTTTGACCACTGATGCCAGTATTGTTGAGTAATCAAGGAAACTGCAAAATGCTATTCATATAGTGAATACTGGACAAAAAAAATGTAGAATAAATAACACTAAACGAGTCGAAATCAACACATATAAACTTGGTACTCATAACGTTGAACTTCGGCACGACACTAGATTCTAAGCTCGCGTTGACAAGAGCTGAATTTAAAATTCAGAACAATGCACTGGCTTATTGGAAGAAACTCCAAACTGACAACGTACAACAAACTGCTGGTATATAAAAAAATCCTAAAACCTGTATCTGGACGTATCTTATTCAGCGTTGGGGCTATGCAAAGAAAATTACAGTTAAGATCTTACAAACATTTCAAAACAAAGGACTACGTAGCATTGTGAATGCTCCATGGTACATTAGAAATGACAACCTCAAATGACAAAGCTGCAGAACATTGAACCAATGAACCGAAGCGCCTAAAAATAACAAAGCCTTTAGTGATTCCCTGAACCGATAGGTTTCATCCCACAAAAATAGACTACCAATTGAGCAATTAAACTAATAAAACAATGGCTGAATAATCACTGAGATTAGTTGTAATATTATTATTTCTGAAAGAGTCGATGGAAATTTCATGGTTTTTTACATTGTAGTCGGGACATGTAAAATTACGTTTTTCGCAAACTGTACATAAAGAGCGGATCACGTAGTAATGCGTTTTTTGTGGACTGGAGGTAGAACGAGTGAAACACCCTCTTATAGCTAATACGAGTTGCTACATGTGTGTTTGTTTGTATGCTGCTTATTTGTACACACGCAGGTATAAACATTCCCACAATAGATTAGGAATGTGACGGTAGGGTCATAAATATGGGAACCAAAAATATGTTCTTAAAATAGGTTTTAGGGGTATATCCTCTATCCGGTCGTAAGATAATTATTTGCGATCAGAAATATGGTTACTAGATTTATTTTGCCATGCCAATTCCGACTTCTTTTTTTTTAAATTTAACCCCCCGATTCTGACGATAAGACTACTAAGACTATCTTAGCTAAGACTTTCTTGTTAAGACTTTATTTTTTAAGACTAAAGTCTTCATTGAAATTCTGAAGACAGTAGTCTTAAATAATATATTAAAAACTTCCCAAAGACTTTTGTAGAGCTGTCGAAACCTAATTTTTACCATATTGTTTCAAATTTATGAACGAAAAGCGACAGTTCAATTCGAAATTGTTAAAAAAAACTGAAATTTATGTTATATATATGCTGAGAGAGTACATAATACTCTATTTTGAATAATTTTTCCGGTTTTTATAGTCAAATACATAAAATTATTGTCTTTGATTAAATGTCAAAATTATGATTCCTAAGACCACCTATTTCGCTGATATTAACGAAGACAATTTTTTAAGACTACTGACAGATAAGACTAAGTGCAGAATACGAATTTAAAGTATCTAGTCTTCGATAAGACAAAAGTTTTCGCTAAGACTGAAAATACGTCTGTGACTGTACGTTAGAATCGGGGAGTAAATTTGTTTTGCGATTGTAAAGTAGAAATTTACGAAAATACTGTTACGCATTTTCCGAGGTCGGAATTTATGAACATATACAAGATCCACCACCAAGATTGTCGATGGATATGAAAAAACACGTTCTAGAAAAAATTATTGGATCGAGAAAGAAAAATTTGCGCAAAGACAATGTCGCGTGTGTGCATCTCAAAAAGTGCGGAGTGAAACTTGTTTTATCTGTAAACTTTGCGGCGTACCCCTTCACAGAGGTAAATGTTTTGAGTGCTATCACTCTGTAAAACATTATTATTGTTCATTATTTACTTCAGAAAATCAGTTTCATAAAAAATTCAGAGTATAGTTTTCAATTTATAGTGTGTTTACGTAACGACAAAATTCGCGAGGATTTTACAAAAAATCGCCCGCTCCGCCCAAATCGCTCTGACGCGGAGCGCCCGACAACAATGTGTTAAAACAGAAAGATCGAATACATGCCATACACAATTTTTATAAATACACTAGATTTATAGGTGTCATGTCCAGCATTCGACCTATGTCTTATAAAATTAAACGACTTGTCATTTGAGAAGAATTTATGACCGCAGTCATCAATTGGTCTATTACTCAACATGTAATTAATTTGCGACAAAAAATATTATTTTTTCTCTTTCATACATTTGCAAACTGCAAGTTACAAATAGAAACGTACGTTTATTTCAATTCTTCGATTCATATGCACGTTGACATATTTCCTCATGTCGTGTTGTCTCTTTTTATTATATTTGTAATAGCAGAAACTTGTTTCGTGTTTCGTCACGATTGACGAGAAATTTACACATATAAAACATTTAGTTGATCCGGTTTAGATGTTTATTTGAAATTTCACCTGTTTCATTTATTATCCAGATCTCTAACGATATGTTGTAGCTATCACTTTGCTCTATTCTAGAAAAAACCCGTGTTCCTTTTTAAAAAATATTAAAAATTATATAAACGAAATAATCTTTTTATTACTAAAATACCGTTATCATAATATCGCAACCGCGTCGAAGCGGAAAACTAATAATTATAACATGTCGGCACGATGACGGGAGAAACACACCAAGAGCAGCGCAACCCATTCGAAACAATCCACAATAACGGCTGCATATGGGCGTGGATGCACACCAAACAGCGCAGCAGTTTGTTTTGTTTTAGTGTGGATATTGATTTGTGTCAATTTTATCTAGGTTATGAGTGGCAGCAAAGAGCAGTAAATTGAAGGCGACTGTTCGAGTGCGTATTTTGGAGCGAATATTTAGAATCACCGCCCATAAAAGACAAACTATTTTTAACTTTAAGCAAAATATTCGCAGACGACCAACCCAATCATAACAAAAATAAAATTATGCGCTGCATTATGCCTAATAAATCCGTTGAAAAGTGTGATTCTAAATATTCGCACAAAAATTCGCACTCGATTGCCTAATAAATCCGTTGAAAAGTGTGATTGTAAATATTCGCACTCGACTTAATTATGTTATTACAGCCATCGTTTTCTTCCTTCTTTAATCGCGAAGACGTAGGTATATATTTTAATTTTCGCGGAAGCAAATTAGGATGAGATACCAGTTTCCCTGCATAGCTGTTCCGCATCATTTATAATTCGTATTTGATAGTTAGGATGCGAAAGGTCCTTATGTATATATTTGTTTTTTACGAACCAGGGTGCTCCTGTTATCATTCTGAAAATTTTTGACTGTGTTCTTTGGACAAAGTCGATATTAGAATTTGAGGTTGATTGCCATAATTGACATAAGACATGTAAAGTCTCTTTGTAAATTTATATAGTGTGATTAATGCTTATAAAATAGTTTTTTAAACCTCCTAATTTTTTTATTTTAATATTTTTTTATTTAGTTATTTAAATTATTACAACTGAATACAACTCATCTAGTAATTTTTCTTTCTTAATTTAGTCACTTGTGAATGAGAAGACGCCCATTGGCCGGCTCCATTTATAGGTTATTTACTGAAGAATCTTTGCTTTGGTGTCCTTAATCCATTAAATCATTTGGTTTCGTTCTCTGCAATCGTCTTACTGCATGTGAAGTGTCCAACACACCACCAATCTCATCTACATCTTTATAAATACGTCGTCCATGAATTACTGCAAGTTTTGTTATTTCTTCTTGAACCATCGGGTTATTTAGGTCCCTATGAATGTCATCATTACTAATGTACCACGGAGCGTTAACTATACCACGTAGCACTATGTTTTGGAAAGATGTATTATTTTGGTGTTGGTTTTCTTTGTACAGCTCAGAGCTGTATTCCTTAATCCATACAGGCTTTAGCACCTGTTGTTATAACAGCAATTTATTTTCGGTTGACAATTTCGAATTTTTCCCGAGCAGCCAATACATTTTTCGGTATTTGATATTAAGTTCATCTTCTTCTTTTTATCGTGCTCTTTCAATCTGAGCCTGGCATCTAAGGTCATCCCTGAATCTGCTGACCGTTAATGATTACAGGTTAACTGACTTTTAGATTAGTAAAATTCACATGCGTGGATTTCGATTCTTTGGCCCGCTACACCACATTTTTGTCCATTTTATGATTTTGTCACATGCTTCTTGACGTTTCGTTGTTGATTCCTCGATAGTGTCTCCCACTGAGAGACCTGCAGAGTCATCAGCAAATGTTGCAACGGTAATATTGTTTAATTGAGGTAAGTATCTGGTGTAGAGCAGGTAAAGAATAGGTCCCGAAACAATACCGTGCGGGACTCCTGCCGAAATCTTTTTTAGCTCGAAATATTCAAACATTCTATTTCAGCCTAAAGTTGCGATTCTCTATGTATGATTTTAAATTCATATAATATATCAAACAATAACTCGTATGTTAGTTTTGCCTTGCGATAAAAATTCTTTTCAATTTTAATTAACCATACCATTAAAATAAACACCATTCTAATTTTCCCCAGAATCTTAACTTTTATATCACTTTTGGTGAAACTGGCGTCATATAAACAAAGTCTGATTCGATTATCATACTGCTTCAGTTCTGTTTAATCAATTTTGAAATAATTTAATACTCGAATAGTATGCCGTCAACAAATTTATTTAGTTCAAAACAGCTTTGTTATTCATTTTATTTATTCAGCATCCTTGGCTTAATTGTAGCAAAATTTTTAAAATCGATACTGATTTAAAATTTGCAAAATACTTTTTGCTACGCACTTTAATAGCAATTATCTTGCATAACAATGACTTATCAAATGATAAGGATTTAATAAAAACATGTTATTGAGTCATTTAAGCAACAATAAAAAAATACTGAAAGTCGAAATTTAATTAATTAAATTTACGAAAATTTCCAAAAATTTTGTCAAGCCCAGCAAATAATTTGGAGGCCAAACCTTCAATTACGAGTAGAGTAGTACATGTGTGCATGCATTTATCGGGTTACCGCGATAACACGAAGCCGTGCTTTACAACAATTTGCAATGCGTGTTTATTAAAAGATAATTTGCTGCGCAGTTACATATACCTGTGGTAAATTTATGAAACATACAATATGACTACGTCAGCAACAAGGTCAAATTTCAACATTTTCGGTATCTTATGCATAAACATTTTAATTTCAGTTGGTTGCCAAGGATTATCAATTTGTCAACTGTTACACCTCATTAATGATTGATTTTAGCTTATTCACTGTTAAATTAATATTATCCATAATCCATCTAGTTATTTGCACATATCATATTCTAGTTTGTTATATTTACATTTACTTGTAATTACACTCCTTTCATACAATATGTAAATGAATAACCTTTGGTGATTAAATTTTTTATTGTGTTACTTAGTAGAAAATGAAAGTGATACAGAATGTTAGAAACAACAATAATATTATTTAAATGATAAACAATTTCAAGAGTAACAAGTTTAGTGTCATATTAGGTTCTAGAAGCTTATAATTGTACATGTTCATTTATTATGTATTCTTTCATGTTTTGATGCTGGCCGTAATTATCATTTTATTAAACTGGATAATTTTTATATTGCTCTTTAAAGCTGGTTATGAAAACTTTAAGTTAGTATCGTATTTTATGTTAGAGTCATAATATAACATTACTGAACTTTCAGCTTTCTAAAGTTTAAGTTGTTTTCATAATCATGTGATTCGCCTAACATCAGTTCACTTATAGTTATCAGTTTGAAAATATTATCAGTTTAAACAACATTAATAACAATTCAAAGCGCCGCCGGTTCCGAAAACTGAAATTTTTATCAATTATGAATTTTGTAGAATGGTGCGATTTAACGTATATTCTATCTGTGATAGCTCAGTAGCCTAGGATCCTATTCACTTTGTAACGTTAACTAGAAATAAAATGGTAGTTTTGTGTTCACTAGTGAATGGTCAATAAAAATGTAAAGCCGAAGATTTATTTTAAATTTTCTGCCCAAACAAGTACAACTGTGCTTATTAAAATTCAGTTCATTGGGTAGCTGTCTATAATCTTGATCACAGAAAAATAATTTATTATGTACACAGAGATAAAGGTATGTCAAAAACGCTACCAATTGTAGCTTTACCTCTAGATACTTCATTGTATGTTATGTCTTGGCCACATAAAAAAATTGTGCAGCGCGCCGCAAATTAAAAGTTTTGTGAGTTTTATCAAATTTGCACCTAATTACAATGCAGATCTAATTACAATGCAGATAGTACCTGTCCCACTGTATGTTAGAGGATTCTTGAAACATTAGAATATATTTTTCAATTCAACGCGCAAAATAAACAAAATTACAAACTACAAATTGTGAACGCACCTTATACAGGTTGTCCCGCAACTGTTTGATTCGAATGGTAGTGGTACCAAAGCCATCTATGATTTTAAAGAGCCGTAATATTAAAATGAGAGCTATAAATAAAGGGAAAGATTTTATTGATTTACTATAAGAAACCGTGGTAATTGGAAAATTTTTCAACATACGTTTATGGATAAAAAATAAAACAAATCATCTAAATTTTAATTTAATATTTTTAATCAAATATTCAAAAAACACATACTTGAAAAGGTCACAATTTATCCAAATTTTTGTTTTTTTTCAATCCAATTCGCTTGTGTTGCGTTATTCTTAGTTCCAGGATATCTCCATAATATATTGAAGTGCTTAGTTCATACACTGAGAAAAAAAGCTTCTAAAAATGAAAAACTATAATATAAAATCAAAAAAATATACATATATTTTTTAGGCAAACAGAAAAACAAAATTTTTCGTTGGTGTAGTTATCGATAAGATGGAATTTATAATATTTTACTAAATTTTGAAATTTTTACGTTATTTCGAGACTGATCTTGAAATTTTGTATATTTCGATTTGTGTTTCTTACCAATTTGATGTTAAGTGTTTCGCTGTTTGACGATGGAATTCTGAGAAATTGGTTGTAAGTTTCAAAATATTAGTCTGACAATTTAAGTACTATACAGCCCAACCATGTTTACAGTATAATTTTTAAATGCTACTGGATTTCAGTTTAGTTTTATTATTAATATAATTCTAATAACTATGATTTCAGGAAATGCTTTTGTAAGTTGTTGAGTTTTAGGAGGATTAATCAATAAATGTTTGAATTATTTAGGTAGCCGAAAAACATTAATGAAGAATTAAATTTCAGGAGTCTTAAGATGGTTGTGGTCTAATACTTCTTTAAAATGTTAATTGATGATTGTGTAGTTTAGAATTGTGTTGTGTTTGTATTACTCACTATCGGATTTACTTAGGTGACTGTATTCGGAGTGAATTAATCAATCAATTTTATTTTAGGAAGCTGGAAATTATTAATGTTGAATTATATTTCAGGGAATTTCCAGATGCTCGTGAAATAATAATATTTTTCTATCAGGTTGCTGATTTAAAGAAGCAATTTTTGAAGACCAATATCATCGTTATCCATTGAACCTATTAAACCTTTATCCCTCCTCCGTAGATTAGAGGTAGATTAGAATTGTGTTGTGCCGTACGATCGCTAGGTGTCTGAAACCGGGTCGTTCTGTCCCAAAAAAAAAAAAAAAACCTTTCCTATCCCTCCTATTGTTATGTGTAAAAAGGCTGTAGGAATAGGCCCGGCGTTAACCGGGACACTCGTCAAGTACTTGGTTCTACAGTCCAATCAATCAATCAATCAATCAAATATATTTTTTAGGCAAACAGAGTAGTTTTTAAAATTTAAAAGAAAATCTTTTTAATCAAAAACGTTTTGATGATCAAAAATATTTTTCTCAGATACACAGAAAACTAATTAAATAATAAAATAATAAATTAAAATAAAATAAAAATTTATAATTTTAAAAGATATTTTTTAATAATAAAAAAAAAATCTAGTTTTAAAAAATTTATTTTCATTTCAAATAGTTTTTTTTTAATAAATGTCACAATTACACAATCAAGTTTTTGACAAATAAAATAACCGGAAAATTCAAGTAAGTGCTCGAAATGATGATTCCTAGGAACTTCCATGATCTTACCGATACACTGCTTATGTCATGAGATTTACCACGCTCGGCCCCTCTTGCTCTTCGATCGTTATTAGAATTTCTATAAATAAAAATCCTATTTTATTTAAATTCAATACACTTGCACTTAATTTTTTCCAAGTAATTAAATTAACTATTAAATTTGACATTGCACAAAAATTAAATGACGACCACAGAAATTAAATGACGATTAAATGCACGAGAACACAAATCGTAATTTAACGTAAAACATAAAGTAAGGTACATTATTATCAAACAACTAGTTTTTAAATGCAAAGAACCTCTTTTTAAAATTTATCATTCTCGTCAAATAAATATTTTCTTTAAATTTAAAAGGTATTTTGAAATAATTTTACAAAATATTTTATTAAAATCAAAAAACTTTTTATTAATTTTGAAAAATTTCATTTAATAACAAACAAATAATTTTTAAATTCAGAAATTAAATTTTTAGAAATTAAAAACTTTGTTTTCCAATGTTACAAATCAAAATTTTTCTCAGTCTACATAATAAATTGTAAAATTTACCAAACAAACGTTTGGGTTCTAAAATGCTCAATTTTTTTTCGCTTTTATTTTCTAAATGTATACTTAGCGACATCTTTTGTTTGGTTTAGTAATTGCGATCTTTATAAAATAACAACGTTTTGATTCTATGAAACTTTGTTTTGTTTATACTATAGTATGAAATAATATAGCCTGCGAATTTGTTGTGATGAAAAATCAAATTTTTAACATGTAACGAAAACACAAGGGGTTTCTCGAAGTTTGTTCATCAACAATGTTGAAATAGAATCCAAAACGCAATAACCCCTCTATTAAATTGTTACTCCAAAAGCATTTTTAACAAACGTTTGTTTTGGAAAAATAATGCTGAATTTTTTGATGCAACACACCAATTTGTTGTTTTATTTACATACACGAGACACATATAAACCAATTCTTGTTTCTACAAAAAAAAAAAAAAAAATTGTGTTAGACTAGTTTAAATGTTTTTGAGTTAACTCTATATATTTTATTTTAACTTAGATTTCAGTGGTTGCTATCGCACACTTAGGCCAATTATGGCTCATTGTGATACTACAGAATCCGACATCATAAACTCCCTTAAACCCACTTAGTACTATTAATGTAGAGTAAAAGATCTCGCACAAGCAAAGGAAGTGAACAAGAGTCTCCTCCTCCTCGTCACTGCCGCTTCTGCAGAATTCATTTGCATCCAGACCCTACCTTCTCGCATGATCTCCGAAAAAGCAGTGCCCGGTAATTATCCTTTCAATTCTACCTAAATCACGCTTCCTTAGTGTAATTAAGATCTTGGAGCAATTTTAGTTCATTTCAGGCCACAATTGTTTCGCTACCCTGCCAATACCCAAGGCAACTGGTTCCCTATGGCTTGCTGCTTTCACCAAACACATAGGCTTTCCTGCACATTCTTTTCCTGGTTCCAGTTGGAGAGACCTTGCTAACTTGTCTGCCCTGCAATTTCCCTCAACGTCAGAATGGCCCGGAACCCAGACTAACTGGATATTGAAATGTTCACTCATCTCGTTAAGAGATGTGTGACAATCTAACACCACCCTTGACGCCAGGGAAACTGAATCCAGCGAAAGAATGGCCGTCTGACTGTCCAACTCTAAATAATACGACTCAATTTTCAAATATGCTTTTTCTGAATATTGAACTAATCATTCAAATTGAAAATTCAAACGAAGCATTAATTTTTGTTCTAAAAGCTTCTAAAATAATATTAAAATACCTTAAAAATATTAAGATTGGTATGAAAACGAACAAAAACCTCATGAAAAGAATGGTGGAATCTTACGGGCACGGCTCTTATATTTATGAGGCTCTCACAACCCGACGCCTATCCCCGAAAATCTTATACCGTTGTACCTAGAATTGAAATACTTTTCGATATGTTACACGACCCTCAGTGACGATTGAAACATATAAGACCCCACCTCTGGAGCCTATCATTTTAATGTTACAAATGGAGGGATGAATATGTTATGGCCATTATCCGATTTTCTTTTACGTGCACGAATCTACGTACGATCTCGAACACACCACTCTTGATCTTTAAATTTGAAAAATTCAACTTACCGGAGTTTTGATAAAACTGTCTTGTATAATCAAAAATCGTTAATCCAGCTTTAATTCCAGACAACCAACCCATGTTGTTTAATCTTTACATTTATTTGAATCTTTTAATTTTTTGTCGATTTTTGTAAATGGTAAACATCATTGCAAAAATTGAAAAAGCTCCGACTTAAAGAATTCAGATTTCTACCAAATTTCGCAAAGATTTCCCAACCAATGGTAAAAGGTTAAGTATGAAGTTTCATTCCGAATAGACAATCCGCCTGCTCTTCACTGATGCCAAATTTTGGTTGAACAATGTTTTTGTCCTCAATTCTGTTTTTCTAGTTAAATTTAAAAAATGAACTGTACTAATTTTGTTTTAAAATTAATTTACAAGCTTTCTTAACTATTTTTGATGTGTAAACATCTTTACTCGCGCCTACCAAAAATTTTTGTATTGGAGTAAACTTGTAAATGAAACGAACGGAAATGACGTACCTACCTCGTTTGAAAAAAAGCAACAAACTCAATAAAAACCATTTTGTACTATACATGGCATGCTTGGCATGTAGGGAAAACAAAAAAACTATTTTAAAAAATGAAATAGAAACAACGACATTTCCATCGATAAGAAAAATCAAAAAAAATTACTATATGAAGTACGGATTACTATTACGAAATTACATACTTTTACTATTAAATCCACAGTCAAGAACTTGTGTATGTTGCTTTATCACGAGTAACGAGTCTCAAGGAGCTATTTATCACGTCGGCTATCAATGATCATGTCTTCTAATAAATGGGGTTATAATGACGTCTCGTCATTAACATTGAATTGCCAGAGTCTGAGCATGTAATATTCCTACTTTTGAATGCTGCGTTCAGTTCAAGAGAGATGGTCAGTGGGCTGCCGGAGTAGCAATCCGTGAAAAGATTCATAAAATGAGCATAGTGGACACAAATAATTTGCCTTATGAACTTCCACTTGTCATTGGTCGGCTTTATTTTCTAAAAACCAATATTGAAGTAACAGATGGGCTGGCGAACGGAACTATTTGGCTTTCTGAGGTATATCAAATGCAGCCATCCTGACCGAGACAACGACAACAATGAAAACGTCAACATTAATGTAAATGTCAAACGACTCTGGATGGATTTTGGTACAAATTCACAAGTTGGCAAGAAAGTCAGGTGGCTTAAAGCTGGATGAAAAAACTCAACTGTTAATCGAAACAACAATTGGACAATTAATGTTAAGCGTAATCATTTTCCAGTCGTACATGCATGTGCCACCACAATTCATGCATCATAGGGTGGTACCGATAACGAGATGGTCAGTATATACTCTTACGATTAAAACCACAGTGAACAACTTGTGTATATAGCTTTATCACGAGTAACGAGTCTCGAAAGACTGTTCATCACGTCGGCTATCGATGCCCATGTGTTCTACCAGGGACGTAAAAATGGGACCTCAATGGGTCTTCTTCAAAATTAGCTATAGCTCAGGTTGTAATGGCGAATTTTGAACGAGATAATAATGACGTCTGGTTTTTAATATTGAACTGCCAGAGTCTCAGGTCACATCACCTCGCGCTAACTGATACAGTCACGCAAGGATGTTCAAGTTTTTTGCTTTCTGAGATCTGGCTACGCAACGACGAGCATGTTAATATTATTAATTTTGAATGCTGCGTTCAGTTCAAGAAAATTGGTCAAAGGACGGAAGGAGATTTCAATATTAATTTTAATATTCCTCAAGCTAGACCAACTTATAAACTTCCTTCGAGACAAATTCGATTTGCACATGATCTCAGATCAAAATATATCTACTACGAGATATGGGACAGAGTCGACAGTATATATAGGTACCATAATCCAATTGCATCGATTATACCGAAAGAGTAAAAGAGTAATTGACCAATTTAACGATAATAAACAAATGAAAAACTCTGGTTAGTAAAATTGCATTCTTCTTCCTTCATAGTAAACTGTACACATGCCATGTTTACACATCTCCTTGAGAGTACTTAATGGACTCACTCTTTTTTTTTCCACCCCTATTATGAATCTCACTTACTCGTCACCGGATGAAGAATGCACGATTTATATGTTCAATTTTTTTTTCCCAACAAATTTTTTACTGAAAAATAGAGCTGCACGCAAATAACAAAAAATTACTAGTTAAAAAGAGACAGCCATATGTAAACAACATTTGCCCAAATTAAAAAGAAAAAAATCCAATTTTATTTTACTGGAATTTGTTTCGTGCTCCTCTCGCAAACGAAAATCGTAATATACTTAACCCTTCATTTGTTACTGGAAAAAAAATTGGAACATGTAAATCGTGCAGAAGACGTCATCATAATTCAATTTTGGTATTATGATTCTCACTGTGAGTGAGAATCTCACATATCCTCACCTACAATTACTAGGCGACACCAAATGAGAATTTAAACTTTTTTGACATAAAAGAGTTCTTTATTTACTTAATATTTTACTTTTTCGCAAAGAAACAAGAACACGCCAACGTCAAACACAATCGTCAATATACAAATTAAAAAAAAAAAACATTGAGAAATGTCAAACATTCTTAGCACAATATTTCAACAACAGGGGCGTAATGGTAGAGTTACTACACTACACCTCCATATGAACGGTCACATAAGTGCTGTAGTCATAACTACACCTCACTACACTACGGACCACGTGAACAAGATAATATACATTTATAATTTACTTATACTAATGTTCCAAAGAATTTTTCGTTCATAATTCAGTTGATTAGGACGACGTTAGGAAAGAATCAGAATCTCCCATTTTGTAACAGTCACTGGCAATATTTGGAATGTTTACACATTTTTTTTAATAAATTTATTTATTACAACTGATTTACAAATCACCTAGTAATATTTATCTTTCATAATTTATATTCTCGTTTGGAGAGATTTTTTACCTTCTTGATTGTCATTGAATCATACCCGTATACCGTAAATTATCAAATGTGACTCCCATATTTGATAAATCCAAAGCGATTGCAAAGTCTTCTCTGTGGTGTTACGACGAGGTTCCGTTTATTAAAAACATGTTTTCAAATTGGAATGATATCAGGCCCAGTGTCCGTAATAACAACATTTATAAACTTCATTTCACTGAAATCTATTTCCTCTATGGTAATAATGGAGCCTATAATAAGAACGGCTGTGCGAGGAACTTTGGCATTAATCTAACTTGCAAATATGGAATTAAGCATGTCTAAACAGTATACCTTATTTGTAAAATATTTGCCTTATTTATCAGCAAATTGCGCGCTTGCCAACAACGGCTACTTTCCCCCAACTTTACGATCAAGTTAATTTAGTTACAGTAAAAGTTCTTATCTTAAATTTTTAGGGGCCCAAAAAAGCTATAATAAAATTTCACTTAACGATAACTATAAATTATTCGTATGTACGTAAATTAAGATGATGACGAACGTACAAGATTTTTTGTTTTAAACATTTCAAAAATATTTTATTTATTTATACTTAAATGAACTTGTACAAGTAGTTTGCGTTCGTATTAACGATTTTTTTTTATATATTTGTGTCGCATTTAAAACAACAACAACAAATTTTATCTTGTTGTTTCTTATTAATAAAATAAAATTTTCTCTACATAAATTCTTTGCACACAAGCGAATTGGCCTTCTAGCATTATCAATTGTGATTGGTTTATTTAATTGGGCTCGGCTCGAAAATAATGTTGGTGTGTTGATACGAAAAATAAAACGTGTTATATACATATCTACTGTGTTTTTATTTATACAGGCAAAGCCGATACATACGCAATAAAAAATCAAAGTTAATTTTTTGACTAAAATAAATTTTAAAGTCGACTCTCGTGACTGATTGTTTTACTGTTCTGCTGTTCAAAGTACCTTTGACAACAAATCATTTTGGCATTTTTGTGTAAATCCTTCGGCCCACAACTCCCAATCAATGTTTATAAAATAACTCAATCGATTAATTTATGTAAGAAAAAACCTATTATTTTACATTTGCTTGAAGTTCAGTTTGGTTCATCTTTTCGTTAAAAACTATCCGCATAGGCAATCATTTTATTACAATTTATTTATAGTCAAGTACAAATTTATAAATAAGTAGACGTCATTTACAATACTTTAATTGAATTTAATTAGATTGTTTATTTCATTCTCAATTGGGTTTGGTACGAGTACGTATAAAAAACGCACTTGTTATTGACGTTAAATAAATGTGACATCTACTGCTATATACATATTGCACTAACAAAGGCGCAACATTAATGGTTAATTTGTATTCCATCAAAAGTACTTGAAGTGCTCGTCATTTTGTTTACTAATTAATACAATTTTGGCACATTCACCTAAATTAATTAGCATAAAATTAAATAAAAAACGTAAAATATGTAATTACTTGGCTAGATAAGAGTTAACCGCGTGGAAAGGATTTAAAGTAAAAAAGCTCGTACTTTTCATTCTAATCGCACTCACGTAATTTATTATTATCAAAACACATTAATCATATAGTTACGAGTTAATTTCGAAGAAATTATTAAAGGTTACACTGTTATGAAAAACAATAACAACCGTATAGTTTTCTCTAAGTAAACAAAGTGATATACAACTCTGTAAACATTCTGGTAGCAATAATATAATATAGAGGTACGTTGTAATTCCCTCGATAAAAACGTGAACAAACAAATAAAAATTTACTTCTAAGATAAACAAATTAATTAAAAAGAGGCTTGTTATTTCCCACCAAAGTTGAATCGTCATCGCAGATTTTTTTTTTCGCATTGATCGATTAGAAATGATTGAAGAATGCGTTGTACTATAAAGTCAGTGCTATATAAACGTCGTTTAACTATAGTCCATCGTGCATGATGATTATATCTTTTTGTATTTTAAGAAATGTTTTTATAGAGCTTTGCAATTATATTATTACACCGGGGGAGCGAACGATTGATATGCCCATTCGATCGAAGTTTAAAAGTATCTAGATCACCATATAGACAAATACGGTTCGCGACTCAGCAGGAAATGGAAAATGTTTGAACTACGCAGAAGACTGAGTGAAATTGAAAAAGTGGCATCGCAACTTAGCAATGAAATCGCTAAGTTAAAGAAAGAAAATGAGGAGATAAAGAAGACTAAACTGACGGAAGTTGTGGAAACTCCTCTTACTTGCTATAACGAAATAAGCCCACTTGCCTGTACTAACGCTGAGTTTCATACAGATGCGGAGGAACTTTCAAGAGAAACTGATGGGATGCACAAACCGAACAAAAGGCCAAGGTAAAAACGAAGAGCAGAATTTTTGGCAGAAGTTGGGGAGGCTTCGCAAACAAAAGTCAATAAAACTGGCGAACCAGTACCTGTACCCCAATATCACCAGCAACAAGAACAACACTAGGTTGCAATGAAGACTAAGGCACCACCGCCAATTAATAGGCATAACTGAGTTTGCGAATATCCAAGCTGTAATGAAATCAGTGGTCCACAAACGACTATAGAGTAGTTGCACTAAACAATAATGTTTGGAAGATAAACACAAGCACAAGAGATCCCGATTCATAAAGTTCAAAGCACACTGAAGAAGGTAAAGAAAGGTACACATATAACCGAGACAAAAATAACCGAGAATCATGGTTATGGCCAGAGGTCTCCTCAACCTGCAAGAAGGAGGATATAATAGAAGATCTCAAAATGAAAGAACTGCAAATTGAAGACGCAGTAAATATCCTTAAACGAGAGAAAGTTGAAAATAGTCAAGAAACCAAGATCGTTAAAAAGGGCTCCCGCTATTCATGCTCACATTCAGCGAAAAAATTGAAAATATATTTAATTTCAAAGCAATACCTTATATGAGGGTTAAAATAGAACCACTGAAAAAGAACACGAGAATAATACCTCAATGCAAGAAATGCCAAGGTTCTTATAATCACACCCAAAGATATTGCGAGAGAGCAGACACAACGCGAAATATTGTTCTGTTAGTCGAACCGAACCTGCAAAGTGTATAAAAAGCAAAGGATAACACTAAGCTATCTATAGAGGATGCGAAGTAGCGGTACAACTGCAAAGGTTAAGAAATAAAACACGGCAATCGACTCAAAACAGTAATGTTAGAAGAGAAAGGATTCCAACCACAGCTAGAGAGTGCCGATACAACCAGAGCCCATAGGGCCAGAGAGATGAGATCCTACTCGCAGATAACGCAGCAGAATACTATTAAAGAAGGAAAGGATATTTTGAAGTATAGAAACGATAAATGCACGCCTAGCAAAACAAGTACGTGGTCTAGAAATGTTTCTAAACTAAGAAAAAATAAATATATGTCTTGTTTCGGTAACTTCATTTATTAAAATACGTGACTATCAATGCTACTATGCTATTCATCCAGGAGGAAACGCTAGAGGTGGGTCTAACGTAATTGTTAAAAATAATATTAAACATTATGAAGTGCCCGGCATTGATGAAGAAATTATGCAAGTTCAAACCATACAAGTTGAATCAATCAATAATAGGGAATTCAGTATCTCCATGCCATCAATTAAACAAAGAAGACTGCAGTCGACTTTTTAAATCATTAGGACCAAATTTTATCATAGGCGGTGATTTTAATGCAACGAATACCTATTGGCGAATTAACATAGACTTACACCCTCTAAAGGGAAAGAGTTATTTAATTCACCTCGCGAGAACAACTGTGAATTCCTCACTGGCGATAAAACAACATATTAGCCTGCTGACATACATAAAATTCCAGATCTTCTTGACTTATTTGTAACAAAAGGAGTTTTAGAGGACTACAGATGCATTGAAAGTAGTGGAGGACTATCATCTGATCACTCACTAGTGATCATGACTCTCAGTATAATGATAATAAAAAAAGATAACTCACCTAAGCTAACAAACAATAAAATCAATTGGGATCTATTCAAGAAATTATTGGAAGATCGAACAAATCTCGGCGAACCAATTAGAACGAAGATGCAGCTGGAAGATGTACTAGAAATATTTAATACAATATCCAACAAGCGGCTTGGGAAAGTTCCCCGATTTCTCATACCAACGCTACAATGAAACATAACTATCCTCTTGAAGTCGGAGAGCTACTTAAAGAGAAACGGAAAGCTCGCAAAACCTGGCAGCACTGTCGTGCACCGCAATACAGAACTATTCTTATTTTTTTGTGCAATAAATTAAAACAACTAACAAAGGAAATGAAGAACGAAAGCATAACTAAGGGACTTTGAGTTCTTTCTGAACTAAACGATGACGATTACTCGCTTTGAATAGCAACGAAGGGGCTAAAAAGAACCAAAATGCATGTGCCACCTATCAAAAACGATGACAGATCCTGAGCTAAAAGTGACAAACAGAAAGACTCTCTATTTGCTGCTTATTTAAAAGAGACTTTTCAATCGTTGCCGAGACAAACAGAAAATTAAAACACAACAGTCCCAGATGATCTTGACATAAGGCATGTAACCTTATTTTAGCTTAAAATTGAAACCAATAATAACTTAAGTATCAGGAAAGCTCCAGGTTATGACTTACTCACTGGGTAAATTGTGAAAGCCATTCCCGAGAAAGGCTTGCGTAAATTACATCAAATAATTAAGGCAGCCTTTAGATTGAAATAAGTTCCACTACAATGGAAGGTGGCCGAAGTAGTAATGATTCCTAAAAGGATAAAAAATCATATAGACCGATGTCACTACTTCCAGACATATCAAACAATTTTGAAAAACTGTTGGTGAAGAGACTTAAACCTATAATAGAATAGAGCTGCTAATTCCACCACACCAATTTGGGCTTAGAGAAAATCACTCTACAGTTGAACATTTTCACAGAATAACGGATGCCATTGAGGATACACTTGAGAATAATAAAATATGCTCCAGTATTATCTTAGATGCAGCTCAAGCTTTTGGCAAAGATTGGCACCAAGGGTTTGAATTTAAACTGCATCGTGACCTGCCTAAGCAGTTTTATCAAATTCTTAAATCCTACATAGCTTATCAACACTTTACAGTCAAATTTGAAAATGAGTACTCAGAAATAAAAAGAATGTCAACAGGTATACCACAAGGTAGTGTACTTGGGCCTATTCTTTTTGACCTCGCTTATATCTTCTTGACCACGCTCACTCTGTGTGTCTGCTTGTATCGCGAAATTATGTAATCAACTTTTCAACCACTTGCGATAGTCCAATTGAGCTGAAATTTTGTATGCAGGCTTAACTCCGATGAAAATACAAGATTCTAACACCTTTGGACATTAAAAAATTTCGATGACTAAAAAGTAGGAAATAAAATATATTTAAAAAAAACTTCTTAAAACACCACGCTTATATTTAAAGACTCTAAAAAGTAGATAATAAAAGGCTTTGAAAAGTAGAAAATAAAATTTTTCATCCTTACTCCTATCAAGGTATATTTATAACAAGTAGAAATTTAAAATTAATATGGTTATATTTTTAAAGCGTGGGGCGCTCCTTCTGACTATCTCTCAATATATCATTTTTACGCTAATACTGAAATGCTCCAGGAAAAAATCTATTCTTAGGTTACAACAGAATATAGACTGTTCCATTGGTGTTACTAAAAGACTTTACTAAGACTTTACTTCATGTGTCTGGTAGTCTTAAGTTACTAATGCCGTAAAGGAGTGCCCTTTAAAATATAAGCATATTTTTAGTCATATTAATTTTAAATTTCTACTTGTTATAGATATACCTTGATAGGAGTAATGAAGAAAAGTTTTATTTTCTTTTTTTCATAGTTTTTATTATCTTCTTTTAAGAGCCTTTAAATATAAGCGTGGTTTTTTAAAAAGTGTTTTTTAAATATATTTTATTTCTTTATACGGGAGAATATTGAAGGTTCTACAGTAGCAACATTTTGCAGACGATACAGCTATTCTAGCACTTAAAAAGATATTTCGGAAGTATAAATCAAACTTCAAAATGCAGTTAACACGGTGAGCAACTGGAATAAAAAATGGCGCATCTTATTAAATAGAGCCAAATCAGTACACGTCAACTTTAAAAATTAAAATGTAAACTGTATTCCCGTGGTTCTCAGCTCAAACCAAATTCCATATGCAAATAAAGCTAAATACCTTGGCAAGACCCTCGATGCTAAGCTAAGATGGAAAGAACACATCAAGAAAAAAGGAGTTAAACCTCAAATATAGAAAAACGTACTGGCTCATAGGTACAAATTCTGAGCTCTCAATACACAACAAATTGCTTCTATACAGGCGAATGCTAAAACCAGTATATGGACCTTTGGTATCCAACTTTGGGGTTGTGCCAAGAAGGCCAATGTACAAATGATACAATGCTTCCAAAATAAAGTGCTACGAGGGATTGTGAAAAATGTTGGGAGTACAACATAACCATACATCAACTATATATAGACTTCCGGCAGGCATATGACAGTATAAACCGCGACAACTTATGGGCCGCGCTCATATGCCTAGGTATCCCAGAGAAACTCGTTTCGCTGTGTAAATTAACAACGTATGGGTCTGTATGTAGAATCGTAATTGAAGGAACTGTGTCAGACTCCTTTGAAATAACATCTGGCGTTCGACAAGGTGATGCACTCGCGCCTTTGCTGTTCAATTTGGCGCTTGAGTACGTAGTGAGAAAAAGCAACATCGAAACTTCGCGCTGTATATTTAATAAATCCGGCCAAATTCTTGGATATGCAGATGATATCGTGCTTCTTGGCCGAAGACCTAGCGATATCAAAGACAGTTTCATACCGCTCGATCGCTGCGCAAGAAGACTTGGTTTGAAGGTGAACAGCAGTAAAACCAAATATCTAACAACACCCAGGAACATCTCTAGTGCAAATCTCGGAATTGGCGACCACAATTTTGATGGTGTCGAAAACTTTAAATACCTCGGGTCAGTTATAACATCACTGAATGAAATGCAGGCAGAAATAAAAGCCCGAATCGCTGCCGGACAACGAGTTTTCTACGCCCAATCAAGATTATTGCGTTCGAAACATCTATCGCAGTCGTGCAAGCTCGCACTTTATAAAGCACTAATAAGACCTGTGCTGACTTTCGGAAGCGAGAGCTGGACCATGACCTCTAATGATTGTAGATTGTTATCTACATTCGAAAGGAAGGTCATCCGTTCAATTTTTGGTCCAATTAAAGTTGCAAACAACGAATATCGGATTCGTATGAATCACGAAATAAAGCAACTCCTCGGAGGCAGCGATATCATCGGATTCATTAAATCCAATCGAGTGAGATGGCTCGGCCACGTTACAAGGTCCCAACAACAACGGATGATATATAAAGTGTTTCACCAATAACCAGCCGGAGTACGTCGTAGAGGAAGACCCCGACTACGCTGGCGTGACGACATTGAACAAGATCTGCAAGCATTAGGATGTCGAAACTGGAGGACGAGAGCAATGGATCGGGATGGATGGAGGGCCATTGTGCAGGCGGCAAAATCCCTTCATGGGATGTGAAAGCCAGAGAGAGAGAGAGAGGGATTGTGAATGCCCTATTAGGAACGAAACCTCCATAGAGACTTGAAGATGGAATACGTCACCGATGAAATAAAGAACCAAGCTAGGAAACACGTACAGCGCTTACCTCTACACGAAATTACAGATATTCATCGTATGTTGGACACCACTAACGGGGTGAGAAAACTCCAAAGACAGAAACCGCTGGAGCTGGGCAGTTTGATTTAAAATAAGAAAGTATTATATAATAAGTAACCAATAGGTTACTCATCTTAATCCGAGAAAGTAATTTAAGATAGATAAATATCTAGATGATCTATGAATCAGTTGTAATATTGTATAAATAAATACATAAATTTATTTTAACAGCTCAAATTTTTCCACCAGTTTCACTATTGTCGGCCGAGAAGATGCTTCACGGCGACCCAAAAAAATTTTCACCATTCTTGTAGTAAATTTTAACAATTTCAGTGCGTTATTGAAGCGTGTATCGTACCATTTTTAGTAATGGCGTAGTTTTTATTTGTCAAATGTCAAAAGATGACAGCTTCAAAATTGACTGCTGCCCAAATAGCAGGCTCAAAATGAAACCTATTATTGGAAAACCATATTTAAAAATTAGGATTTTGTTTCAAATTTCAATAATGATGAAATAATTGAAATATTATTTGCCTAATATGGCACATAGGACTTAATGGGACCTAACTTCCACCTAATTTTTTCCTGGTATAAATGGTCGCTATATGGACTAAATTGGGCAATCATTTTGGTTAAGTCACTACACTTTTTTACGATGTAAACGATTTTACTGACATTCAATGTATCGCATATTCGCATAGTTACTTTGTGGAACAAGTTACTTTGAAGACTTTTCTTACTTACTTAAATTCAGGGCATATAAAATTTATTTTGTGTGGGTTTTTAATTATTTTATTTGAAAAACAAAAATATTGAGAGTAGCTGCTTTAAAATTTATAGCTGAACGGAGCGCAACGAAACGAACAATACGTGCTCCGGATTAAGCCTTTAAACCGTTTGTTTGTGCAACCTATAATTTATTTAGATAGGGATTTTGTCGATGTGACTTAATTTACAATTTCCCTTATTAAATTTTAAGCACAATTTAATGTATTTGTTCACTAAATGATTAAAACACATGAATTGGCTTACATTATTCTAATCATTTTTGACTTTAGTTTTATTATTTTTATAAGAACCCTGCGTTGCGCAGACTTGATTTCGTAAAAAATAATGACGAAATACAATTAAGGTGGGTACACATTTACAAAAATTGGTGCCGAACGCGTTCGACGAAAACATTTTCGCCGTAAATTAGGTAGAGTAGACGTGTGCGGCGCCCGAAAATGACACAACAATTTATGCCACATTCAACTCACATGATCTAGCATTATTAGGTTTAAACATTTGCGGAGAAAATATTTTTGCCAAATGCTGTACAGATTATAAGTAGACTTGGCTTTCGTTTATTTAACTTTCTTTTTGGTAGTAAAATAAAGCATTGTAATCTTGAAAAATTTTGGAATCTTGAATAACGTCGAAGTAAAAAAAGTAGCCTTTAAAAATCTGTGTGCGTGTGTGTGTAGTACTATGCTGATGTAGACTAAAAGTTGTGTTCTCGATACAGCCTACGCGGATTGACTGATCGAGATGAAGTTTCGTATTTAAGTTTTTCTATAAATAGAGATATCCCGATTATTTTTGACCGAAATCTTTCTAAATTGAATAAATTGAAAAGTATATCATTTACAAGAAGAACTATTATCATTTACAAGAAGAACTAATTAAATTTAGCGGAAATGATGATTTTTGACAAAAAAAATATTTTTTAATATATATTTTTCCTATGTACCAACCCATAGAGATTGATTAATCGGTATGAACCTTCATACTTAAGTTTTTTTCATAAATTGGGTGGTCTCAGTGATGTTTGGCCGAAACCGGTTCAAAGGGAGTGGTAGCTTCGATTGGAGGTTTTCCGTTTTTTGAAAAGTTATAGCATTTACCAAAAACCGATTAAACACAGAAAGATTGTAAATTAAGTTCCAAACAAAATTTATTCAGATCAATTATTTTAAATTTTACCGGAAATAATGAGTTTTAATATCAAACAACTTTATTCTATCAAAATTCTGCATATCTACATTGCCTGCGGGTAGTGTGCTCAGCTATAAACCATCGTACTTAAGATTTCTCCATAGTCCAAGTGGCAGTTTTCGTATTAGATTTTCAATTTTTGCAATGATGTTGAAAAGTTTGCTCTATTTAAAAATATGTCAATGGGTTAAAAGATTCAAATAAATATAAAAATTTAAATTTTCAAAAATGCTTGACCTAGTTGGTTTTCTGAAATTTTAGCAGGAATAATGACTTTTGAGATTTTACCAAAATTCCGGTAAGTTTAATTTTTCGCTTCAGAAATCAAAACGAAAGTCGAGCGTTGGCCACAACATATTCACCCCTCCTAGATTTGTTCTTACAACATTCAACATATTTCTTGAAAAGATTCGAAACTGAATAAATAGCACTTTAGAAGGTAATGCACAGTGCTTTAAAATATAACTCGATATACCGACATTTTATTTTATTTTGATTTGTAACCTTATGCTTCGCATATCTGCAAAACTTATACTTATGCGGTACAATGTACTATATCAAAATTCTATAATGCAAATTATATCGAATAACAAAACTGCGAAACGGTAATCGGTTTATTTTTAGACTCGACGCGCTTTTAAGAAAATATTAAGAAAATCATTTCTTTGTATAAAAAATAAATTATTGGGCAGCATCTCTGTTTTTGAAAATTTTAAATGCGTTTCTCCAATTTACAATGTTGAGTTTGACGGTTGTTTGGCGGAAAACAGTAATATAAAAAGAAGGTAAAACTTAATTTTTCGCTGTAGAACTGTAATTGAACTAACATTGACCTGAATTACTTATTTGAAATTTCGAATGGAGTAAGCCTAAATTTTAGAAATGCTTGGGAACTAGACGTCTTTCGGTATGAGACAGCCATCCCCACCTTGCTAAATTAGGTCTGGTGAATAAAGTGAATAAAACAACCGCTTATATTTACTTCGTTTCACTTCACAAAAGGTTCCGCGGCAAATAGTTTGGGACGTGCAGAACTATTTTCAAAATACGCGCCGGTTTTGTAAATAATATGTATGTATGTTTATTATAAACCACAATTATGACGTATAATATCGTACGATATATTTTTGTATACAAGAAAATATTGATAAGACAGAAAAAATGTGTTTTTGCCTGCTTTTATAGCGAAAACTAAATCGTAATAAACGTGCGAGAATGATAAATAAAAACAAGATTTGCAACATAATCAATCAACATATTATATTTTTTCTTTTAAAAATGTGGAATTTTATGAAATACAAAATAAAAAGAAAACATGGATCGAGTACTGAACTCAAGTAAGATTTTATTACGTCGAAAAATACATAAAAAGGCATGAATCATTTAATTTATGAATCAGTAGAACAAGCCTTCCGATTTGTTTTATTTTTCAACACATCACAAAAGACTACGTAAACATACATTTGTATCATGGTATTGGGCCTGTAAGCTTTTATTCAGTTCAAGATAATATGTTATTTCTTAAGACAGATATTATTAACTTCAATGTTTAAGTTTAAATTATTTTGAATGTACGCATCAAATTATTAATGTTTCAGGCGTCATCATTTTAACGAGTAATAATTATGTATTTTAATTTGTGACTGAGATTTGTGTTATGACTACCACAAAGTGGTAGATAAAACCAACGGCATCAAAGTATTATGTAGAAACAACGACCTTGACACTTCGAGTTACACATTGCGATCACGCTGATTCTCTAAAAAACACGATAATGTGTTAACATAAAAATAAACAAAATCACACACATTCTTATTGTATTTTGAGTAATGTCAAAAAGCTTACTATGGGTTTTTTACTCATTACCGTGTTTTTTTTTAAATCAGTGTGCAGTGGTCCCCTTTTTTCCGTTCACCAATACGGACAGTTTACTTTAACATTTTTAACACTTAGAAATTTATGTATTCGAAGGTTTTTGTTGGTTTCTAGAATACTAGAACTACAACATTATTTTGAAATTATTTGATAATTTCTATATTGCTCTGCTTGGTACATCCCCACAACGCAATGCCATACGTCCAAAGAGCTTTCTTTATATTTGCTTGCATATAGTTGAGGTTAATTACGTACAGATAATAAAAGTACCTTCATACTAGCAACCAACATATATTTCATATTATAAATCTAACTCTTTCCTTTATTTTTAGTGTGAGCTTTCCCAGCGAGGCGTCTAATGTCGCTCCGCTGGTCTGAGGATTAATCTATAGTTTGTAAGATCTATACGATCCGTAATTTGATTTCATTTAGTTGCATGCCTTATTTTTTCGTTCACTTCTATATTTGATCGATGGTTGTTTATATATTTTTTTTAGTTCTTTGGTTGCTACCACTTTCTGCAATGCATCGGGTGGTCTAGCGTTGTGTTTAGATATTAGAAGATCACGAGTATGTAATAGATACACGACTGGTGTGAGAACATTGGAATTCCTTCGTTTATTTCTTGTAGTTCATATACTGTGTTTCATAATTATAGCATTAGATATGCATCTCAAAGTTCTGACGTAAAAATGGTATTAGACTACATTGGAGAACAGTAATGTATTCTTTACTGTTTATTTTTGTTGGCAGGAACTGGAGTTCTAAACATCCGTTTGCAATAATAGATCCCCAAGCCATCAAACTTCCGCCACCAAAATTTCGTTTTGGAAAAGTATTGGCCCTCCTTTCGTAAATGTCACTAATAACTGCTGAACCCGTCAGAACCATCTAAGTACCACTTCTTTTTGTCAGACAATATAACCTGATAATTTTAACATCATTACAAATGAAATAAATATGGAGTATCTATATTTACTTACATTTTACCAGTTCTGTCCATAGTCTAGCAAATTCTTGTCTAGCTGACTTGTGAGGTGGCGACGATCGTGGAGCGGGCCTCAATTTTGAACGGACAATGTTAAGAGCACGATTTAGTGTTCTCCAAATGGTTTGTTTTGAAACTTGTGGTTAATATGTGCAGACAGCTGGCCGCAATTCTTAGTAGTATTGGGCGCTTCATTGATAATCCGTCACTCTGCTCTCTCACAAAGCTTTCTTGGTCTATTTTCTTAACCCATAACTATCAGCATGTTTCAAATAATTTAAGACCACTTTGTGACTTCGATGAATTTCACGTTCAATCCACCTCGATCCTTTCCCGATTAGAAAAAACCAAAATTTGGCCCTTTTCGAAGTCGGTTAATTTTTTACCACGTCCCATTTTATTATAATTTTATTTTAACTACGAACCGTGTGTTACTATCACAAATCGCAAGAGAAAAAATAATGGTGGTGCTATAATTATAAAACACTGTATAGTACTCTTTCCTTGCTTAATCGTGAGGCATCTTTCTGTTCAGAGAGGATTAATTTTAGTTTATAACAAACCATCTCTATAAGGTCTGCGCTATTTCTAAGAATAATGCGGGGCAGCCCAGTTTATCTTCTGAGATATTTTCAATGCAGAATGAATTTAACTTTTTCTGCAAGCAGCTTTCCAGATAGAATAGACACTATTGAATAAAATGCAATATGACTAAGTGGGGAGTTTTTGTTTGTTTGGTAACATAATGACACAGCCATTTCCCATATTTTGGCACCTATATTTTAACTTAAATATCTTATTTATGATATTATAGCTGTTTATATTATAAAAGCCTTCCTTGGGAGTTTTTTTAGGATTTTTACTGTTCATTTCGTTTACTATTTCAGTTGGAGATGTAGAGTAGTATCATCATTTTATTTTGTAGTATCGTCAGGTTCCTATATTACGGTTTTATGAAAAGTTTTTTGATGTAATGTTCATAGTCTTGAAATATATTTTCAAGATGATAAGCAAATCTTTAGACTTTTTCTTTCACGAGTTCATGTTCCATTGACTTTTCTGACAGAACGAAGTTGCGTTGTTGGTCTTTTAGAAGTTAAAGTTACTTTCCAACTGTATTTATATTGATAGTTATTATTGAGTAAGAATATTTAATATTTATTTCTTGTCGACCCTATATAGAGGTTTGATGCTACTTTTTCTGACATTCTCTCATATCCCTCAAAGGATCTCTAATTTAGTTTGACTAGTTATTTTCGTTTAGTCCTTTTTTAATTTCTGGAGTGCCTACTTTGAAAAGTATATCAGTAACAAGTTCGTTAAGATCATTTACTTTAGTTGTAATAATCTTAACTCCCAATGAGTATTCTTTGCGTTGAAGTCACAACCTTTTGCCCAAATGTTTGAAAATCTCAGAGTATTGGTTTCTTATGACAGAATACCATGATGGACCTGCCACTACAATTGTATAGTTTTTAGTCTTTATATTTTGATTGAATTTTGTCGTTTATAATAACTGCGTGTACTTCCTCTTCGGACCATCTCTCTCGAAAATTAATGCTTATGCAAAGTAAAATTTCTAAATAAGGCACACATTTATGTTTTTTTTATCGAAGGTAGCCTGTGATTATTTTTGGCGCCTTAGCAGACTTTTAGCATTACATAATAATATTTTTAGTATACTCATCATTTTTAATTTTGTTTAGATTTGGGTTTAGTTTCTCAATTTTCTAATTTTTGAACAGAAGATGATAAGGAGAACTAAATCTTTTAATGGACCAGTAGCCCTATAATTATATCTTTTGGAAGTAGAATAGGAAATTGTGAATTTGTAATATTTTCTAGAATTTTTTATTTTCCAAAGTGTATTCGGGTGTTTGAAAATTTTTTATTGGGAAAAAATAATTCCTTTTTATAATAATATCTAAGTTAAATTTAGAACTGCGTTTCGTGTATTTTGTAATGTTTAACCATTGTGCCAACACGAGCACCGAACTACTTCTCCTCAACACGACATACCCGGTTATGTCGTTAATTTTTCTATACATTTTTGAGCTAAACATAGATGCTAAATAATAAATGGCGAAATAAAATTCAGGTTAGCAAATGCAATATTATTGTTTACAGCTAAATTCAGTTTATTTTATTTTAATTCGAAACAAACAATTCAACAAAAAATTTATTTAATTAATATTTAAATCTATGAAACTTATTAATATTATGATACATACATGCTTACTCCATATTATTTAACAAAAATATAAAAGGAACAGAGTAGTAATTTATGGGCAATTCAGAGTAGTAATTTATGGGCAATTCTGGCATTTAATAAACTCCTGACAATATTCCTCACATACTGATTTAAGACAATAGTGACATGCCTTTCTGGCGGGTCGTCGTTTCGTGTCTTTCCGGCATACAAAGCAATTATACCTTTTATGTTTCAGGTGACCTGGGGCGGTATGTTGTACCCTCACTTTGAATCGAAATTCGAAAAAAGTCGAATGGTGGTATGTTGTATCATATTCGAATCGCGATAAATAATAAAGTTTCATCATTTAGAACCAAAGTAATAATAAATGTTGCTTTCATTCAAGAAAAAGTATTGCAAGATTAAAAAATGATGAAAGACGAAAATGATACAACTTTTACTTTTTCGATTCGATTCCACATTTTTCGAATTTTGACTTTTTCCGATTCGAAGTGATAGTACAACATACCGCCCCTGTTTTGTCTCTATCTTCTAGAACCAGAACTAGAACTAGAGACGAACTAGAACCAGAAGATGGGGATAGAAATGATTCAGATACCTCCCCTATTTTCCGCATCAACATTGCTTCCAATTCGTTTCGTGTGTTAAAGTTTCTATATATAAATGGCGTTGCTGCTCATTTTTCAATTGTTTTTTCCTTGAAAGGGTCGATTTTGACAACTCAATATTGTTAGTTGAATAAATTATATCCGTAGCTAATGCAGCGACATCCAACATGTTGTAGAAAAACGCGACTGGCCATTTCTTAGTACGGCGTTTGGTGGTATTCGCCCAGCATTTTATCCGTCGCATTCACTGCTTCTTTCGTTGCATTATAATAATTTATAATATCATGCTTTTTTTACACCACTTACATTTTTGTCATAATTCAGCGTGGATAAGAGAACCACAGCTTTGTTTTCTTTAGGTATGTAAGACAAAAATTGTCAGATTTTCATGAAAGCCAAATTCTGTAGTAAGTTCTCAAGTTGTGTTGAGGCCTGGAATTCGGTTGGAATGTGTGGTTTATTTTGATGAGTCAGATGTTCTACGTGTTTGGGCTGTGTTATGGGTTTTACCACATCTTTTACATGTTCTTTAAATCTTTATAAGTGCACGAATATAATGGAAAATATATCTCATACAGCTGAGGGAATCTATATCTATATATATAAAAATGGATGTTTGTATATATATATGTTACCGTTTCACTCCAACACCGTTCAACCAATCACTATGAAAATTGGTATGTGTATTTTTGTGTGGAGAAGGTTTTTGTGTTATTTTGTTTATTGTGCCACCCCGCCAGGTGGCTGGACCCCGTGGTCTAGGGGCTGCGGTACAAATTTTTTCTATAATTTCAATTTTTTTTAAATTTGTTCACGGGAATGGGTTGAGAATATGAGGTTAGCCTTTGGATCAAGAATTAATTTTTACATAGATATATAATTTACTGTTTGTTCCAAATTTGTAGGACCCTTCCTACAAATTTCCACGCCATTCATCCAATTTTGCATAGGGAAATGCAATGAGAGGGGATCAAACAATACATCTCCATGTAATCGTCAGCAATTTGGAATGGAGTCGCCTCAGTAAACAAAAGAGTACGCTGTTGACTATGAAATATTACACGAAACGAATTGCGCTATTAATCAATTGAATCGATCCATATAAGTTATAATGATTATCCATTTTTTTAATGTCTAACTCAGACACAAACAAAGAATTATTTTTAACTGTTATACCTTTTTTTCAGTTCAGATAGTTGTAAAAAAAAAACTGATAATGGAGTAATCCGTAATCGATATTCCAAACATTAAAACAAACCATTGTCACAATAAGAAAATAATTTTTTTTTTCAATTAAAAAGACTGAAACAGATTAATTTAAATAAATTAAATTTTTTTTTTAAATTAAATTTTTGAATAAATTGGTTTTGTAATTCGTGGGTTTTATACGAAACGTCACGTTTTGCAACAGGAAATGCTAAAACATGGACATTACAAAACAGTTAACTTAATTAAGCAAATTAATTTTAATAATTTAAATTTAAGTTAATCTTTCAAATAATAATTTAAATAAATTTAAATAATAATTCAAACCTAAGTCAAATCTCTACGTCATAATATCCATACTAACGATCCACTATTGTGCACTGTACTGTTTTGTCAAGTCCAGTTTTAATCGGTCCTGCTCCGTATCATGTACTTTAATGTACTATGCACGATTTGGACTTACGTACTATTTAACCGGTTTTGCAATGTGACATAGTGCGCGGCTTCGAAATTCTATATAACTTTAGAAATAAGTAATTGACATTCAATTGTAGTCCATTAATGCCACCGTTCCAATCGCCAGTAGTTTACGATATAAATAATCAAGGTTTATTAAATGATCAATTTAGAGGGAAAAAACTTTTAAAAATTAAAAAAGTAGATCTTCTACAAGAAATATCCTTTGCTACAAAATATTGTTGTTAGTGTAAAATTGACTTATTTTGAAATAGTACTAACGTTTTATATTAAAAATTACATCTTATACAAGACATACCCTTTGATATAAAAAAATTGTACGTGTAAATTTGGCTTATTTGGAAAAAATATCTTTTGTTTTCCTTGATGTCATTTTCGAATGCCCAGGGAATATACATTCTTTTTATGTCTTTTTATTCTGATTTATGTTTACATACAATACATTGTCAAATAGGAACTATTTGAAATGCCACGAAAAACAAAATCATTGGAAGGTCAACTAAAATTGCGCGGCGAATGTCAGTTCGTAGAGTTATTGAAACTTCTGAAAACAGAGAGACACGCTTATAAACTAATCGGATCAAAGCCTCTATTTCAAGAGCGGCTGATACATCACAACAGCACGATGCACGAGTAGCAGATCTTCGAGCAAGAGCCTCTACTTCAAGAGCGGCTGAAACATCACAACAGCACGATGCACGAGTTGCAGATTTTCGAGCAAGAGCGTCTACTTCAAGAGCTGCTGAAACACCTGAAGAGCGAACCACACGAAATAAAGTTCAACGCTCACGGCAGACTCTGTTAAGAATTAGAGTCAATCTTAGGAATGCGGCATTTAATTACGATAAATACTACGATTATGGAATGCATCGCGATGTTGTTATTGGTCCAATGGCTACATTGTGCTTACATTGTCGTGCTTTAAAATTTTTGAAAGAAACACCTGGTATGTACTGCTCCAATGGCAAAGTCAATTTGCCACAACTGACTGAACCACCAGAGCTACTTCTTACTTATGTGGCTGGAGCTACTCGGGAGTCCAAACACTTTCTAAAGCATATTCGGAAATATAACTCATGTTTTCAAATGACATCATTTGGAGCGACAAATATTGTGACATGTGACAATTTTATGCCCACATTCAAAGTCCAAGGACAAGTGTATCATCAGATTGGTTCACTTCTTCCAGTACCCGAACAAGATCCACAATTTTTGCAAATTTATTTTATGGACAACGTGGAGAAAGAGATAAATCGACGATGCACATTCAGTATAGCAACAGATCGAGAAATTATTGCTGAACTACGATCACTATTCCACGAGCACAACTGTTTGGTCAGAGATTTTAAATCCGCTTTAGAGGATGTGAGATCTGATGACTTGAAATTCATTATCAGAGCAGATAAAACGGTCATCAAATGAGCATAAAAGACGCTTCAATGCTCCAATGGCTCCTGAAGTAGCAGCTGTAATTGTTGGGACAGAAATTACCCGGCGAGATATTGTTATTAGCAAACGAGATCAAACCAAGCAACGTGTTTCTGAAACACATCGGTCATACGACGCACTGCAATATCCAATACTGTTTCCACGAGGAGAAGACGGATATCATCTTGAATTGTATCAAACTAATCCCACTACAGATGCTGTAACATCAAAAAAAGTTAGCTGTATGGATTTTTATGCATACCGTGTCATGATTCGATCTGAACAGTTCAACCATATTCTGAAATGTCGTCAACTTTTTCAGCAATTCATTGTTGATATGTATGCTAAAGTTGAAAGCGAACGACTAAATTACATTCGTTACAATCAATCGAAACTTCGAGCTGAAGAGTATATTCATTTACGAGATACAATTGTAAATGATAAAGAAGCTGTTGATATTGGGCAATGGGTTATACTTCCAGCTTCGTACACTGGAAGTACAAGACACATGCATGAATAGGCTCAGGATGCTTTGACGTACGTTAGCAAATATGGCCCCCAAGATCTTTTCATCACTTTCACATGCAATCCATCTTGGGATGAAATTATAGATTCACTCCTACCTGGACAGCAATCATTTCACCGACATGACCTCACAGCGAGAGTTTTCAAACAAAAATTGATACGTCTTATGGATCTCATCACTAAGAATCATATATACGGAGAAACTCGCTGCTGGATGTATTCCATTGAATGGCACAAAAGAAGTTTACCACATACTCATATCTTAATTTGGTTGGTTGAAAAAATTGTTCCCACTCAAATTGACGATATCATTAGAGCTGAACTACCTGACCCTGAAGAAGATCCGGGATTATTTGAAATTGTCAAGAAGAACATATGATTCATGGACCATGTGGGCTACATAACCCACATTCGCCCTGCATGAAAGAAGGATAATGTACCAAAAATTATCCACGTCTGCTGTTGAAGGAAACACAAACGTGTGGCGATGGTTATCCGCTGTACAGACGACGAAAACCAGTTGATGGTGGACACACAACAACTGTGAAACTCAATAATGTTGATATTGAAATTGATAATCAATGGATTGTGCCCTATTCTCCTATACTTTTAAAGTCATTCAAGGCGCATATCAACATGATAGAGGTCTGCAATTCAGTTAAGTCGATTAAATACATATGTAAATACGTAAATAAAGGCAGTGATATGGCAGTTTTTGGAATTGCGATTTCCAATGCACCCGTTAATGAAGTCGAACAATTTCAAATGGGACGTTATATTAGCAGTAATGAAGCTATATAGCGAATTTTTGGTTTTGATATCCATGAACGTTTTCCTGCTGACCTTGTTAAAGTTAGCCGAAAGATAATGCAGATAGTGTCTTGACTATTTTTAAACTCTCTTTATACTCTCGCTCCTATCGATTTTTAAATTCCTATAAACTGAAATAATTTCTCCTTCACCCGAATGATGTAACCCGATCCTAAATTCTCCTAAATTCGACTTCATAACTGATTTTTGCTGTATTCAAGACACTATCTGCATTATCTTTCGGCTGGAAACTTTCGGCTAACTTTAACAGTATTTCCTGCTGTTATGCATCTCAGTGTTCACTTAGAAAACGGTCAACGAGTCTATTTCACGGAAGATAACGCCCTTCAAAGAGCTGTAGATCCACAAAACACAACGTTGACAGCTTTTTTTCAACTGTGTGCAACTAATGAATTTGCGAAAACATTGCTATATCATGAAGTCCCGCAGTATTATACATGGAATCAATCAACGAAGAAATTTCTGGCAGGACAACGTCTGCCGGGTTCAGCTAGTATATATATATATATATATATATATATATATATATATATATATATATATATATATATATATATATATATATATATATATATATATATATATATATATATATATATATATATATAGGGACGTACTGAAATTAGAAATTTCTCCTAAATCCGCCACTGTATACTTTTTTAAATTTACAGTTATTTGCGTTTTAGTATTTTATATATAATATGTGTACAGAAAACCATCTAGTGCAGTTCATTTATAAATTTTGATATGAAAACAAACGATAAAAGGAAAAAATTAAAAGGACAAAAGGGAAATTTATCACAATTTTTTTTAATTTTGAGGAACAAGTGAAGAGTTTCGTAATATTATTATTGCAAATTAGTTCGAAATTTTTATGCCACGAGAAAAACAACTAACTTTGGCGGAGCGCGGCAAAATTAATGCTTTTTATGAAAGTGGATTGACATTACGTGCATAATTACGTAACATTAGTCGATATAATTATGGCATTAAGGAGCCTTGTGGTCGTAAATCAACGATAACTGTTCGTGACAAACGAGAGATTAAAAGACTTGCAGTTAAAAATTCAATGTCCCCTGCACAGATAGGGTAGTATTTTCAAATTCCAATTAAAAAAGGCGTATTCGGCAATTTTAAAAGAATCGGAACTACATGAAACATGCTCGTCCGCGACTTTTACCAAAGCAAAAAATCGCTAATTTGAGATTTGCTGAGGTTTACCAATTTTGCGATAATGAGTGAGATAATGTCATATTTAGCGACGAGAAAAAGTTTTTCCTTGACGGCCCTGACGAGTGGCAATGGTATTGGGGGGATACTCGTCAGAACAGATAAGATGAGAGATGCAAATTGAGAATGGGAGCACAAAACACACGTATTAATATGCGAAACATAACTTACAAATAGAAATTGTACTGTAAAAGTACCAAAAGACTAGAACAAACTTTTGCACACACCCAACTACAAGAAATACTAAATTGTCCATATAAATCTCTATTTATTATCTTCTCTTATCAAGGACATGTGACGCGCAAACACATTTGAATAAACCATTTGTTTAGTGTGTTTTTCGATTTCATGCGCTTGCCTTACCCAGACATTTCTATGTGAATACAAACAAGGCTGTTTACATGTTTATAAAACAAACAGTTGTTGTATGTTGTATTGCTTATCATTTATCCAATGATTAAAAAACTCAAATATGTGTGGATATTTGGAAAAAATGTGTATACTCGTATGAAAGTAGGAATACAGACGTAGCTACAGAACCACATTAGTATGTAAGAATAAATTTGGTAGCTTTACTTCGATGTATTTGCAACCAGTTTTTTGTATACAAAATTCGCACAAAACACTGAGAAAGCGACAAAATGAAATACTAAAAATGTATTTCGCGTAGCATGTTTAAATACTAATAAATTGCGTTATTTCTGTTATAAAACCGTATGGATGCAGCGGTAGCGGCGGTGATGATGATGATGTGGCGTACCCTAAAACTGTTTGATTAGTTTCAATTAGTTTGACATTGGTATATGCTCCTCTCGCTAATTATATAATTGAAAAAAAAAATTGTTTAATTTTTAAGCTTTTTTCCAGATAAATTTGGTCTTTACTTGTTCGCGTAATTTATCGAAATTAGAACCACGCTTGTAAATTGAAATCGAAATTTTTAAAACTATGCCAGAATTAATTTCGTATGTGAATATATTTTTAGTCTGCGCGCGATAATTAAGTGATATAAATGCAATTACGCTATATATTTGCGTATACAAAGTTATTTAATTATTCATAGAATTGACGTTTTACTGAACGACTTCAAGCGCCACCCGATGGCCTAATATAACTATAAGCGTGATAAATTGGGGTATTACGTTTCGGCAAATTGCAAATATTCACACTACTAAGTTTGACATATTGCTTGAAGAGCTACCTCATAATAGTACACTCGATCCGAGATACCCCCTTGTACAAGCGTTGAAAAAATAAGACAATAGCTAAACTTCACCAAATATAATTTTGATACTATTTTTAGCAAAGCGCCATGCGAGTATATTTATTCGGTATTTCATAGGCTGATACGAAACTCTGATTAGATTAATTACGGTAAATGGATGATTGATTAATATTTTCTTTGTTAAGTTTACACAGAAAGAAATTGATTTTGATTTCGTTTTAGAAAATAACCCCACAGTGATTGGAACTGCACTATAGGTTATTCAAAACTAATTTTAATTGATTTTTCTAGATTTGGTGGATAGATACACTTACTTACACACACATTACAAATAAATGGGGTAATCATTTTTAATACCTATGTGTAAATCAGCTTGGTGTAACAGCGTTACAAACAAGCATTACTACTTTGATGTATTGCTTTCAATTTACTGTTTTACCATTTATTCGAAACATTAGGGCCGAGTTTCCATCGTCATAGTATAATAGTATCTATCATCTCTTACACTATTACGATGGAAAATTGAAGTTGATGAGCATATTCACACTAGAGTAACTTGTGTCCGGTAACTTCTTCGTTCTTTCCCCTTCATCGAAAGAAACGAAGAAGTTACCGGATTTAAGTTACCGTAGTATGGATATGCACGATGAGAGTATCTGGTATAATGGTATGGTAGCTATCAAAATAGTTACGCTGCAAATTTTACTTTTGACGTTTTAAATTTAACAGTACAGAAAAGAAAGAATTAACTTTCTTAGCTATCAATTAGCATTTTTATATTTAATTTGATTAACAACGAAAAACAACTTGTAAATTGAGTAGCATGTTCGTAACTGTAAACCATACGATGGAAATCCTACATCTAGGGATAGTATAATAGTATTATATGTACTCTTAATTATAATAAGGACGATCGAAACCCGGTATATGTTTAACAGTACCGTTATTTTATAATATTTTTAGAAATGTGTATGCAATAATAAATTGTACACCAGGTTAGTAAAATAGGAGATTATTATTCGAGCGAAGAAATTAGCTTCCCGAGACTGCACTTTCGAGTTACATACTTCATTTTTCTATGACTTCAATTCGATAATTAATATATATTTTTTTTTGTCAAGCAGGTTTTAGTAAATACAGTTTTTCCTACATAAAATATACCCACGATAAGTTTTTATCTGGCTATCGAGTTTTAATTGAAAATTTGTTTTGGCTTATAAAGAATTTTGTTTCAGTGAGTTGGAGGCCGGTTCATACGACGGATATAAATAACAGAATTTCCATCTCAGCGTTTTACCCAATCAAATAAGAGTGTATTTCAATTGGTTTAAATATCACATAAAAAATGTCAAACTTTTTATCTGCTTCAAGAGCTGATAAAATTTTTATATGAGAAACATTTGGCTGTCACAAAATAGTTGTTTGTAAGTAGAAGTTTGAATTTAATAAAAATCGTAATTTTTAGTTATAAACCAACCGTAATTGAATGATATATTTTACTATAGCATGAATTTTATTGTTTTCCAATTTTTATCTTTTATACGTTCATTATTACGTTAAATAGCAACCGTATTGTTGTCAAAAAATTTAAACCATTTGAAACAGATAAAAAATTAAAAAGTAAAACAAAATTACCACGAATAAATTTTTAACTTTTTAAACGCAAGCCTCCTTTCATCCCAAAAAGTTGACAAAGTCTCAACTTAGATCAACATCTCCAGCAGGCGACCAACTTAACAAAACAAAACTGTTATTAGTTGATTGGGTAAAACGCTGATGGAAAATCTGCGATTATTATCGATTTTAACCAATTTTTAGTTTTCATTTAGATTTTTGTTTTGTGGACATAGAAAGTGATAGGTGATAGTAGTATACTCATAATAAGATGTAGTAAGTCATCTACTTTAATCCCTATAGGGGACTAGTCCCCTCCATACATTACTATTAATTGCAGTTAGCACTACATATGTACGTTATAATGACACATGTTAAGGCATCAATTCATTTTATCAAACTAAATACATGGTCAGCAACAGAAATTTGTAAGGCAGAGTATTAATTTTTGCATTTATAAAATTGTGTTAATTAATTTAAATTCCGAAATAATTTAAATGACATAACATCATATAGTAATAATGTGAATTAAAATAAAATTATAATTGATGTTCGCATTGTAAATTTATGAATTAACTCCTCATGTGTCTAAACGTTTCCTGAGTAAAGTGTATAAGAGGCTTTCAAATCAATATTATGCGAAAATAAACTAACAAGTGAAAAAAATTTACCCGTAAAAATTAAAATTTTCCAAGTAAATCCTTTACGAAGCATTTCTGCGAAACCCACAAAAATCTAAAACACAAAATCCTCAAACCATTTAATCCACTTTATAAAAATAAAAAATAAACGAAAATCCCCATACACAATATCAATAAATTTGAAATCTACACACAACATAGATAGCGCTGAGAAATTTCTTTTGTTTTTTAATGGAATCAAACAAATTGCATTATTTTCGAACACATTAATCAGTTTTAGTTGTGCTCTAATCTTGAAATTACATAAATATACATATTTAAGAAAAGTTTGCCTTTGATTTTCATTTTTAATCAATTAAAGTAAATACACAATAGTAACACATAATATGTACATTACAGTACTAAAGTCAAACAAAGGACATATTAAATTGATAATGGATGAATTCGATTATCATTTATAATCCAAAAGTAAGAAAAATGTATGTACATAGATGGTGTTGTGCTAAAAGAAAGGAATTGTTGTGTAAGGCTACAGTAACCACAGATTTTATTAATGGGTTGCATGCTCCCAAAAATGGACCATCAATACATAGTCTCGATCCTAGTGCATTTAAAAAAAAACGTACACAAGCTAACAATGTTTTAAAAGAAATGTCATCTTCTTCTTCATTGCAACCTTGTCAGATAATTCGAGAAGCTGTAATTAGTTGCCAACCGAACGGTAGGGTGTATTTACCAAGTAAAAGAGCGCAGAAAGATAAAATTGGTAGAATACGTCGGGCGCATGAATCTTACAACGAACCGAATAGTTTAGATACTATAAAAGTTCATGAATTATTATTATTTTTGGAAGATGAATTATTTGTGCTACCAGAGAAACGATTTAATGATGAAATGTTAATTATATTAGGAACAACTACGTCATTAACTGCTTTAGGGAAAGCTGAATGTTGGCTAATTGATAGAACATTTTACATTGTTCCATCAATCATGCGGCAATTGTTTAGCATTCATGGCAAAGTTGGTGATCAGATTGTTCCTCTTGTGTTTTGCCTAATGAGTTCAAAATCTAAAAATTCATATTCCGAATTTTTTTATGAATTGCATATTTTAGAAGTTGAGAGAAACATTTCATTAGCACCAAAAATTATTATTACTGATTTTGAAAAATCAATTTCGTCTGCTGCTATATCATACTTTCCTTCTGCTACGTTTAAAGGTTGCCTATCCATTTTGTGCAAATTATATGGAGACGCCTAGCCGTAGAATATGGCAATAACGAAAATATAAACTTAGTATACTGTCATAGAATTCGCCTTTAAAGCGCCGCTAGAGGTGTCGTAGTCGCCCGAGAGCCAATGGTGGTGTAAATTCATTTATATGTCAAATCGTATAGGAAAATGGTGCAAGCTAAGTTTTAATTTGAATTTATTATTATTTCGCAATATATTACACCGCAGAAGAATATAATTAATTAATAATAATAGCACATGAAATATAAATATATATTAGTTTTAGGAAATCAATCCAGAATTAATTACGAAAATCAGCTTGAAAGTGCCGATTTGTTTTTATAATTGTAATTGTTGTTCTATGATGTCTGATGAAAAATTTGATATTTCAATATCAGTCAGATGTTGAATGATTTAGACATCCTATTAATTGGGTTGCTTTCTCCGTAGTTTGTAGAATGGTGTTCTAGTGCTAAAAACTCACGGTTTCGAATTGTTCTGCATGGCACATGACTTGATATGTTTCCCAAGATGTAAGCTGAATCAGTGTGACCAAGCAAAACGTTACCAATAAAAGCCGCGCCTAAGAGAAGTCGTCTATTTTCAAGCGTGCATATTTCGAGATCGAAATAGAGTGAACATAAGGTTTCAATGTCTTTAAATTCACCTGTCAATCTTTTAACAAATTCAAACATGGCCTTCGTTTTCGCAAAACAATTTGCAATATGCCTTTTGAAACTGGCATTTTCGACAAAAGTAACACCTAAGTCTATAATCTCATGGACTCTTTGCAATACTTCGTTGTTGACTTTGAATGAAGTTATTACCGGATTTCTTTTACGTTGCTAAGACATGATTTTGCGTTTCTTAATATTTCAGAAAAGCGAGTTTCGATCACACCACTCACTTAATCTATCGATGTCTTCTTGAAGTTTCTTCGTATCTTGCACTCCATTAACAGCACGAAAAATTTTCACGTCATCAGCAAACATGAGCACGTTTGAATTTTTGATTATTTCGGTTATTCGATCTATGAAAACAATAAATATCCAAGGCCCGATGTGTGATCCTTGGGGAACCCAGACGTAACTTTAATAACGTTTGATTTCTCATTTCCCATCACTATAACAATAATAAAATAATTAATATGTTATCAAAAACAAATAATTAGTATGTTATTTAATTTATATGTTGTCAAATTATAATGCTTTTTCAAAACGAATTCCAATTTAACTAAGATCCGTTAAAATCCGGCCATTTTTTACATATACAATTGTATATGGTGGACTTAAATGAAACAAACAAAAAAAGACGGGAAAGATTCGGAGCCGCACTCTATATGCATTTTTGTTGCCTATAAAGAACTTCTATGCCGTGTCATTTGCGTATTTTAAATATTACGACCACCCATTCCCACACCCACCTAACCCCATCTACACCCAGCCCAACCGATCTCAATCCACCATATCTCAACTGACCCCAATCAACCGCAAACCACCACATCTAAACATTATTGCCATCCCACACACACACACACCACCCACACAAACCCTCATCCAACAAATTCCAAATTCTCACACCAAACCCAAAACGCTTCATCCCACCCCCTCCACCTCCCATACCACCACTCCTACCACCCCCATAACCACACCACCCACTAAAACCCACATCCAGACGAAATATATTTTTATTCCACATTCACATGCTCGATGGAACCAAATTAGAATAGAAAATAAAAAAACTATCTATCAATTTTAAGGAGGGGGGTTAACAAAACCCTACATATCTCAGAACACTCTAAACACAAAAATGTCCAAATCAATATGGATCATTCCCATGAATTGCTTGAACTTTTAGTGAAGAAATGAAGTTGATATCTTCATCTATTCTCAAGTTATCGTGCACACAGACGGATAGACAGCAAACTGAAACCATATAGCATCTGGCCGGAAAAGGAATATACAAAAAAAGGGTGCCTAAACACTTATGAGCAATAGCGTAAGTGTATTTGAAAAAAAAAATGATAATAACAAATTAAAAATTCATTCGATATTACACGTTGCTATTCCTCTTCAGTTTAATACGGTACAGAAATAAGGACATTTTAATTATGTAAATGAATATGTTACTAATCTTTTATTTTTTGAAAGCTCAATGTTATGGTGCTATTTGGAATTTCATGAGATTTATAATTTAATTTTAGAACAACTATCGACAAACCTTAACATTTATACTGGTTGCTTTATGGTGGTGAGAAAGTGATAAGAAAGATTATTTCCAATCAAACTAGTAAAACAAAGTGTTATCGATTTGTTAGTAGTTCAAAAGTTATTCAAATTTTTGTATTTTTTAATGAAATTGCATTTGCACTCACCAAAAAACCAATTTAAAAAACCAAGATTTTTTTCTTTAACTTTCTTTTGTATTATGATCTTGAAGGATGCACCTTTCCAATAAAATCATTTTTGTACACTCTATTATCTTGTGCCAAATAAAAATGATGCTTTGGTTTTTAACAAGTTAACAAACTCTCAGAACAATATGCGACACTAATGCAGATTTTAAAATCACCCATCGGACAATCAATCTTTATTTGTTTTACAAAGTAAGATGTGTAAAATTAAAAATTGCACTTAACAAATTTTTGAGTGACAACATTGTTGATTTGTCAGAAATCGAAACAAAATGGTCAAAAATAATTTATTTATTAGTTTTAAAAAATATATTAGTTTTTGTTTGGGAATGGCTTTCCCTATCATCTTGCTTCGCTTGATTCTACACGTCTGGAACACCTTATATAATACTTAATTGGACAGACTGCGAATTTGTTAACCTGGTTATTCAAAATTCAATTAAATACTACATGGAAAAACTCAAATTTGAAAGTAGATTTTTCGTAGTGCGTCGAACTGAATTGAATTTTATTTCCTAGGATACTTGACATTCAAAGGCATTGAAAGCGGCACGCACTGTTTTCATTAGCCTATTTCCCCAAAATGAGAATTTGTATTCTGGGAGCTTAGACCACATATAATTGTATCACCCATACAAAATCATCGATAGGATTGAAATTCGGAGCTTGTCTGCAATTCATTCTGCAAAAAAACAACAACCAAATTAGTATTATACACCTGATTAGTATTATACCCTGAAGAATTTTTGCCGTGTTAGTTTTGCCAAGCTAAAATATGTTTGGCTATTCAATATGCTTCTTTATGCGGAGGGTTCAGAAACTCCATGAACTCTGGTTTTTTTCAAATGCGTTGGTTTTATATCATCCTTGAATATTTTGCGCACAGGTCCATGGTGGTTTTGCATTCCTCTAGCTATTCCTTGCAGATCGAGCACAATTTCAGTGAACTTTTTTCCTCTGATGACTTTACGTCCTTTTCTTGGGCGACCATCAGTATTTGTTTCCAGAAAGCGATTAATGGTGTTATATACGATTATTCTGATTACTCCTCTGTTTTTTATAGTTTTAAAAACTTATTGAGACATTCCGTCATGAAATTGTTTTAATATTATTTCTCGATGTTAGAAATTTTCATTACGACTAATTATAGCTGCGTTTTTCTGAAAAACAATCGGGTTGAGTTCGTGATAGCTTTTTCAAATTTGTCCAATTTAAAATTAAACATTTTTTTTTTTAAATTTAAAATTAGATCTAATAGTATATAATCTCTTGTAATACGATGTTCTGTATAGTTCTGAACAGTTCCGTTATTAAACAGAACTATACAGAACATCGATATTACAAGAAAACTATACAACTTTTATGATGGATTTTTTTATATTTAGATTACTATTAAATCTAAATTATTTAATTTCTAAAAAATAAAATTTTTAATTTTAAATTGGTCAAAATTGAAAACAGCTATCGTGAACTCAACCCGATTGTTTTTCAGAAAAAACGCAGCTTATGTAACTGTTTTACCTGATACGCTAGATAACACGTCATGATAACACGTTATACCGTCGCTAGATAACACGTTATACCGTCGTATACAACGGTTTAAATCGTTTTTAGTAAAAAATGGGTCGCTAAAACAATGGTGGTACCTTATCGATGAGGAGTTATATCGGAATCTATTTGCAAAATATTAAGCTACACGTTTCATGATTTTAACACCTTAAATCAAATTAAATTTTATTGACATAGTTTTACAATATTAAGCATTAATATTTTATAATTAAGAAATTATGTATTTTTACTAAACAAACCTTAATGTTACAACAATAATTGTAGTAAAATTGCACTTCTAGTATAATTATCATCAAATATATTATTATTATAAAAGTAGTACTGCTACTAAAATTTCTTAATGTAATACAAAAATATAAACTATTAGTTAAATTTTGTAAAAGTAAGTGGGCGGCATGTTAATGCTAATTACTGAACACTTGCCGCATATAACTCATATACGACCAAATTTACATATATACCAAAATAGGGATCGACATAATCAAATTTCATTTCATTCGTGGTTCGTTTGTAACCGACAGTATTACAAATCCCTGTAGTTAAAATTAGACTGACCAAACGGCAAAATAGTTAAAGCTTTGGCGTTTGGTTCGGAAGGTACCGGGTTCGAATTCCGATAGGAGCAGGATGCAAAAGAGATTTATGAAGATGAACACAACTGTGACCCCCTGTCGGAGTGCAGAACTCATGGGCTGACCCATCTTCCATGTCAGTGCTAGAGGCTGGTATAGTACAATGCGATGTGTAGATGGTTCTACGTAGATCGGACCTGTAGCCGTACGTCCTCAATTTACGGCTACTGCGTAAGGTAGGTCGTTAAAAAAGGACCGCGAGAGAGTTCGGTGTGCTTCGGCCCCAGAACAAATTTCATAATTAATAAACAAACAAATGAACAAGTTAATTTTAGATAGACTTTCATTTAAAAATACCATCATAACATTCTTAAAAGATGACGGCATACATTTTTCATATAATAATAACATTGGATACTTCCTAGAGATATTAAGTATTTGCTCGTTGCGACTTAGTCAAGTTCAGTTATAACAAGTGAATATACATGTGGCAATGCCTGGGTAGTTACTTAAAGTAATAGACTTACATCTTTTAAAATTTGTTTATCAGAGAATTATTTAAAGAATCAGAGTCGAGTTTTTAAAATGTATATATTGAATGGAAAAATGGTGGAAAAATTTGAGTGTTTATTTGATGAAGACATACTTTTGGTAACCGTTCGCCAGAAATATAGAAACAACATGTTTCCTAGAAATGAGTAATTAAGTACTAATAACAAACTAAAAAATATAAATAATCTATTGGTTGTCATTCTCAAGTGAATTAATTGTATAGACGTATAGACGTTAATTGTATAGACGTTCACAATGCAAGTCAAACACTTAAAAGGAATTTAAATGTGTTTATAGGCCAAGGCAATTATAATAAAGCAACCGGGACAAATAAAATTACACATACGATTATAAATCACAACCACATAAATAAACATGTAAAAAGGCGTATACATTTAAAACGTTTATTGAAAATACAGCTGTGAAGTTCTAATGGTTATACACTACCGCTCATAAGTGTTTAGGCACCCCTTTTTTTCATGTATTATTGATACAGTGTCATGTTTACGAAACAACATTTTATTGAAATGAAATACTTCTTTGAAACGCAGTTTCATTATATAACCACCAATGATAACATATAGGGCTGCGCTTGGTCGTAATGTCGTAAACTGTTTCTTATGGTACGAGTACAATTACAATAATACTCTGTAGGAATTTCAAGAAATATTTATCAGTCGGGTTTATTCTAGGTAATGATGTTTAAATTGCTTGTTAACATCGCTGTTAACATCGTAAGCGAAATATCGAGTGACAATTATTTAAAATGCCTCCAAGAAAAGAACTTAGTACTGAAACCCGTGTGCTTATAATAGCTTACCATACAGCTAACACAAGTGATTGACAGATTGCCATAGTGGTTACTAGCAAGATGAATAGGCACAAAACAGCCCCGGAAATAACCGCAGAATTAAATGTTGGTCACTCAAAACTAGTTAGTGTTTCTACGGTTAAACGTCGTCTACAGCAAGCCGGACTCCATGGCCGTGTTGCTATTAAAAAACCATTGGCACGTAAACAAAATAAGCAAAAGCGACTTAAATGGGTCCGTGTACACCAACATTTGACGGTAGAAGATTGCAACAAGGTTTTATGGACGAATGAGTCTAAATTTGAATTTTCGGTACCCGAAGACGAATACTCGTAAAGAGTGTATTGCCACTATCGTAAAGCATGGAGGTGGTTCAGTGATGATTTGGGGCTATTTTGCTGGTACTAGTGTAGGCAATGTTGTGAAAATTGACGGAATACTAAGAAAAGAAGGGTTTCCACTCAATACCTTCAGGAATTCGACTGTTGAGTCAAAATTTTATCATTCAACAAGATAATGATCCAAAAATTCATGTATAAATTATGTAAAGGCAATCTTCACCATTTAGATGATGAAGGAACGATTAAAATTATGGAACAGTCTCCTCAATCAAGGGGAGGGCACATAAATGAAGGTAAAATTTAAATTGAGCATTTTAATTTTGACATTTATTTAGTATAATGCCATTAATATATGTGTGTATGTACCTAAAAAATAAATATTTTCATATTTTTACTTAGTTTTTATATGTTTTATGCTGTTCTTGCCAGTGTCTAAACACTTTTGAGCGGTAGTGTATATTATATTTTTACTGAAATAATAATCAATAATTGATAACTAAAAATAAATTTTCTCTTGGCTCTTATTAAAATGTATACGTAATATCCCTTTTCCGGTTCGCGATCACAATTGTGCGTGTATATGTAATCACTAAAATAATCATGAGATTGCGAATGTAATCACTTAGGGGAATATGAAGTCGCAAAGTTGTTTAGACCGTTCTGTAATACATATATCAAAGTAAGTGTGCCTTGTTATTTGTTTGAGAATTTTGATATCGTCGGCGTAACGAGTTTTTGATAATGTAACCAACATCATACATAATAAAAAATATTAGCCCAAAATGACAGCCTTGGGCACATCGGATGTCGCAATAATTGGAGCGGAAGATATTGACGAAAGTTTTTTTTTTAATTAGAACCTATAGTTTTGAGTGTACATTATGATTAATCAGTTTAAAATAAATTAATAAATTCTTTTCATTCACACAAAATTTTTCGTAAAGTGATCTGCATTAAACCGAAATCATTTTCACGAAGTTCTAACACTGTTTCGTTATAACTGTTTCGAAATAAAAATAAATAAAAGCAACTCTTCTTTTCGTAATCGGAATACAATTTGCTGTGAAATTCTTTATATTAGGGCTGAATATAAAGAACTTTGGCAAAGGTGTTTTATAATATATTTGTATCAATTTTTTTTAAAACAATTTTGATCAAATAATTTTTGAAAATTACACTACATAAAAGATTTTATCAAAATTTTCCTCAAACTTCAGTAAAAATGGAACAACAACGAGCAGCGTGTGCAGCAACATTAAGACGCTTTTATTGTTATATCGTTAGAAACAGAAACAGAAAAAAGGAATCTGGGTGAAACCCTGGGTATCGAGACGGGATTTAAAAGGTGTCCGTCAAAATTTATTAAAGGAGCTGCAAACCCGAGGACACGACCTGCTACATAAAATATTTAAGGATGGATGACAATTCCGTTAATTAAACGGCAGGAAACACACTACGAAATACGCTAAGTATGGAGGACAGACTAATGGTCACACTTCGCTTTCTAGCAAAATTCATTCGCCTCGTATTGGTCGCCATTTTGAATAAGCAAATGTCAAAAATAATTTATCAAATTTATCTCCATGAAGCTAAATTTGATAAAAACATTTTATAAAAGTGATAGTTTTATAAAACATGCATATTACCCTATTAAAGAAAATTGATAAAAATGTTTTATAAAACACCTTTGTCAAAGATTTTTTTTATAGTGTAAACATTTTTTCAAATTTGTATGCAAGTTTTCTATTATTTATTTACCTATTACGCGAATTATTCCGTATCGATTTACCCAGTCGGAATTTTTCCCTTAGTAGAGTGAAAAAATATGTTCCTTAGGCTGTTTTCCAAACGGATACTTATTTCAGACTTATTGACTTATTCGACGCCATCTTGAATAAGTAAGTAAATCCATTCCAATTGAGTTGGCATACTTATTTTGACATCGACATGAAAACATTGATTGTTTTCATCACAAAATTTTTCGAGGCATAATATTTTCGTTTGCATTAATTTATATTAATAAATTAACAATTATTGCATATTTATGCAATTAAAAGGATTGGCGACACAATGTTTCATACAAAAATGTTTATATGATTTTTAGGAATACGGTTCGGCTGGATTTTTATATTTCAATTTTCGTTTAGACAGACAACCAAAGAAGTTCGAATGGGCCCCAGTTAATGGGAAAATATGTATATATTTTATGTAAATATATATTTTATGTCTGTCTAATCAGTATGTACTAATTGTTTCGTAAAGCTAGAATATATTAATACGCCGTGAGGTCTTGCGAGTTCTGTAGTTGACCTCAATTCATTTGTGTAAGACATGCATACATTACGTAATTAGGATGCTATACATATATCTTTATTGTAATTATTTTTTTTATCTTAATTTTGATTTTAATCTACAAAGATCCATTTGTTATCTAGAAATAGTTATTATCCAAATTCTAAAAGTCATAAATTGATATAAATAACAACAAAAAATTGACAACCAATTTAGATTTTTCGGTTAGAAAGGGACAGAAAATAAGTGACCTCGCCAGCTTACTTATTTGAATAAGTTAGGTTCCACAAATAAGTATTCGTTTGGAAAACAGCCTTAATTTAAAAAAAAACAAGAAATTTGAAAAAAGATTAAAGTAGCCGGCGAAAAATTTTAGTAATAGTATAATAAATTGCATAGCAAAATGTATTCCGATTATGAAAATTTCCACCAATTTCAAGAATAGGGCCCCAGTAGCTAAAATAAAAATTTGCTTAAAAAGTCAAACAAGAATTGATTTCGTATTTATTCTTATTTCTCGTTACAATGAAATAGTGTTAAAATTTCCATATTTTAATTCGATTCTTATCCCTAATTTGCATGCTGACAAATTCACAAAAACGTGCATCTCAGATGTTTACCCTCAAAAATCAGTTTGATGGCACGTATAAATACAAAAAAGGTACCACTGGATAGGTATAGAAATAGACTTTGAATCTGCATTAAAAAAATTAAACAAATATTGGACTTTTTTGATTTGTGGAAAATTGAGCAATGTGCGGTTTTTTGCACCCAAGTGTAGTTAACCTTTGACGAATCCATTAGGTGATCCATATAACATAAGATAGGGTGTCCCAACAAGAGCGACGGATTTAAATTTGCCGCCATTTTGTTAATACGAGTTGTACGGTGATTTTTTTGACATTTGTGACGTACAGACCACGCGATTTAAAAATGTGGAGAATATTCAAACCAACAATGAGTAATTGGGCCGTATTTCTTTGAAAATGGGGCTGGAAATGCGCTAACTGTTAATGGAGTGCGATATCGCGAAATGTTAACGGAGTTTTTGTTGCGGTTACGGTTAACGTTCTATCTATAATTATAATGGTTACCGTTTTGGTTTTCAATTCATTAAAAATATCGGTTTTCGGTTCAGTTCTGGGAGAGAGTCAATCTCTAATATTACATTAAATAAACAAGAGGAAATTGCAAATCCAAAATTATGAAAGCAACAACATACACTAAGATCGTAAGCAAAATTCAATACGTTTTGAAATCGGGGAGATATCCCCTACTATCTGCATGGTCATATCGAAATAGAAGAACAAAACTACTCAGAATCGTAAATCGAACATACTTTTTCAACAACTGTTCCACATAAACAAAATTATGTATCAGATATTTTTGGTTCTATACGAACAAAAAAAATATTCAAATATTTATTTTTGTTCGTATCTGAAATCGAGACAAGAACGACGTGCAGTCATGATGAACTGGAAAAGGCTACTATTTTTAACTAAACAAATAGGTAGGTTCAAGGTATATATAGAATACTTTCTATATATCTTGGGTAGGTTTACTATTTTATGATGTTTCGGGATTCGGATTTTATTTCGGATATTATACTGTTTACTTTATCTTCACCATTAAATTACGATGATTGCACACTTCATTGTTTATGATTCCATAGTTCAACATGTCGTTTCTATTTCACTTCTTTTTTCAAAACACATTGTTGTCTTTCTTATTTTCTTATAAAATTTAATTTACAATTTCTCTCTAATAATTGGTTTTAAATGACGATATTATGACGTCATCAATTTCCCGTTTTTTTTGATTATTGTTGTTGTTGTACAGCGAAATTCCCTTATGTTTTCATTAATAATTTGTAGAAAATGAGAAACCTACTGATAGCGTGCTTCAAATGAGATGAAATATATCTATAACATAGCTATCTGTCACCGATTTATGTAAAATTAAATCAATTTTACAATTTTTTTAATTCAAGTTTTATTAATCAAACGTAATGCTATCTCCCATACAAAATGTATGAAAAGTTAGTTTTTTGTTTATGTTTTATATCCCGTATTTGAAAGTGCGATTTTATATGCAGGCTTGATTTATTTAGATTGGCTTTGCTTGTAAGCAGGAGCTTTGAAATACGAGACTATTGGTTTAATCGGAATGCCCTCCTTATGGATTTTTGGTAAACCATAAAAAATCGGAACAGACGGATTCATGACATAGTACGTCCAACCAGTTCCATCAAACAACTTCTGGCATTAGTTGATACACTTACCAACCGAAGTCTTAAAAGACTGGATCCCTGCCTAGCTCTATTACTTTTTTTCTGTAATAAAATCAGAAACTTTATTGCAGAAATCGACTTTTGTGAGCACAGTAATTGTTTTGCCTTTATCCGCTTTAATTGGCGTCGCTTAGAGTAAGTAGGAAAAACGAGCCATCGGATTAGCAACATGGTGTCCGATTATACCAATACTAGTTTTGGTTTTTATAATAATAACAAAAAAAAACTAAAAGATTTTTAACAATAATCTTAGAGTTGATCGCCTTTCCAAGTCTGGTGTTTATAGGATTAATTGCAATGATTGTAGTTTCTCCTATATTTACCAAACTGAAGAAAATCATACAGCTAGCTTAAACATTTTAGACATATTACATATACAACCTAAAAGCAGACCTTTAGATACCTTAGAATCTTACGAAATTCGCAAATCCATATTCCTTAACCAAAATATCCTTAACGAATAGAGAGAAATCCGTTTCTCACGAATTACGGATCCCGCGCTGTTCTGTTCTCACGTTCGTAATAATATGACAAATACGTAGGGTAAATAAATGAACTTTAACATACTTTGAATTTTGTTACTCACTCGATGACTATTCGCTTACCTGCTATACTCCTCCCTCTCTCTCTATCTCTCTGGCATATATCCCATCAAGGGATTTGGCCGCCTCAAATGAGGTTTCATAACGATATTTTCATTTCGGATAGTGAGTGATTAATTCATTGATCCTAAACCAGCCGTGACATTTTTTACTTGTCACCACCGGGGGGAATATAACCCGGGACCTCCGGTCGCTGGAGCAAGCATGCTAACCACTTTGCCATACTCTTCCCCCTTTTCTATTATTAATTTCTTATTAAAAAAATATTCATTTTGTTATTTTGGATGAAATTTCATACTTATTTTTTTCATAAATTAGGAAATTCTTGCGAAATGCTCAGTACGGAATAAACAGGTTCCGAAGGAGTTTTTCAAATTTTTGCATGATGTTGAAAATCGTAGCATTTACATAAAACGACAAAGAATTAAAAGATTCAAATAAATTTGAAGACTATATTTTGGACAATAGTTTACCTTGTTGGTTTTCTGAATTTTAAGCGGGAGTAATGATTTTCGATTATTCCAGACCGTTTTTACTAAATAGTTAGTTTTAATTTCTCGCTTTAGAAATGAAGATGTATCTATAAGTATGGACGTGGTAAAGTCGGTTGTCGCACTCCATTGTGAAACCCAGAAAATCGACTTGTTTGAAACTTACGCTGGGTCAAACCATGCTTTGACTAGAACTAGACTATAAGTGATTAAAGAAAAATCCAATGATGAGCCATGCCTTCAACTCTTTGGAAGTTGAAACAGGTTAGTGTACGTAAATGATTAATCACAAACAATTAATTTATAATATTAGTTTGCAAAATATTATTAATAAGTTACGAAATGAACATATGACATACATAGTTCAAGACTACAACTTAATCATTATAACTAATTATTTTTATACTACAATTATAATAAACCCTAAATGAATCGATAAGTTAAGATTTTCAAGGTTGCTGTTTCATCCACATGTTTTACTTTTCAAACTGATAGTGTGATGATAAGCTTTAGTTTATGTTCATTGTATTTACATGTAAATAACTTCATGTTTGTCTAATTTTTCCATAATCTACATGATGCAATAAACTATAAACTTTTCATGATTTGCCATAGCACTATGATCGTAGTTTATTACAATAGTGTCTAGTAAAACATGTTGAAAAGTTCAAAATGTAATTTCGATTACAAATATGCGTGCTTAAATTTGAATGCTTCATTCAACTTTAAATTCATTCATTCGTTTTCTCGACAATTTACTGAAAGAAAGAAAGATATATATATATATATATATATATATATATATATATATATATATATATATATATATATATATATATATATATATATATATATATATATATATATATATATATATATATATATATATATATATATATATATATATATATATATATATATATATATATATATATATATATATATATATATATATATATATATATATATATATATATATATATATATATATATATATATATATATATATATATATATATATATATATATATATATATATATATATATATATATATATATATATATATATATACAACATTTTGAAAGCTTAACACCACATTGATAAGTACCTACTTGTTTATATAAAATATCGAGACGTATATAAAATGGTTTTCGTACATATTTCGCGATCACATACATTCGCAATTTTTTTTATTTTTTTTTTTTTTTAAATTATATAAAAAATAAACAATTCGTGTACATATATAATTCGCGAACGCATACTTTTAAGCTCGGCGATATAAAAAAGTTTTTAAATATATTCGCCTATCACTCAGCATAATCAGTATCTTATATGACCGCCTTAAAGTGATTTTGATTTAATAAAAAAATAAAAATTTAATTGAACTGGCTGAATATATAATTTTAAAATATACTTTAAACAATTTTAGTTTTTCTTGAGCTTCTGAAAAGTGTTGACGTGTTTTAAAAATAAATAAATATAAGAAAATTATTTATTTTGTGAAATAAATTTATTATATGTAAAATTAATTTATAAAGTGATTTAATCCAAAAACGAAGTGCATTCTCAGTGTTTTTTTATATTGTGTGATATTTTAAATTATAATTAAATTTAATTTCGATTCGAAAATGGTTATAAAAAGCAAGGTAATTTTGCAAAAAAAAAAAAAAATTATACAAATCATTTAAATTTTTTTAACGGAAAATAATATTTTAAGATGTTTTTCCATTATTTCTTAATAAAATGAAAGTTGCTAATTTATGAATGAATTACGTATATTAAACGATATTAAAGTTTAACCATTTTATAAATACTTTGATAAAGTAGATAGTAAAAAATTGAGTTCGTCGCCCGAGATTAATTTAAAAATATCGTAAATTCGTACGTTATGTTTCTACTTTGCAAACCATGGTTTTAGTGTTATCATCTTGATTGCCATTTTGCATTTACTTTTTGACTGTTTTAGAAATATTTTGAGTTTACTTAATTATATTGTTGTTATCGCGCGATTTTATTTTTATTGTTACTTTTGACGGAATGACGTTATGTCTAGTCTATAGAATACTGACATTATGTAGTAATAATATAACATAAATTATGTTTGTGATAGTAAACCATTTTGTTCCCAAAAATATGTAATCGAGTCCATTTAATATTTCTTATGACCTTTTTCATGACAATCTGATGTTCAAAATAATATAAATTGTAGGGTTGAATTTTGGAAAGTTGCGTTTTATTTAAATTTCTCAATTTTGAGACTATCGTATTTACAACGTTGAACATTTTCGTTGTATTTATACCAAAAATTGCATTAAGCACAATGAATATTTTAAAGCGATGATAGTTAGAAAGTACGGTTACCTTAAACTCAAACAACTACATCAGATTTATTCTTTTTAATTTCAAATTCTTTTGATCAGCCTTATCGCACTGTCCTCTAAAAATTTGTAATGATCAACGAGAAAGTACGTCTCACAGAAGCTTTTTACTGCTAAACTTTTTCATAGATTGAGGCAAGTTCAAGTAAAATTAAGGTTATCCCGCACACATTTTAAATTTTTATATAGAATAAATTTTATCAGTTTATGTTAAGCCCGGAAACAAATGTTTTGCATTCTTTTCGGCAATGTGCGGATTATAATATTTATCTAATACGTATTATTTTAAACATGTGATATATTTAAGGCCAGTACAATAATTAAACCAGTTAAGTTATTTTATAGCTACGCTAATATTTTTTAATGACAATACCATATTTAGTACTCAGATATTCAACCGAAGACACAATTTCACATAAATTTTTGAGATAAGATTATCACCAACCAATTTTCTTTTACAATTTCACTTCTTATCGTCATGCACGCACGAAAAGAAAAAATGGAGGTGTGAGCTTTAAAATATAGATAAAGAATTTTTTGCTTGTTACGGTATTATCAACAATAAATATTTTTTATTTGTGCTAATTATAAACACAAGTCGCGTATAATAAAAAAATAAAAGTTTAAAAGTCATTAAATTGGTTTTACGTAAATCATCGTAGTATCAATTTAAATTGTCTTCAAGCAAAATAAATAAATACATTTAACTATTTATAGTTGATGACGGCTATTTTGGAGTTCAAGTTCAAAGTGATAAAGTTAAGTTTTTTAGAAGTATTTTCGCATCCATTTCTATACGCAAAATTAATCAATTCTGAAACATCCTTGAAATCCAATAAACTTGTTTGTCTTTTATATAAATTTATGCAACTGTGGAATCTATATACATAGTTTATTTTAAACTTGTTTAAATCGCAAAAGTAAAGAATCGAGGCTAGAGCACCTATGACGTACTCAATATAGAAATACTATTGTACAGGAAATACGAAATTATTTATGAGCTTATCGTGTACTGGCTGGGATCTTTGTTCAAAATAATAGCCCCACGCGCCTTATAAATGACTTTATCATGATATGAATTCTTATCACCAGAAACTAACTAGCACATTATATACATGTGATGAGTAAATTTGGCCAAAAAATGTTCAAATTGATAACAAATTCAGACTTGCTATTTTAGTTAATAAAACATTTTTTGTGTTTTTAAATTGGTTGGCAAATATTAATTTTGGAAAGTGAAGATAAATTTATTTTTATAGGACCTTGACTAGATTTGTATATTTATCTATGTAAAAGCTTGTAACTTATATGAAACTGCAGCCTAACACATCAATTGAACCGGATTTAGCGCCAACATAAAGTTCAAAATAAAGAAACAAAACTCTTAACTTTAAATTTAAAAAATGTCACCAAAGTTAAACGCACCCGCTCAATTATCATGCCACTCAATATTTAAAATATATCGCTGGGTTTTTTTGTCATTTTTGGTTCAGCATGACGACATTTAATTATCTTAATTACATTCATAATTAATTAAAATTTAATCGCGAATTTAATATTCTTGATACCGTGTGAGCGTGTATAATGTTTCCTTCTGTAGTGTATTTTATTTTATATAGGGAACAGGATTTTGAAGGCCTGTATATAATTAAATGCGAATGTACTACGTATACACTTGTATACCATATTGCTATACGTATATAATTTCAGTATTGACCTGTCAATGTTTTCATTTGTAAAATTTATTTATTATTTTTCCGGGATTTTATTGTGTACTTAGCAAAATAAAATAAAATTTATTTTAATTTATATACATTTACTTGCAGCATTTATGCCGTCGCGTATTGGAAAACCAACACAAATTACATGCTGTACTCCAACAACACATTCGATTCTGTAGCAGTGGCGTGAGGGTAAAAGAAGCGCCGGCCTATGAAGAGGATGATAATTTTCGTGTTACTCAGATACAGTCACCCGGTTTGAGTTTACCAAAATTGGTACACTCAAAGGACGTGGGTAACATGTTTAAATATTCCGATTTACAAGTTCGTTTGGCTGCTCCACATCAATTACAACCAAAACCGGATGAATTAAGCTTTGGTAAAATATTCACAGATCATATGCTTAAATGTCTTCACTACAGTCGATTGGGTGGATGGCAGAAACCAGAAATAGTACCAATGGAAAATTTAGTACTTCATCCTGCTGCTAAAGTGCTACATTATGCCGTTGAATTATTTGAAGGTATGAAGGCATATCGTGGTGTAGATCACAAAATTCGACTTTTCCGCCCTGAATTAAATATGCACCGCATGAATATTACGGCACAGCGTTCTGGTCTACCATCATTCTTTGGCGAAGACTATATTAGATGTATGGAACGTCTAATAGCAATTGATCAAGAATGGGTACCACACCGTGAACATGCAAGTTTGTATATTCGTCCAACACTGATTGGTATTGATCCAACACTTGGCGTTGCTTCATCGGATTCGGCCCTTTTGTACACAATATTGGCACCGGTTGGTACATATTTTGATCCAACAACATCAGGAGCTATTTCATTGCTGGCCGATCCACAATTTGTTAGGTAATTTTTTTTAGTATATTTTTAATTTCAATTTTTTTTAAACGTTTCCAATTTTAATATTTAACAGGGCTTGGCCGGGTGGTGTGGGTGACCGTAAAATGGGCTCAAACTATGGACCAACAATTCAAATTGCAAAAATTGCTAACGAAAAAGGATTATCTCAAGTCTTATGGTTATACGGTGAAGATCATCAGTTAACTGAAGCGGGTACAATGAACATTTGTATGGTGTACATCGATGAAAATGGAGAAAAAGTGTTGAGTACGCCCCCAGTCGATGGATTAATATTACCTGGGGTTACACGACAATCGGTGCTCGATTTGAGCCGTATGTGGGGTAAATTTAAAGTGCGAGAGGAAAAAATTACCATGCCACAAATCGTCAAACTTTTGAAAGAAGAAAGAGTAAGTTAATTAGTTTTGCGTATTTTCATATTCATTATCTAATAAATTTTTTTTCATTGACAGTGTTTGGAACTCTTTGGCGTCGGTACAGCCGTTGCTGTAAGTCCCGTCGATCGTATCCATTACCTCGGTGAAGATTATTTATTACCCACAATCCTCCATGAGAAACCAGTATACAAAGACCTTCTAAATTCATTGTACGATATTCAATACGGGCGGATAAAGAACCATCCTTGGGCTCGTGTCATTGAGCACTGAAGAATTTCACGTAAACCCCCGAATTTTTCCTCAAAAAAAATCATAAATCCTATAATCTAATTTGCATTTATTAAATTTATTATTAGTGTTAGAGACTCCCTACTATTTATTAATTAAATTAAATTTATTGTAGAATTTAGTAAAACTATAGTTAGTGAATAGCTAAGTAAGGCCTTAGGCGAGAAAACATTTTTAACTCTCTCGTATCTTTGTTGCATTTATTATACATATTATATAGAATTCTTAAGATAAATGATCCTGTGATTATAATAACGAAATAAAAGGAAATTATATGTGCCTTATTTATAAACCCTTGGAAATATTTTTTTTTAATATGTTAAGCCCACTATAAATTGCGGGCTCTATATTTTAAAAAATACAAGTTCCTTATATTTTACTTTAGTTTATATATAGAGATAAATTTTAAAAATTTTTGAATATTTAAAAATAATTCCATAAAATTTATGGTGAATTAATTATGTATACTTATATTAAATAATGTTTTGTTTGTTTGTTTTTCTATCCCGGAAAATGGTACTTTTGTGGTTAAAATCGTTAATAGCCTAAATAATATAATAAAAGTAAATTTAAGATTTATTTGAAAAGAACAGCAAACAAATTAAATTTTTGTCGTACTACACTATTCGATTAGAAAATATTGCATTTATTAATTTAAAAATTGAAGCAAAATTTAACATTTCTTTTGTTTTTATTAATTAAAGAATGATTTCATTAAATTGAGAGAGGTCGTACAAAGATGAGAAATAGAATTTATTAGATTTAAAAAAAATTGCATTTTCGTTTTGTGAGCTAAAAAACTCATGCAAAGCTGATAAAGCTGTGAAGTATATTTTGAAATTTAAAAAAAAAACTATAAATTATAAAATTAAATGATTATTAAATTTTAATTATGTAAATATATAATTGAATTTTTAAAAATAAAATTTCATTTTGTAAATAGATATTTTATAATTCAAAAATTAAAAAACTCTGTTTTAAATTATTTACAAACATTTTTGCGCATTTGCTTTTTTTGTTAATTTTATATTATTTATATAAAATTATTATATGTACCTATGTCTGTAATATTGACTAACAAAATTGAATTACCAACCTAATTTGTTATTTCCTTGTCTGTAACAGAGCTTCTCTTTCTACATTGCGTACCACGTTTGCGTGGTAGTGTTAGAGACTCCCTTGCGAAGTAGGTTTACGTACGTGAATACCACACGACCATATCTGCTTTAACATCCGCTTATATAAAATCAATTTGTTAGGCGATCACAATTGGAAGTTTCTTCCCAAAACACAATAAATTTTTTCGCGTTTGAGTCTGGGGTCTTCACATTCCTTTCTGACATGCACCTCATCGCAGTTTAGCATCTTGATTCATACATAGTTATTTTGCTGTTGCTTGTGATAATGACACATTATTTAGTATCACAGGCAATTACTTACTTTTCTGTTGGTGTAGTTAACACGTACGGATTTTGTTTCGTTCATGCATCATATATACCTGCGGATTCAATTGCGGCAAAATTCTGCAGTTTTGAGTTGAAGTTAGCCATTGCTCAAAATATTAGTCTATTTGTTGCGTCATTTTGCTTGTCAAATTTTTCATTTGTAATTTTCGCTTGGACGGCATTTAAATATTTAATAGTAGGCGTATAATTTTTTATTAGTTTGACGTTTCAATTTTCGGAGTGAAGAATTTTGATATATGTAAATATTTAATCTTAGGCCGGAATTACACTATAAAAGATATTTGTCATAGGAGTTTTATAATATATTTGAATCAATTTTTTTTTAAAACAACTTTGATCAAATAAGTTTTGAAAATTACACTACATAAAAGATTTTATCAAAATTTTCCTCAAACTTCAGTAAGAATGGAACAACACCGAATAGCATGTGTAGCAAAATTAAGCCATTTTATTATTATATCGTTAATAAAAATAGAAAAAGAAATAAAAAAAAAGAATCTTGGTGAAACTCTGAGTACAGAGATGGGATTTAAAAGGTATTCATCAAAATTTATTAAAGGAGCAGCAGGCCCGAAGTCATGACCACATAAAATATTTAAGAATGGATGACAATTCATTTAATTTTATTGTCCACAAAATTTCACCATTAATTAAACGACAGGAACACATTTAGGAAATTTAATAAGTATGGAGGACAGACTAATGGCCACACTTCGCTTTCTGCCAAAATTCATTCGCCACGTATTCTTGAATAAAATTTTTGTGGTTTTTGTCGTCTGTATGTAGTCGCCATTTTGAATAAGCAATAGTCAAAAATAATTTATCAAATTTACCTGCATGAGAATAAATTTATATTACACTATCAAAGAAAATTGATAAAAATGTTTTATAAAACACCTTTGTCAAAGATCTTTTATAGTATAATTCCGACCTTAGAACGAAGTCAATCAAATTTACATCAGAAGAATTGGAACTGCTTAATGACCGGTTCGGGTATGTAGTAGCAACAGTGATGCATAATCGAAATTTCATTAAAATATTTTAATTGCAACAAGCCGGTGGCAAAATGGGAATCTCTCAAGCTGACATTGATTCAGTGAACCGTAATTATGTCGGTTCTGAAGGACCGCTAATGACACCGGTCGGTAAAGGACATCTTTCCTTAAATTTAGCGATTCGCATAGAATTCAATTTGTATGCAAACGTGCGGCCATGTCGCAGTCTCGAGGGCTACAAAACTTTATACGACGATGTGGACGTAGTCACAATTCGTGAGAATATAGAATATGAATACTCGGGTATTCAGCACGGGCATGGTCCAAAGTGTAAGATGGCGTGGTCCAAATCTTTTATAGTATAATTCCGACCTTAGAACGAAGTCAATCAAATTTACATCAGAAGAATTGGAACTGCTTAATGACCGGTTGGGGTATGTAGTAGCAACAGTGATGCATAATCGAAATTTCATTAAAATATTTTAATTGCAACAAGCCGGTGGCAAAATGGGAATCTCTCAAGCTGACATTGATTCAGTGAACCGTAATTATGTCGGTCCTGAAGGACCGCTAATGACACCGGTCGGTAAAGGACATCTTTCCTTAAATTTAGCGATTCGCATAGAATTCAATTTGTATGCAAACGTGCGGCCATGTCGCAGTCTCGAGGGCTACAAAACTTTATACGACGATGTGGACGTAGTCACAATTCGTGAGAATATAGAATATGAATACTCGGGTATTCAGCACGTATTCATGGTCCAAAGTGTAAGATGGCGTGGTCCAAAGTGTAAAATTGATTACGGAAGAGGCTTATCCTATCGCAGCATTCGCGTTTCAATATGCTAAAGACAATTGCACGAAAGTGACTGCGGTACATAAGGCCAATATTATGCAAAGGTCTCATGGTGTTTTTTGCGCTGCTGTGACATGATCCGTTAAATATCGCAAATTGTAATTTGAAGAACATTATTTGGATAATATGTATGACGTGCTTGTTATGCGTATACGTATTTATGACGTGCTTGTTATGCCAAATTGACATTTCTATTGTATGGTGATATTTTGAGTGATATGTGCGCTTGTCTAGTTAATGGTTTAGGCACCGAAGAGATATAACCAGAACCGCCATTGCGGAGACCAATACATTTTTTTCCTTATTTTTTTGACAACTCCTCTATGTTATGAATTAAATCCAAGAAATTTTTATCCTCTTAAAATTTAATAAAAAGTTTAAATAAAAAATTTTGAGTTTTTGTTTGTTACTTCATATCAACTACAGCCCTTTCATCACTATCGTTGATACCGCGTAGTGATGAATCTAGATGACGTCCTCTTCACTGAAATGGGACCACTTCGTAACATTAGGGTACCATCTTTACCGGACACAACTAATGATTGCCCCGAATCACATGCAGCAATAGAAAATAGTAGCGTAATAGTAGTTGTCAGGAATTACGCAATCGCTCATTTCAGGTTTTCGATTTTTCTGGTCGCATTTTGCCATTCTCGCGTTAGCATCTCATCAGTTACTGACTTTTCGAAAAGTTGTTGCACATAATTCACAACCTTATCAAAATCCACTTTTAATTTTACCACCTATTTTAAAAGTAATTTAGATTTATTGTAATATTCATCCTGTTTCACAAACAAATATATCACACTGTGGGCATAAAGCAATTTACGCAATTTGATTGGTTTAAACAGCAGGAACGTTTGCGACAATCGTTGTATCCGCAAGAATGTATTCAGCATCAACCGGATGTGCCTCGTAAAAACGTTGATGTTGTCTATCGCTCTTTGGAGTTCATTAGTAGCTTCCTCTATGTTGTCGCCTACTGATATAACAGTGCCTTCGGTAAATGTACCCATTGTGGTATTATCAGTTAGTGGAAAGACACTATGAATAGAAGGTATAGGAATGGTCCTAAGGCACTCCTTTGTGGCACGCCAGCTTTGATCACTTTAATTTGTGAATATGTTGTTTCTGTTTAACACGATTTCAGAAGGTGACAGATTTGTTGTTGTAAAATCTTCCTAAGCAATAGACCGTGGTACTAGACTTTGTCAATAGCCTGAGCCACGTCAAGGAAATCACTCTTCTCATTGGTTTATGTTGGGATTAGCTTTTTACTTTTAATTAGCGGTTCGTTTTAATAGGAATCTTTCAAATGATTTTGTCGTAACATGTGGTAGTGGTATTTTTCCAGTAAGACAGTTTTTTGATGGTATTTTTTCCTAGCCTGGGTCATCATTACGTCCGCAAATTATACATTTGATAATTTGGTAAATAATTTATTCTGAAGTTGCATTGATTAGGATGGTCAAATTTAAAATGCAAATTTTTGGAAGGTGTTTAAATTTGGGAACATCGTAATTTTTCAATAAGAGATTCACATCTGATTTAACGGTCTCTTGTAAATTTTGTTTGGACAATGATGGGTAGTTGTTTGGATAATGGTTGTTTATAACACATTTTAAACACACCATCAGTAGCACAGCCGAAATAAACAAGTAGAAGGGGTTAATTTATGTTCATACATCATACTCGAATGTTTGTGTCAATAGTATTAGAATTTTGGTGAAATTTATTAAGTGTGCAAGTAGAAACTCGGCTCTGAAGTTGGTTGCATTAATATTTACTAGATCGCATCCAAATTGCCCTCAATTTTGGATATATGTAAAGTCATTGCTGTTTTTATGAAATAAGTTTCTATGGTTTACATCCTGTCGTTCCGTGTACATACATACATACATCAATTTTAAGAGATGGATGTGGATAAGCAACATTTGCGTCATTACATTCTATTCTGTTTTTAAATGAAAAAAATGCTGCTCAAGCTATGTTATTGATTAGTTCAACTCTGATGACGATCCATGTCCAGCTGCAGTAAAACATTTTAAAGACGAAGAAGTTAAAGTTTTACTTTTTTTTAATCCGTGTCAAACTCAAAAAGAGCTTGCAATGGGAAAAATACAGAAGGAAGGAAAATGGGTTCTTCATAAACTAACCGAAGAAAACAAAATCTAAAGAGTTGATATCTCCATGAATTTTCTTTCTCGGTACAAAAGAACGAATTTTTTGCACTAAATCCACAAAATAATTACGGATGATGATTTGAATTTTTTACTATAGAATTTGGAATACGTGTTTCTACTTCGAATGAAATTCATTAAAAATAAGTTTGTTATAATTTCTGAAGATATTGTTGTACATTTTGTTGTTACATTTCCACGTATCTGACACATATTCTCACGAATGTTTCAATATTATCAAATTCCTGATCTGCCAAATAATTTTGGGGTTCAAAATTCGAAAAGTGTCTGAATCTAATATAGTTGTTCGAAATTGCGAAGTTAAAACCAAAATTTCGGTATAAAACTCAATGAAAGACTCATTTGATTTTTCTTTTCTTGAGACAATTAACCGTCGTATATAATCATCTGTTAATATATCTTAGAATCTTTCAATAAAAGAGGTTTTCAATTAAATCCAAGTTGATTATGGATTACGTCCTATATAATAACACCAATACCAATTGGTCGCTACAACTTTTAAAAGATCATTCAATTAATTAAGCAATGAATTTTCATTCCCTTGATAAGTTTGGGCAAGATGGTGAACTCTAAAAATGAAACACTCAAATGAAAACATTTTTACTGATTTGTATTAAATATAACTTTAAAAAATTTGCTTTTGTTTTTGAAAAATAGATTGGGATTAATAATTTTGTAAATACTGCAGATTTTGAGGTGAAATTATGATTTGAAATATTATTTGAATATGTAACAAACAACAAATGGTAAATTGGAAGCAGAATTTTGAAAATGGTTTATTTGATTTGGTATTTTATCCGAATAAATATTTAAATTTTGAAACTGTGAATTTAAATCCGCCGCCGCAGGTGAATTTTGATTGTTGCTGTAACTCTTTGATAATTAGTAATATCACTCTGATTTCTGGACTCACTTGGAATTGTAATAACGATATTTGCTGCACTGTTGGTTTTTTCAATCAATGTTTTAAGCGGAAGAGACTGAATCAGCATCTCACACGCCCTCGTGCTCATCAATAGAAGACAATTTGATAGGACGATATTGGGACAAGTTAAATCCTTAATTGATTCACGTAACATAGCATGATTTCCCTAAACAGCTTTAATGTTAACAAATTTTAATGTGTTTAAACATTTCGATTCATATTTTTTTCTTTTAATTTAAATTATTACAACTGAATACAATTCATCTAGTAATTTTTCTTTCTTAATTTAGTCACTTGTGAATGAGAAGACGCCCATTGGCCGGCTCCATTTATAGGTTATTTGCTCAAGTAGTCTTTGCTTTGGTGTCCTTAATCCATTTGTTGTATTTGATAAACGTGCTAATCTATCAAATACATGAGTTAACCGAGAATGCATTCTTTAAGTTTACCATTACATTTCCTATTTTTGTGAATTTAACAGATAAAAGATCCCGCAGAAATGCGATGGCAACACCAGAATACAAATATCGCGACCCTTTTCAATGTCATCCCGAAAACATATTTATATCACGATATTTTTGAATGTTTTGTTGATTGGTCTGTTTAAGTACCAAGTGGCAAAAAAATTCTATGATTTAGAGCAGCTCCGCTATTATAGTCATCTGAACTCGTTGCAGATGTACATTATTAAAAACTGGACTATATTGATTTGGTAGTTCAGGGATTTGGCTATTTAAATAACAAGTGGCAAAAAATACTATGATTTTGAGCCCCGCTGTAGTCGTCCGAATTCATAATAGAAACTCCGGTTTTTGGTAATGGATATCTACTACGAGTTCAGATAGGAGTGCCTTTTAAATTTCGAACTTCACACTCTACCAAAATTCATCTGCTTTCGATAAATCTATAACAAAACGCTCCACGTTAAATTAAATTTATTATTTACACACAAAAAAATAAATAAAAAATTAAAATCAACCAAATAGAGAATTTGAGGACTAAATTAAAATTAACTAAACATAAAACTTTGACCGTCATACAGGAGCAGCCGAAAAATAAAATACAGTAGAATGGAATAAATAAAAATATGTAATATGTATTAAGAAATGTTCGGTTTATTTGCTTCATTTCAAAATTTCATTCGATTCATTAATTTTAAATTAGTTTCGGTATTTCAAACACATGTATAGTTCCTGAATTCATCATTAGCCAAACCGAATGGAATTCAACTGAAAAAATATTTGAATTTTTAATTTTCTTATAAATAAAAACACGAATAAAAATGTGCCTCAAAGGATTATTACATACGTAAACCTATACCTACGTCACATACAATGAACGTATGAATACACATCCTTAATCCTCATGTATAAACGAAATAATTTTTCCAAAAATAAATTTGGTTTTGTTGTTCTTTCCAAATGGCTACAGGGAAATTACCAAATATAAATAAAGGAAACACGCGTACGTATACGTACTCGTGAGTACCCGATCTAAAGAAAATTGATACGGGATATAATTGATAGTGAAAATTGAATTTTTTTCTTTTTTTATTTCAATTTATGTTCTATAAAATATTCTTTATTTAATTTCCGATTATCATTATTAATTTTATTTTATAAACCTATTCTTATACTTACGTTTATATTGATGAACAGAAATGAATTCTCTTCATGTCTATTTTTTATTAATAGGTTTTAATTCAAAAGACCGAACGAAATTATTTATCGTACTTACATATTTATAGACAATTTGTTTTTGTATTATGCTATACATATTATGCAGATAAAGTTTCAACCTTTTAGAAACCACGTAAAATACAACACAATGTAATAACAATGACAAACTACACATCACTGACCAAATGGCCCAGTGGTCAAATCTTTGGACTGGAAGATACGGGGGTTCGAATCCCTAACGTAAGCTGGGACGTGAAGTATATGTTGTTACTAATAGCATCTCTATACCAACAAAAGTTGAAGCTAATGACCTTTGTAGGTTTTGAGCGTTTAGATGTAATTTATTTGTTTAAGATTTATTACTTTACTGATATCTAAAGAGAATTGATGAAATGTTTAGCTCTCAGGCTAAACAATCAGATTTCGTTTCTTCACTTAGGGATCATTTCAAGGAATTACAACCTCATCCACCCACTCGTCATATATCTGAGCAAAATGGCAATAAACGTGAGCAACTAAACACATGTTCTCATGTGTTGTTGCGAACTGATGCGGTTCGTAAGTCGCTTCAGCCACCTTAAGAAGGTTCATATCCAGTTATTGAGGGATTCGAGATAAATTTTGTTATCGACATAAAGAGCAAACAAGTTAAAGTGTCAATAGACCGACTTAAGCCGTGTTTTCTCGAGAGTTTTTAACCATCGGTATGATTCTATTCTGGTGTTGAATCTAGCGATTACCTATTTTCAAAATGCGCCTGAATGTCGACGGCGAATTTTAATAATACAAATTGCATGTGTTATAAATTATAAAACAGCAAACGTAATTTCTATTATATCCCTTTTTCCAGTGTCCAAACCACACTAAAGTGTGAGTACAAAAATTATAGTATGTAATGGGGTTTTTGATAAAAAGTTTCGCTTGATTAGAAGTACAACCAACACAATTGTTGTGAGTATAGTTATAGTGTTTTTTTCGGACGAAAATTTGAAAGGAAAACACAAATGTGTAAGTTTGTTGAAAACACATACAAAAATAAATGTTTGACATGGTACTTTTGCCGTACCCACACAATTGTGTTACCGGGCAGCATAGGGCTATGGAAGGAAAAAAAAAATTCTTGACATGTTAAGGCGATGCCACATTACAATTTCTACGAACGTTTTCTGAAAACGTTTTTCTCATTTAAGAATAAATTATTGCATTTCGTCGTTATAGAAGAAAAAGTAATCATCTACATATATTTATGATTTCGAGTTATAAGGGTTTTTGTATTAACTTTTATAATAAAAATCCAATTTTTTTAAGTTAAATAGTTTGATTACTGTATCTTTTATATTATAAAAGATACAGTAATCAAACTATTTAATTTAAAAAAATTGGATTTTTAATAGAAAAGTTAATACTAAAACCCTTATAACTCGAAATCAGAAATATGTATATGATTACTTTTTCTTCTACGACGACTCTATATCTCATTGATTTAAATAAAATATATGCAATAATTTATTCGTAAATGAAAAAAACGTTTTCAGAACAGGTTCGTTTGTAATGTGGCATCGCCTTTATGCGTGAATTACACAGTGAAACAATTTTTTTAGTAAAATTAACACGAGATAAAAATATAAATCCTTTACTTGTTAGAGAGAAACAAAAAAAAAATTCAGTAAAATTTACTAGCAGTAAGCGGGGAAAATAAAAAGTATGAAACTCAATACTTTGTGAAGCAACATTTGTTTGTCTTTATCACTCTAACGTAATTGTATTGTGTATACTCTCCTCTTTTAGGTTTCCCAGTATTTTTTACTGAAAAAAATTGTTTCACTGTGGTATCCAGGCATTGTCGTTGTCACTAGATTTGAAAATAAAAACGGCATATATTTCATCATCGAGGAATAAATGTATAAGAGAAATCAAGTAGTGCAAATTTTATAAGCCAATTTCTCCGAGGTTAATCTTGTTTTATAGTTTTGATATATGTATTTATATAAACAATTTTTATTTTCTATATGTAAACATTTCTGTGTAGACGTACTTATTCAAATAAGTTACCTTGCGAAGTTACTTATTTGAAAAAGTACGCCTTCACAAATAAGTAAGTAATTGGAAAAAGGCCTAAGGCCTTTTCCCAAACACCGACTTATTACAGACTAATTGACTTATTTAACGCCATCTTGAATAAGTCGGTCAAGTCGTCCCAATTCATTGTACCAATGCACCTAGAAGACAAGGCAATACTGCTTGTTACGTCATCAAATTTATGTCTAAATAAATGCATAACATTTAAGGGTTTAACGAAATGTTTAATGCATATTTTGATAATAATATAATATGTAAATTATTTTTTACCAAATATAAAAAACTCGGATCATTTATTTGACTTTAATGCCATACCAAAGATTGAAATCGTCGACATAAAATGACGTCATATAGCAAAATTTTTAAAGCAATGAGGCCATTAGTATCTAGGTGCACTGATTGTACCAACTTATTTGTGACGTAATAACAAAACAAAAAAAAATGTTTCTATCATATCCCTTTTCATGCCCGGTAACACAATTGTGAGGGTACGGCAAAAGTACCATGACAAAAAATTCTTTTTGTGTGTGTTTTGAACCAACTTACACATTTTTGTTTCCATTTCAAACTTATTTCGTCCGAAAAAAATACTATAACAATACACACAATTGTGTTGGTTGTACTTCAAATCAAGCGAAATTTATGAAGTAAAACTTCTTTAGGCACGCTTGACTTGGGAACTAAGCTGGCAAATGCGTTACGAAAAATGTAGTCGAACGAGGCGAACGAAACAATAAACGCAAAACGAAATCATTTTCCTTTAGTATCAGGATGTGCCATGACAATTCATAAATACCTAGGTGGAACATTAGTTGATACCATTTTATTTTAATAATTGGTTAAAAAAATTGGAAAATAATAAAATAGGAAAATTGGTAAATGGAAAATTGGAAAATTGAAAAACTTGGAAAATTTTAAATTTAGAAAATTGAATAAATTTGTAAATTGGAAAATTAGAAAATATGAAAATAGGTAAATGGAAAATTGGAAAATAGGGAAATAGGAAAGTTGGTAAATTGGAAAATTTGAAAATTGGAAAATTGAAAAACTGGAAAATTGAAAAGTCATAATATAGACTTCTATGTCACTGACAGACTGACTCACTCGAGAACGCATAAGGTGACCAAAATTTTTTTTTTCTATATTATAACATCAATATCACCAAAAAAATTCGTCCGTGTGATATATTTTATATATGTATTTTTTTCTATATTACAGCTCCATTCCACACGAGGTATCACAGAAACCGATTCTTTCTTCGTTTCTTTCCCCGTTTGCCTATGATACAGGTTTTAATGCGACTTAAACAAATTTTCGATGAAACTACATTACACAAATATAAACGAAATAAAAAATATTTCAAGGCCATTTTTACTATGCGAAGAGATTTCAAAACTGATTTTTTGTCCATTTTGTTGCACATACATAAACATCTATCTATTACGACTAGTTGGCCTCGAAAATGTTACCAAGTTACAAGGTGGCATCAGACCTCTTGTGGCATCAGACATAAACGGCTAGGTGACACTCGAGAACACACAGGGTGACCAATTTTTTTTTCAATATTATAATTTTTCTATATTATATTATAAATATTAAATATATATTAAAGTTTTACTTCAGTAGTGTGGTCTAAAGCACACTTAATTTTTTTATCAAAAACGCCATTACATACTATGATTTTTTACTCACACATTGTGTGGTTTGGACTTAAATTAAGCAATTTTTTTTGTTTTTTGAAAAAGGGATATGGAAGAAAAAAATTTGTTGACATGTTGGTCGTTGCCACTAGAGGATTCATGTAGGGAATGTCTACGTTAATCTATATGTCTAGGTTAATCTATTTTACTATTTGCAATCTGTATAGGGTTTTCCAATAGGATTTGATTTTTAAGTGACGTTTCGGCTATTTGTAATTTGTCATGATCTGTCATTTTTTATGCCATTGTATTCAGTAATGTTTACAATTTCATCATGGTGAGATATACGCAAGAACAATGTTTACAAATTATTCAGTTGTATTATCAAAATAATCATTCTCCAATTGCTCCTTTTCGTGCGCTTTTGCCATTTTATAGTAGTAATAATCGTCCAAGTGTGCTCGCTATTCGTCGAATTGTTGTACATTTTCTTTACATAATGTTAAAGTGCCAATAAGACAAAGAAACGCTCGAAGTAATGCAAATATTGCTGCCGTTCAGGCAAGTGTTGCCGAAGAACGCAATTTGTCGATTCCAAGACGTTCTCAAGAATTGGGACAGTCTCAAACCACAACCTGGCGGATTTTGAGAAAGGATTTGGGTTTGCATCCAAAATTGTTCTCACTCAAGAACTGAAGCCATTGGACCACCGTAAACGTCGTGAATTTGCTGATTTTCCTTGGAACAACTTGAAAACGATAACGAGTTTTTTAAGAAAATCATCTTCTCCGACGAAGCTCACTTTCATCTGAGTGGTGCGGTAAATAAACAAAACTGTCGATTCTGGTGCGAAGAAAATCCACAAATTATTCATGAAAAACCATTACATTCACCTAAATTGACAGTTTGGTGTGGTTTTTGGTCTAGTGGAATCATCGGTCCGTATTTTTTTGGAAATGAAGCTGGTAACACCGTTCCTGTCAATGGAAATCAGTATAAATCGATGATAACCAACTTTTTATGGCCAAAATTGGAAGAAGTTGATCTTGACGTTTGGTTCCAACAAGACGGGGCTACGTGCTACACAGCAAGTGCAACAATTGAATTATTTGGAGATTTGATTATTTCAAGAAATTGTGATATTGAATGGCCTTGAAGAAGTTGTGATTTAACACCATTAGACTATTTCTTGTGGGGTTATTTGAAGTCATTGGTCTTTAGCAATAAACCAAACTCTCCTCAAGCTTTACAGGTCAATATTGAACATGCTATTCATGACATACGACTTGATTTAGTGGAAAAGTGCTCGAAAATTGGGTTCATCGAATTCGTTCTTGCAGAGGAAGTTGTGGAGGCCATTTGAATGACGTTTTATTCAGAACTTAATTTTGAAGAAAAGTATGGGGTGGTTGGGAAGTTGATTGTGTATAAGTAAGTGTCGATTACATAGTCGTTGTCATACAGATTGACGCAAATTGAAGAACTTCCTACGGTTGTGTAATTAATTCGAGAATACTGAAAATAGACCAATATACGGAACAATCACAAACACCATTACTATCGAAAGTAAAATAGAACTTAACTGTATCGATTGTACTTCGCATTAAATAAAAAACATTTCAATTTCCTTAACAATTAGTGTTTTTTGTTTTTAAAGAAATCTTATCACTCTTATTAGAAACCCCTATATAAGCCTAACAAAAACAAAGAACTATAAAATAACTATGCCGATATACGTATATATGGATAAGGCCCTTTTCCAATTACTTACTTATTTGTGTAGACGTAGTTATTCAAATAAATAACCTCGCGAGGTAACTTATTTAAATAAGTACGTCTACACAGAAATGTCTCCAAAATGTCTCCAAAAGACATGCCATTTTTATTTTCAAATCTAGTGACAACAGCCAACATGTCAAGATTTTGTTTTCTTTCATTCGTTAGTGATGCGTTCTTTTCAGATATCCAAATGGCATATTTTTGACCCCATAACCATTTTTTATAAAATAATAATAATTCCATTTGTCCATTTTATGATTATTTTTGGTTGATGTGAATTAAATATGATAACTGAAGAAAATTCGTACGTAGGAGAACCTTAGTTAAAATTTTATATGATGAGGTGCACAGTGGCGTATAAGATGGAAAAATTGGTCCATTTCATCTCAAGCATCTATTTTGCCAATATGAAATCAATTTTTAATGTATTTGTAGCGCAATCTTAATCTAAAACGTGATTTTTAATTATTTATTTATGAAGTAGTTATTTATTAGTAGTATTTTTATCATATTTCTATTTATGAAGTAGTTACTACCCTCTAAAGAAAAAAGCGAGCCGCTTAAAACGGCATGAAAACTGAACGCTTACGTGACGCGGTTTTTACTAACAATATGGCAAAACGTCATCGTATGCATACATAAAGATTATAAAGAGTCCGCCATTTTTAATTATACCTTTTGTCATTTTTTTCAATCGTAGTTTTGCTTTTCGATCATCACAATCATTACGAGTATCATTAAACCATTTGAGGTAATGAATTTTTGAATTATGAATTTAGTAAATAAGTAAATTAATGAATTTTTGAAATTTCTAATTAGTAAATAATTACATAAATAAATTTTTGAAATATTTAATTTTTTATTATTTGATAATTTAGGAAATAAGTACCCAAAAGAAATTTAATGAATTGTTTTGCTGTAATTTTTAATAGAATATTGTATTGAAGTAGTATTAAATCCTAAATGAGGTTGTGATATATACATATAGTAAATTATTGTGATAATAAATTTCCAATCATAGTAAAACTAAATAATAAATTTGTTATATTTTACACATAAAAATAATTTTATTTTATTTCAACAAAGAATATTTCTCTAAATTTACCCAAATGGAATCGGGAATAATACGTTTTGGCCTTATAAAAAAAGTTCCGTTTTGCATTGCAAAGACATTCCCCTTTTGCACAACGCAAACAAATCACCTTGGCGTTATAAAAAACCTTCATTTTTCCGGTATAAAATCATTTCGTTTTTACGGTACGCAAATAGGCCGCTTTGGCGTACTGAAAACGTGATACATCAGTGGTACGATTTTTATTTTAAAATTCATAGTTCAAAATTTACCGAAACGGTTCGCTTTCTTAACGCCAAAACGTTACGTTTGCGAAGTCTTATATAAGAAGTTAACTCATTTTTTGTTTCGCTTATGTTACGCTTTACTTAGAGGGTAATTGGTTTTTTCTGTCTATTCCTAACAAAAATTTTGAGAGAGTTTGTTTATAATTTCATTAATATAAGCTGTCAAAATAAGTAAGTACATAAATTGGAACGGCTTCACTTACTTATTTAAGATGGCGACGAATAAGTCAATAAGTTTCAAGTAAGTCAGTGCCAAGGCCATAGAAAGAAATTAAATTTGTGTATATAAATATATCAAAACTATAAAATAAGATTAACCTCGGACAAATTGGGTTATAAAATTTGCACTACTTGATTTATTACATTTATTCAAGACACATTTTTGGAAACATTTCTCTGTAGACAAACTTATTGAAATAAGTCTCCTCGCGAGGTGACTTATTTGAATCGGTGTCCACAAATAAGTCGGTGTTTGAGAAACAGCCTAAGTAATGTTGGTTTAGTTTTAGTGAATTGTGGTGGTGTGGAAAAAAAATTATTTAAAAATAATTGAAAAAAGGAGGAAAAGGCATTCAAAAGTATATAAATAATTTAAAAAAAATCAGAATTAGGAGAATTTCCAGCTACTCTATCCAGCACGACACACAAGAGCTCTCGCGGTGCGTGAGTTACCAAAAAAAAAGAAAATCGGTTGAGTTTTTTTCTAAAATAAAGATACATGTTGGTCCTACCTTTTTTTTAACTATATATTATTTATATACGTATATATGTGTATGTAACTTTCAAAATTAGTCCAATCGAAAAATCATAAAAACAAAATTTTCACACTAACTGGCCCACAAGAAAAATAAGTAGATAATGTTTTTGCTCTACGTTTCTTAAATTTAAATACAAATAGTCAAGCAATATTCTGAATAATTTTGTTGTTTCGTGTGTTGCTTTCACTTTTCAATCGTGTGTTGCTTTCACTTTTGTTGCTTATTCGGATCGGTGGGTCCATTTTAAGAAATGATTTACTTAATATATTAGGGAAGTGACGATTTCCCGAGGAAAGTGAATGTGAAGTGGTTGTGATATGTGGTGATTAAAATGTAAAGATACCGATATAGATCGGTAATACAGTGATTATTGTGATAGAGTATACGCACATGACCGAGTTGTGACGCCTAGATTGGTCGTAGAACAACCCTCCCCACTGAAGCAACCGAATATTGAAAAAAATCTAAGAAAGCGTGCGCAAAGCGAAGCGACCAAGGGCGCTAGCGACCATAAGTTCCGATGCAACATTACATCAACCATGTATATCGCAAGAAAGTGGCGGATCGAAAAAAAAACATTTGTAACTTTCAACGTTAATTGTGCATACGCGCATAGTTAGGGCGAATCAGTGGCCAACCACATCCCTGGATTTACAGTGGTTGAAAGTCTAATATTAAATGGCTCGCAGAAACTGTTACGGACACCGAGTGGTGAGAACAATTTGGTAACCGAGTCTGCGGCCAAATTCCGGTTCGGTGGTAAATTTACCATTATGGTTTTTATTAGTCGAAAATATGCAATTGGTATAAAAACCCAGAAAAGCGATTCCTGTTAAATGACTGAGAAAATAAAACCCATAACTAATGTCAAAGAACACCATAAGAATTTTTTTCATGAGAATTGGTTGGTTTTGTATTTTCCAATTAAAAAAATATTATTTTGATAGCGGTAACATCAAGATTTATTTTATATTAAGTATATATTGAAACATAAGTGGATATAAATATGCCAAATCACTTACAGCAGCCCTAATCCTACAAAATTTCTACAAAACATTAAATATTCCGACCACTTATCAAAAATTCCAGCTGCAGCTCGATTCTGGTTTTTCCTATAGGAAAAGGAATTAGGAATAATATTTTCATAGTATTTTTGTCACAAAAATGTTTTTTTCTGGCTTACTATGGTAAACAGTTAGTGTAAATTTTTTCAAAAACATAATTCAATTGGGAATATTTTTCCTATCCAATTTCGATACGGAAAAAATATTTCCTAAATTATAAAATTTTAGATCAAACATGATTTCTCAGTAGGCCAGAAATTGATATTTTTGACAAAAATACCATGAAAATATTTTTCCTAATTCCTTTTCCTATAGGAAAAACCAGAATCGAGCTACTGGGCACGGATCATCCGTTTCCTAGTATAAATTGACAACGATAGTAATTCCCTTTACATAGAAATTCAATGGCATCGTTAATTTCGTGTATCGCTGAGATATTAGACCGCGCTTACTACATATCCCTTTTCGATGCACTGGTAGTTACGCTTTATAGGTGGTTCTCCAAAATCCATACGGTGAAACGGCGACGTGGTATTCAGTCAACTACTTCCTTTCGATTTTAGTTAGGATTTACGATTATAATTCACCCATAATTTGTGGTAGCAGAATATTTCCGATAGTATTCGATACGGAACTTTTTACATTTTGTACTGAACATAGAATTAAGTTAAAATTCAATTAATTTTGTAATTTATTTTGAATATTTCTTACAATCATTTTGTAGTATATTATATATACATATTTATATTTTATGTATTTTGATATGTTTGCTCATCGCAAGAAAAACAACTTCTGTCAAAATATAGCCCAATAAACCAAAAAACGTAATTTATTAAATGTTTCCCAGGTTAAAACCCATTTGTTGAACCGGAATCGAAAATTTTATGGTAATGGTAAATAACTGGTCGAAAAAAAAACCATTACCATTTATCATTAAACCGGAATTTGGGTGCTGGTAGGGTGACATGATCACCATCGGCTCGGCCGTTAGATTTGCTCACCTGGACAGGTTCTCTGGTGGGGGAGTACTGTGGTCGTACGGCATGTGCCATGCAACAGAGTTGAACATGGTACGATGTGTGGTGATGGGGCATACTGTAACGCCAGCCCTTAACGTCGGCCAGCGTTAGCAAGAAAAAAAATAATAAAGTATTTTTTTATATCCAGAGCACGCCATCACTCCAGCCGCTAGCTCAGTGGTGGAGGTATTGGTGTGGTCGTGGGTGTTGTGCTCTGGCTGTGATGGTACGGGTCACATGAAAACCCGTGCAGCAATAAAATAAAAAAAAATGACAGGAAACACTCTGACTCTGATCCACTTACCTCATTCTGTCATCTCGCTGTAGTTCCTCGCCACTCACTCGCTCATAACGTTTTGCAAAATTAGACCCATATCAACTTTTATATTTATAACCAAAAACATATTTATATTTATTGTCAAAATATTAATTAATAAAAATAAGAAATAAAAATTATTGAAAATTCATTTAAAATCACCAAAGGGGTAATTTTAATTGTGTGAAGCACAAATATAATGAACAATAACAGTATTCGCAAAGTAACATTACTAACTATTAAATTGTTTAACTATAGAAAAAAACAGTAGCGCGGTACTCAAACGGTACACCAAAATAGACGCTCATATATATATATATATAGGTATACGAAAGGTTACCTGGCTCCTCCGAGTGAAGAAAAAGCGCTTTCTCTGCATCCGGGGCACGGCACCTGTAATCAAACTGTATTTTAGCTATATAAAAAGAAAAAAGACAACAATGATTAATCAATTTAAAAAAAGACTATGTCACTAGGCAATACAGTAAATTTGGATTAAAGTAATATTACAACAAAGAAAATTTCAATTAAAGAAAAAAGGAATTAAATAAACATCCATATAACTCTATATATAATAGAAAGTAATAAAAAAACTCAGCCTCGTTAAAAAAAACCCTGTCCGGAACACGCCCACCATCCACTCGACCTCGCCGCCTGCTGCTACGCGTCCCCAACCTTGACAATCGCCTATTGACACCAATTATTCCAAATACCGAAGATAACGAAAATCGCTGCCAAAAATTACTCGTTATTTTTATGAGTAGTTACACGTATATTCCACACTGCGCAGAACTCTTTCGATCATTTGAATAACAAATGTTATGACAAAAAATAGTTTTTTTTTCACTGCACAGGTTTTATTTTTTTTTTTTTTTTTTTTTTTTTTTTTTTTTTTATTTATTTATTTACCAACTCTATACTTATATACAATCTGGTTACAATTTTAAAAATACATTAATATAGTATACTAAAAATTTAATTAAAAAAAATAAAAAAAAGTAAAATTAAACAAACATGAAAAATTACCAATAATTTAAAAGAACATTAGACATTAAATTCTTAAATGCATCCCTGGATAGATTAAAGTCGAAAGCCGATCGAACTTTATTAAAAGAAACACTAGATTGATAAACAGGTTCATATTTACCGTAGTTATGCCTAATATAAGGCAGCTTAATTCGGAAATCTCTAACGCGAAGGGTCCGTAACGGAGTATATATATCGTACAACACCAAAATCTCAGGACAGTCAATTTTAGACACCAACAAGTCTCTAACCAATAACGCGCCAATTTCGATTCTGCGGATAAAGAGCGGCTCAATATTTATTAATTTACATCTACCTCGATACGGTGGGAGTATAAAAGCGGGTAGGTTCCGATCTCTGGGCAACATTCGCAGAGAAAACCTTAAAAAGCGCTTTTGAACACTTTCTATTCGGTCTGAACAGTTACCATAAAACGGATTCCAAATTACTGCACCATATTCCAACAACGAACGCACAAACGAAATATATAATATTTTAATAGAATAAGGATCTTGAAAATCCCTCGAAAACCTTTTAATAAACCCAAGCATGGAATTCGCTTTAGAAATGCAAATATCTATGTGCTTATTGAACGATAAATTCGACGTAAATGTTATACCTAGATCCATAAACGTATCAACATTATCAATAATATGGCCATCCAGGAAAAAATCAAAACAAGCGGGCGTGATCGTACGGGTAAAACGGATTGTTTTACATTTGGAAATATTAAGGGTCAAATTCTGAGCTGTGCACCACATACTGAAATTATTTAAGTCAGATTGCAAGTCCCTTGCGTCATTGGTGCATGAAATGGTTTTAAAAATTTTAATGTCGTCCGCATAGATGAGGATGTCGGAATAACTCAAACAATCCACTACGTCATTGATGAATAATATGAAAAGCATAGGACCCAAATGACTACCTTGAGGCACACCCGAAGTGACATCAATAATTCTGGACGTGAAGCCACCAATCTTTACTATCTGAGTTCTGGAATCAAGATAAGATCTGATCCAGTCCAGTGGGAGAAAGCTACAATTCAAGGAATCAAGTTTCTTCAACAACATGTCATGATCAATCTTATCAAAGGCCTTACAGAAATCAGTGTACACAACCTGGACAATTTTACCCCTATGTAAGGCATTAGAAACAACATTTGTAAGCAAGAGTAAGTTAGTAACAGTTGATCTGCCTGGAAAAAAACCATGCTGTTTTGGAGTGATAAAAGTTTTCAGGTGAAAGAATAATTGATCTTTAACAAGTTTCTCAAACAACTTAGGTAAGACTGAAATTATACAAATACCCCTATAGTTCTCAATATTACCACGAATCCCGGATTTGAAAATAGGTTTAATAAGCGATCGCTTCCAAAGAGTAGGGAAATATCCATCTCTTAGACTTCTATTGAATAGAAAGCACACCGGGGCGGCAATTGCGTTACCGATCAATTTTAAAAATAAAGGCGGTATCGAATCAAAGCCGGCACTATGGTTAATGTCAAGATTTGACAATTCCGATAAGATTGTATCAATTTCCAGACGAAACATTGAAAATTTCTTATTACTCGTGACATTATTCAAGCTGCAGAAATTTGAACCTGAATTTGGATTATAAACGCTCTCAAAGAAATCAGCAAACAAATTAACCTTATCTAGATTGTTATCACAGAACCTGTCTTTCAAATACATTGTGGAAGGAAAACCATCAGATTTTCTTTTATAGTTAACAAAATGCCAAAAGTGATTGGGTTTCGATTTAATTTGTGATTCCACCTCCAAAACATAATTACTGTAAAGAAATCGGTTAAGAAATATATACTTTTTACGTAAGACCTTAAATTAGTTGTAATTTGCTGTATTCGGAGATAGTTTATAAAGTTTATGAGCCTTATCCTTTCTATTTATCAACATATTCTTATAACAATGCAACCGATAAATTGTTCCTCCTTAACGGCACTAGTATCATTTGCTAAGTTTTCACAACGTAATAAAAAAAGTTATAAAGGTGCAATGCACTCAAACTGCGGCACTTAACTGTCTGGCAATCTAGAATTGTCTTAAGTCAACTAGATCACATTTTCTTACACACTGTGCTTCGTTACCGGAGCTTTTTTTCCACCAGATTCATAATGAAGAACACCATAACATTGCGATGTTCAGTTGACAACACGAACTTTTATATTATTAACTTGCACTTAGGTCTATAAACAGTTAACGCAAACCAAACTTGGATTTGTGCGTGACCGGGAAATACAAATAAACACTTTTTGTCGATCACCACTTAACGAATTATATGTTGGGTCCTTTTTTTTCTTATTTTCACAATCAACTTTTCACTTTTCGAACCATCAAGTAGTTCTCAATAAAAAAAAATATTATAGAATCTTCACTTTATTTGCATGCTAACAAGTGCATGCCCCGAAAGATTAATATCGAATGCTCTACCAAAAAAATAATTTTGTCTTCTCTACAAGAAATGTAATAAAAAAAATTCTTCGTTATAAACGTAAAAAAAACAGAAAATCCGCTAATCAATTTGCAAAAAAAATGTTATCGTATGATTTTTGTGAACTGTGTATGGTGCATGTACCAATACTGCAGGTAATAACCCGCCTAGAGCATACTATCATCAAAATTGCCGACCTCGCAGGCGTAACCATAATTCAATGGGTATTGTGCGCAGCAGTCATTTTAGGCGCAACACCATGATGTACACTGTGGCACCAAAGTAAAAATTAGTATACGCGATGCGTACATGGAACGCACGTTACAGATCTTGGGAACGTACCCATCGACCACTGAGCGTCTCATAAGCCGGGCAACAACTGGAAGAAAAAAAATCATTTAGTCGACAAAATCAATACAATTTAGGTTACACGCGTATGTCTTTACAGTGGTACACTCCTATAGATTTTCCGTCCAGTGAACACAATTCGTAAGCAACGTTTCCAACTTTACGTAGAATAACGGCCTTTAAAAATTTTGGAGCTAATTTCGCGGATTGACGTTTTACAGCATCGCTCAACATAAAATTGCGGACGTAAACGGTCTGACCTATTTGGAACTCCCTTCGCTGACTACGCAAATTGTAGGTATGAGCATGTTTCTGGTATGCCGCTTCTAAATGTGCCAGCACATTTCGTTGCGCTAGACTAAGGCGGTCGGTTTTGCTTAAGGTAACGAGGTCTCTATTGGTAATAGCATGTAATTCCCTCAATAATCTATACTCGTCCCCATGGCCTATGAAATGTTGTCCAAACATCAAATAGTGTGGTGAATAGTTAGTCGCACTATGGTTAGCGTTTCTTAGCGCTGATGCGATCTCGTGGAGATGTTGATCCCATTTCCGATGATCCTCCTTAATGTAAGAGCGCAATGCCGCGAGTATGGATCGATTGACACTTTCGGATGGGTTGCATTGCGGTGAATACTTTGGCGTAAACATATGGGTGACTCCAAGTTTTGTAAACAAGTTCTTCATGGCAAGCGAGGTGAACTGAACACCATTATCGGATGTAACAGTCTCTGGTACTGAAAACACAGAAAAAATATCCTTTTCCAGGTACTGTACAACTGCTGACGCCAACGCTTGCTTCATAGGCTTAAGAAATATATATTTTGAGTACAGGTCTAGGATAATGAACAGATAAGCGTTACCATTAGTAGATCTGGGATAGGGTCCCAAGAAATCCATGCACAAATGTTGCATTGGCCTAACAGCTATTATTTGTTGGCCCATCGGAGGTTGGATTGCGGAATTTGGTGCCTTCGATTCTTTACAAATTTGGCAGTTTGATATATATTCCTTAACGTCGTTAGACATTGTTGGCCAATAATAGTATCTCTGTAATCGGGTAAGGGTTTTAGCTATTCCTAAATGAGACGACGACGGAGGATCATGTGCTAATTGAACCAGTCGTTCTGTTAAATTTCCTGGAACGTAGAGTTTCCACAAAGGAACGTCACTACTGGGATCATCACGACGATTAGGGGGATTAATATACACTTTGTCGTTGATCACTCGAAGATTCACGTACGCGGAAGGATTAGTTTTCACCTTGGAAGCGAGACAGGCGTAGTCATCCGTATGGAATGCGGACGAATCTAGATTAAGGTGCAATGGTTCATCGCTTACTTCTTCCATAAATGCTCGCGACAAAGCATCTGGGACTACATTCTGCGACCCTTTCCGATGCATAATTTTAAAGGTGAAGCCCTGCAATTTCAGTGTCCATCGGGCGAGTCGCCCACTTAAATCAGTCTGCCCCATCAGCCATTTGAGGCTCGCATGGTCAGTGATGATGGTAAACGAGTACCCCTCGATATACGCTCTAAACTTTTATACGCTTAGCACCGCGGCAAGACAATCCAATTCGGTGACCGAATAGTTCCGCTGTGCTGCATTAAGCTTTTGAGACATATAAGCGATTGGGCGCTCGCTACCATCATCACCGACTTGGAATAACACTCCGCCCACACCAGTACTACTAGCGTCACATTGTATGCTAAAAGGTCGGGAAAAATCGGGATGTACCAATACGGGTGCGCGTGATAATGCTAGTTTTAATTGCTCGAAGGACTTCTGACAATCTGCTGTCCATTTGAAAGTGCGGCTCTTTTTTAGTAGTTCAGTAATTGGGGCTGCCAGAGTAGCGTACGATGCAATGAATCTACGGTACCACCCTGACATACCCAAAAACCTACGTACCTTTTTGACGGTGTTCGGCACCGGGAACGACAGGATGGCTTTTACTTTTTCTTCATCCACCTTCAGACAACCGTCCCCCACTACATAACCCAGGTAGCGGATTTCTCTCAATAAAAAATGGCTCTTAGCAAGATTTACGGTTAAACCTGCGGAACTTAGTAGGAAGGCTACTTGTTTAAGCAATATAATGTGTTCCTCGAAACTCTCGGAGGTAATGAGGAGGTCGTCTAAATAAACGAAGACTTTTTCGTGTAATTGGTGTGGGATCATCCGGTGCATCAGTCTACATAAAGTCTGTGGCGCGTTGCAAAGTCCAAATGGCATTACAACGAACTGATACAAATGGCGACCAGGGACCGTGAACGCCGTTTTATCTTTGGACTCTTGAGTCAACTGGATCTGCCAAAACGCATCTTTCAAATCAATGCTAGAAATGAATTTGGTTTGATCCAACCGACTCAGAAGCCCATCGATGATCGGTAGGGGGTACGCGTCCCTGATCGTCACTTCGTTCAGTCGTCTAGCGTCTAAGCACATTCGAACTTTGCCATTTGACTTTGTGACTAATGTCACCGGGGAACTCCAGGAACTATTGGACTCCTCAATTACCCCGAGGTCCAACATTCTGTCTAATTCTCCGTATAGAGTTTTCTGGACGGCCGGAGATACAGAGTAATGCCGTTGCTTTATAGGCTTAGCATCTCCCACGTCAATATGGTGGGTCACAAGGTTAGTTCGACCCAGCCCTAACTCATCACATGAGGGAAATTCCTTGATTACATCATTAAGGATTTGTGTTTGCTGCGGAGTAAGTTCATGAAGCGGAAGTTCATTCTGTGGTTCAATCGTAGAGCCATCACTAACTTCAGCGATAACCTGAGATGGACTTTTAATACAAATGTTGAACTCACGCCAGAAATCGATTCCTAAGTACAGCCTTTGTTTGAGACTAGGAACTATAAAAACTTTTAGAGTTTTTTCTATTCCATTATAATTGATGGAAGCGTATAAATAGCCAAACACCCTAGCTTTGTCTCCAGATGCTGTTTGTATATTAGTAGGCAAATGAAAAATCCTATACCGAGAGTCTTCCAAAAACTTTTCACTTCCCAAACCTAAGGCTGTTACGGTGGCCCCACTATCGAGTAAGCCAAGATATTCGTCTCCATTTAAAACCACTTTAACATAAGGTCGGGTATCAATAACGTCGTCTACCAAGGCTTCGGAAATAATTTCGCGCAGAGCACGCTTGTGGTTCCAATAATTACGGACTCGGATAAGTCCACGTAAAGACGTTTTAGTTGGTAATGCAAGTGAAGGGTTGTGGTGGCTAAACGAAAAAGGTAGTGAAATTATTTCGGGGCTGGATGTGACAACGGTTGATCGTTGTGGACGTTTGTTATTGTTCTGGGAAGAGGAGAGGGTGTCGGATTCCCAGCGAAACGAACCCTCATATGGGAGTTTCCCGAGCATCTAAAACAATGCGGTTTGACAATACCAGGACGGCCGCAACCGAAACACAATATTGGTTTGGGACAATCCATGTACATATGGCCGATGTCCTGGCAGTTCCAGCAGATTTGCAAGTTCCCTGAGTTACCAACAGGTACAGTTTTACTGGGTTGCACTGGGGAAGATTCCTTTCGTGACCGCCAATTTAATTCGTCCACGTTATCCGTCTGTAGTGTTTGTTCATCTAAATCCACCTCGTCCACATATTTACGCACACATAGTTTTTCGGGCTCATATCCAGTCCTGCTCCAGGTATCTTCTAAAGCCAAGCATCGTCGTACCAGGAAAGCAATAGAGAATATCTCTTGATCTGCAAGGGCGTTTTGGAAGCCTTTCCTCATGTTGCGTCGAACGATGTGGAGGAGTTCTGAATCGGGAAGTGGTGTACGGAACTGCAGCGACAACACTATGATATCATTATAAAAGGTTCGGAAGCACTCATGTGGTTTCTGCTTTCTGGACTCTAAGCTTCTCCTGATATCGTGTTCGTTCCTCCGGTCTTGGAAGCGTTCGATCAAATTAGCCTTTAATGTATTCCAAGATACACTCGGGTTGCGTTCGATATGACACCAGTACCAATTCAGCGCCGCGCCTTTCAGCAATGCTCCTAGTTGATGCACCAACTCGTCATGCGCGATTCCAAATGTAGAGGCCTGGTGTTCTACCCGGAACAAGAACCTCTCGACCGCCAACTCCCGAGAATCGCCGTTGAACGAAATTTTCCATTTGTCCAAGTGGTGTGCGGAATACGCCGGCGTTTTAGGAGAAATAACTGTACTAGGAAGAACATTAGACACATCCTGAATATCTTTGTCGCCTCCTACGTGTGGTTCTGAAGTAGATTGAGGTCTTTTAGTTCTAAGTGGTGCTTTTGTATTCTTTGGGGTTTGGGGGGACTCTTCGTCCTCAGATGTTGAGAGTTCCTCTGGGTCTTCTTGCGGATTCGCCTTAATTTGTTCCAAAGTTTCATCTAGATTATCACCACCTTCTTGTAACGAATCCACCGCCATCAACATTAATCCAAGCGAAGCCAAATATTCACGGCATTGTTCCTTATAGGTTTTGGTACTAAATAATAACCTTTCCAACCGGCCTTTGACGTGTAGTAGCCTGGACTCCGCAGTAAGTATTTCCTTCGGTGTAGGGGTATACTCAGGCTCGGTCTGGTCTAAAGGTTCTTTCTGTTTCTTTTTCCGGTGTTTTCGTTTTTTCCTTGACTCTTCTATAGGTACCTCTTTTTGTTTCGTAATATCAGCAGGGTTGATACTCGTAATCCAATCCCTATGCTCTTTTATCTTGAGGGCACATCGTCTCAATTCCCGTTGTGGTGCAGAACGAGCTGCCACATGGGCCTTGTATGGATTCAATACTGGGTTTGCAATTTCGTTAGTTATTGCTGTTTTGAGTGCCTGGAGTTTATCTATCGACCCTCCTTTTATGTCGCGAACTACACATTCAATTTCAAATTCGTCCGGATTTAAAATTGAAATATCCATCTTCAAGGTGGTTATGGAGTTTTACCGGAAGAGAAACACCACGCTATTGACGATAAATTACGAAAGGAGAATTCAAACCGTAGCCGTATCGTTTTTAAGAGAAATTATGACGCAGACAATAAGAAAAGATGTAACACGAAGTTTGAATGAAAAAGAGTAGTATTCAGTAGTTTACGATTATATGTAGTATAATTTGTAGCAAAAAAATTTTTTTTTTTTTTTTTTTTTAATTTAATAATTTAATAATAAGCTAAAACAAAACGATTATTAATTGAATGCTATTAATAATAAAATAATTTGTTATAATATATGGATTTCAAATAAATTATATAGTAAATAATATAATATAATAGTATAAATTTATATCGTAAATAATTTCGAGACCGCAGCGTGAGTGACTTGAATGAGTTGGTTGGATGAGTGTCAGAGTGCGTATCGGAATGACTTATGGATTAACTTTACGAATTGAGCATAACATTTTAGTAATTAATCTACTCTAATTAGTATGGGATAATTAGTTGGAAACCTCAATGAAAAATGTACAGAACACAAAATAACAAGGTCATACGGTGCGTTTTCACCCGGGTATTCTACCTTTCAACAGCTACATTCGTCTAATACTCAACGGTATGGAAATGCTTGTGAAAGGGGAAAGACCACTAGTAGAAAGCAAAACTCCTGACCCAAGTTAGTTATGTCTGTACTACAAAAAAAATTAAAATTGAAATTAAGACTTCAAATGAAATAAAAATAATAATGATTAGACGCAATTAGTTTAATTAGAATTAATGTTCGAGGTTCGAACATGAGATCAATCATCATATGACATCAACGAGAAAATGATTAAGACATCATCAAGTTATAACTAAACGGAATGTCAATACACTTCCTCGGCAATCGCGAAACCTTTATTGACCTCACATTCGGAACTGAATCACTTCCTCCAGTTTGGGCGCCATTCTTGTAACGCCAGCCCTTAACGTCGGCCAGCGTTAGCAAGAAAAAAATAATAAAGTATTTTTTTATATCCAGAGCACGCCATCACTCCAGCCGCTAGCTCAGTGGTGGAGGTATTGGTGTGGTCGTGGGTGTTGTGCTCTGGCTGTGATGGTACGGGTCACATGAAAACCCGTGCAGCAATAAAATAAAAAAAAATGACAGGAAACACTCTGACTCTGATCCACTTACCTCATTCTGTCATCTCGCTGTAGTTCCTCGCCACTCACTCGCTCATAACGTTTTGCAAAATTAGACCCATATCAACTTTTATATTTATAACCAAAAACATATTTATATTTAGTGTCAAAATATTAATTAATAAAAATAAGAAATAAAAATTATTGAAAATTCATTTAAAATCACCAAAGGGGTAATTTTAATTGTGTGAAGCACAAATATAATGAACAATAACAGTATTCGCAAAGTAACATTACTAACTATTAAATTGTTTAACTATAGAAAAAAACAGTAGCGCGGTACTCAAACGGTACACCAAAATAGACGCTCATATATATATATATATATAGGTATACGAAAGGTTACCTGGCTCCTCCGAGTGAAGAAAAAGCGCTTTCTCTGCATCCGGGGCACGGCACCTGTAATCAAACTGTATTTTAGCTATATAAAAAGAAAAAAGACAACAATGATTAATCAATTTAAAAAAAGACTATGTCACTAGGCAATACAGTAAATTTGGATTAAAGTAATATTACAACAAAGAAAATTTCAATTAAAGAAAAAAAGGAATTAAATAAACATCCATATAACTCTATATATAATAGAAAGTAATAAAAAAACTCAGCCTCGTTAAAAAAACCCTGTCCGGAACACGCCCACCATCCACTCGACCTCGCCGCCTGCTGCTACGCGTCCCCAACCTTGACAATCGCCTATTGACACCAATTATTCCAAATACCGAAGATAACGAAAATCGCTGCCAAAAATTACTCGTTATTTTTATGAGTAGTATATTCCACGTATATTCCACACTGCGCAGAACTCTTTCGATCATTTGAATAACAAATGTTATGACAAAAAAACAGTTTTTTCTTTTCACTGCACAGGTTTTATCAACATATTCTTATAACACTGCAACCGATAAATTGTTCCTCCTTAACGGCACTAGTATCATTTGCTAAGTTTTCACAACGTAATAAAAAAAGTTATAAAGGTGCAATGCACTCAAACTGCGGCACTTAACTGTCTGGCAATCTAGAATTGTCTTAAGTCAACTAGATCACATTTTCTTACACACTGTGCTTCGTTACCGGAGCTTTTTTTCCACCAGATTCATAATGAAGAACACCATAACATTGCGATGTTCAGTTGACAACACGAACGTTTATATTATTAACTTGCACTTAGGTCTATAAACAGTTAACGCAAACCAAACTTGGATTTGTGCGTGACCGGGAAATACAAAAAACACTTTTTGTCGATCACCACTTAACGAATTATATGTTGGGTCCTTTCTTTTCTTACTTTCACAATCAACTTTTCACTTTTCGAACCATCAAGTAGTTCTCAATAAAAAAAAATATTATAGAATCTTCACTTTATTTGCATGCTAACAAGTGCATGCCCCGAAAGAGTAATATCGAATGCTCTACCAAAAAAATAATTTTGTCTTCTCTACAAGAAATGTAATAAAAAAAATTCTTCGGTATAAACGTAAAAAAAACAGAAAATCCGCTAATCAATTTGCAAAAAAAATGTTATCGTATGATTTTTGTGAACTGTGTATGGTGCATGTACCAATACTGCAGGTAATAACCCGCCTAGAGCATACTATCATCAAAATTGCCGACCTCGCAGGCGTAACCATAATTCAATGGGTATTGTGCGCAGCAGTCATTTTAGGCGCAACACCATGATGTACACTGTGGCACCAAAGTAAAAATTAGTATACGCGATGCGTACATGGAACGCACGTTACAATACGTCGGTTTCGTTTGAGTATAGTTCAACATAAAAATATAAAAAAATGAAAATAGAAAACATGATTGCACATTGTAAAAAAATTAACGCAATATCAATCAAGTGAAATTCATTCACCATAGTTTCAAATGTATTGTTATGTAAAATAAAAAGATAATGTGAATTGCTATACAATAAAAATAAATATATGTATACAAAATACAAGAGTATAGTCAACACTTTATTTCAAGCCGGGCGAATAGGTGTAAAAAATATGTATACCATAATACACCTAAATGTTGATAATGCAATACAAACACGTGCAGTCGAAACAAATAGTTTGTCTGCAATATCCCTTTAGTGTTTTACTAACACAATTGTGTGGGTACGGCAAAAGTACCATGTTAAAAAATTATTTTTGTATGTGTTTTGAACCAAGTTACATATTTGTGTATTCCTTTCAAACTTATTTTCGTTCGAAAAAAACACTATAGGTTAGAGGTTAGGTTAGGTTAGGTTAGAGTGGCTGCTATCGCACACTTAGGCCAGTAGTGGCCCATTGTGATACCACAGGATCCTATCTCCCCTTTACTCCCGCTGAAACCATCCAGAGCTACTTATGTCTCGCACTCTACAGCCCGCGAGTTCCAAAAGGCTGTCCATACTGTACACACCTAAATACTTATGCCTTCTGTATGATAGTGCCGGACACGAGCATAGGAAGAGATCTAAGGTCTCTTCCTCCTCTTCGTCCATACAACTTCTACAAAAGTCATTCGTCTGTAGACCCAGCCTTCTCGCATGTTCCCCAAAAAGGCAGTGTCCTGTCAGTATCCCTACGACCAATCCTAACTCTCGTTTTCCCAGGGATACTAGTGCCTTGGAGCGCCGCAGGTCCATTTTTGGCCAAACCTGTGTTGCTACCCTGCACGTGAGAGTTTTGGTCCACATCTCATCTGTCAATCATCTGTCGACCATCTCATTTGGTCCACATCTCATCTGTCTGTGCCCTTCCCGGCTGCATCTGGCGAGTCGTGCCGTACCTAGCTAGTTCGTCTGCCCTGCAGTTTCCCGTGACGTCCGAGTGACCAGGGACCCAGATTATCTGAATGCTGAAATACTCGCTCATCTCGTTAAGAGATGATCGGCAATCCAGCGCCAACCGTGACTTGAGACAAACCGCCTTCAGCGATCTGACCGCCGCTTGACTGTCCACATAAATTGCGATATCCCTCACGAATACCACGTTATGCTTCAACCATGTCACGACTTCGCCTATCGCCACCACTTCAGCCTGGTACGCGCTGCAGTAGTCAGGGAGACGAACGGAAATATTAACATTAAGCTTCTCACAGAAAAGTCCGGCTCCTACCTTGCCGTCTAGTTTAGAACCGTCCGTGAAAAATTGCAGTGCCTCGTTTTCCAGCATTGATCCGTTCCTCCTGGATTCTCTCGAAGGACAGATGGTCCGGAAACCTTTATCGAAGCACAACATTGGTTAAATATAATCTAGATTCGCCAGTTCTTCCCTTAGCGATCTAATTATCGTCGAGTGTCCCGCTTGAAGACACTTTCACTGAGAGACAGCCGAGAGTCTCGTAGCCACATTGGCTGCTATCTGCTTACCAAAAAATTCGATTGGAAGAAGCTGGAACATAACCTCTAAAGCGCGTGAAGGTGTTGACCTAAGCGCCCCGCTTATAAGCATGCAGGCCGTTCTTTGCACCTTTTCCATCATTTTTATATATGTTACCTTCTCCAGAGCTGGCCACCACACGCCCACCCCGTACAACAGCGCAGGTCTTACCACTGCGGTATAGAGCCAGTGTACCAGCTCTGGTTTCAAACCTCATTTCTTACCTATGGCGTTCCTGCACGAGTAAATGGCTATATTAGCCTTATTCACCCTTTCTACAATGTTAGACTTCCAGCTCAGCTTACTGTCCAAGATTATGTCCAAAAATCTCGTTCTGTCAGCAAAAGCCAGTTTAATGCCGTTCACGGTATTAGGGCTAACTACCGGAATTTTATATTTCTTAGTAAATAATACCAGCTCTGTCTTGGAAGGGTTGATCCCTAATCCACATTTGCTGGCCCATTTCGTAACGATCAGGAGTGCATTCTGCATAACATCTCTAATCGTGTCCAGATATTTGCCTGAGATAGCTATCGCTACATCATCTGCATATGCTATAACCAATATCCCCTCTCTCTCCAGTTCCAACAGCAAACCATTCATCACAACACTCCAAAGAAAGGGGGACATTAGACCTCCTTGCGGGGTTCCTCTAACAACCCGCCTTCTTATGGAGGCTTCACCCAGTTTCGAGGTAATAATCCTGCTTACCAGCATCTGATTTATTAACCTACTTATGGGGTAGTCCACGTTCAAAAATGACAATCCTTCCATGATCGCCTCCGTTGTTAAATTATTAAAGGCACCCTCAATGTCGAGAAATGCTACCATACAGAACTCTTGCGAGTAGATTGACTTCTCAATAATGCGTACCAGATCGAGCAGAGCTGTGTCCACCGACTTTCCCTTACAGTACGCATGCTGCGACATTGCCCAATTCCTGGGCTCAATTTTTGATCGAATACCTACATCTACCAACCTTTCCATGGTTTTCAACAGAAAGGATGATCCATTACCTAGGAATATAGACTAGTTTCAGACATCCCCTGAAAACACTATAACTATACACACAATTTGTGTTGGTTGAACTTCAAAACAAGTGAATTTTTTTTTATCAAAAACGCCATTACATACTATGATTTTTTACTCACACATTTGTGTGGTTTGGACTTTAATTATGCCATTTTTTTTGGTTGAAAAAGGGATATCAAAAGAAAAATATTGTTGTTAATATGTTATTTGACAATACATTCTTATTTTTAGTTTTTAATTAATTTATGTAAAATTCAATATTTTTATGATATACAAAGAAAGCAAATTTTATATATAACGCGAGTTTATGTCAATGTTCGAGTGCCGCCATTGAACTTGATAGAATATTTTAAAATAAAATATAATCTGAGCTGAGGATGTTCTAACATCACCATTTTTCGATGTTTTATCAAAGTCTACGACTCTCTGCTACAATCTACAATTAATTTGACTTCTGTTTCGTTTATCAATTATTTGTTCTCTATTGCTATCACAACTGTTATGTATTGGATTACCGACCTTCGACTGTAATAAATATCGGGGAATACTTCTCTGTCCTTTGTACAGATCTATAAAATAAATCATGGGAGCAATCTATACTGGGACTATATAATAAAGTACACCATGTACAATATTATTAACAATAAATGTATATAATAATTACTGTGTGGTTTCATTAAGTATATAATAACAATCTACTAGAATATATTTGAACAATATATTTAGCAAAGGTTCCTTCGTTGGGGGCTTAAACCCCTTTTCAATTTCGCGGTTTATAACTGGTTTATTGGTGGGTTAGACTTCCACTTAAACCTATAGTTTTACTGGAAGTGGTTTTGGAGGCAAACGGTATTGTAACCTCCTGCAAACGGTATTGTATTACAGGTCGTTTATTGGAAGCTTAAATCCACATTAAACCGCCCGTTTTACAAGTTGCTTATTAGGGGATTAGACCTCCTTTAAACCTCTTTGAATAATTATTGGGAGGTTAAACCTACCTTCAAACCTCCCACGCTTTAAGTGGATTTAAGTGGATTGTTTGTGGATTGGGGTTTATTGAGGGTTAGACCCCACTTTCAATTTTCCATTTTACAGGTTGTTTATTGGGAGGAATGATGATAGCGTGCTCTTAAAATCTCGCGATTTAAAGGTTGTTTAATGAAGAGATAGACTCTCCTTGAAAATCTCCCATATAACGGAATATTTATTGGGGTTTACCCTTCTTTTAAATTTTCAGTTTTTCATGGGTTCAGGGTTAAACCCCCTTCCACCCGTTTTCAGGTGGTTTATTCATATTTTAATATCTTTTTTGTATTGCGTTCCATCGGGATTTTAACAGTGGTCTTTACCGTTCTCCAGGTGGATAGTACACTATTTTGTACTCACATAGAAATTGTAAGAATGTTTTGTGGTCGTGTTTACAAGAACTTTTATAATATGATTTTATAATGCCTTGTTTGTAAACTAAAAATGAAAATAAGGCCTATTTTATTTAAAAATCAAATTGGTTTGTAATTTTTATATGACGTCGTAAACTAAATATCCAGTGAATACAAATAAAGGTCGATTTATATTAAGGTCGATTTATATTAAGGTCCATTTATATTATTCGTTCCGTTCAGTTCATGCACGTATTGTATCAGACATCATCAATTTATATTTTATGCTATCCGTAACACACGGGTTGTCAAGAAGCAGCTTCGTCTTCGTTTCTTTCCCCGTTTACCTATGATACCGGTTTTAATTGCGACTCATTTTTCAACCAAATATTTTTCTGTAAACCAGCTTCAACAAAAGTAGAAATGAAATAAAAAAAATGTAAGGCCATTTTTGAGATGTAAATTTTAGTTTAAATTTTATTTTCGAGAGAGAACAAAACAATACAAAAAAATTTTGTGTTTAAATATAAAATAAGGTTTTAAAGTATATATATACAAAACCAAACGCAATCAAATTCTATAAGCCGGACTGTGATCGGCTATACACGCAGATAATGTCACTTTTTAACTTCTATTTGATAGTATTAATACATTTTTAACTTCTGTTTGATAGTTGGTGTACGATCATAAGAATTCGAATACGATACATTTGATAAAATTCTGGATTATGTTTATCAAATAAAAAACCTCTTAACGAGGTAAATGTTCGAGTGACGAAAGCCGAATTCAATTCACAAAATTTCTGATATCAAATTTGTGCCGAAAAAAAACAATTGCATTCGATTTGTCAACGATTTTTCGGAATGTTAATGCATTCAGCGCGTTGTTGTTGAACATTCCGAAAAATCGTTAGCAATCGTTATTCTTGACAGCTAGAAAGCAAAATGTAAACAAACGCGCCGAATACACTAACATTCCGAAAAATCGTTGACAAATCGAATGCAATTGTTTTTTTCGGCACAAATTTGATATCAGAAATTTTGTGAATTGAATTCGGCTTTCGTCACTCGAACATTTACCTCGTTAAGAGGTTTTTTATTTGATATCAATGATTTTGGCACGGCAAATTGAAAATGAATTGAATTGCGATTCGTTTTATTGTTGTCAGTCAAAACAGTTCATACACACACTCGATAGCACACAAGTGGCCGCTACGTGTTATTGTGCCTTAAGTCATATTCATACGGCGGATAAAATCCGGGATAATTCAACAATTTTTTTGCATGTTTCTTGCATGGGAGGAGTGGTAAGATCTATTTTTTTAAAGAAACCATCATAAAGATTAAAAAAGTATCGATTTTATGCAAGGAGATTGTTCAATGTTTTTGGTGATTTTTTCGATCACATCAATTTGTCAGTTTTTTCATTTTTTTTGTTATGAAAAAAGAGTCACTGGTAAAAATTCTCTTAGTGATAATAATATGATGTATTTATATTTGTTTCATTGTAATACGTTGATTCACTATCATTATGAACCGCAACGGACCGATATTAGGGTGCATTTGAGTCAAAAAATGAAATTTTGCAAAAAAATAAGGTGGCTTTTAAGTTATGGAGGTCAATATCTAAAATATACGAGTTTTCTGGGACAAACGGTTGATGTCATATTGTAGGTGAGATTTGTGGCTAATAATCCTGAAAATATGAACCAAAAGTCTTGGGCTCATTTTTTAGCAATTTGGCCGAATGTGGCCGGCCGATTTCGCATTTTTCAGTTTTTTGGCAAAAATGACCCTCCAACCTAATTTTTTGAATTCTTTTTTTTGCTATTTGATAGCTGGCGTCAATACCTTTCCAACGATATGCATATGTCTAGGATATGTCGAATAGATTCAGCACTGTGGACGTGGCAAAATGGCAAAAAATGGCCGTTCAGCGGCCGGCCGCGGCCAACATGGCGGCCAAATCAAAAAGTTGTAGAACAAAAGTTGCTTAGTTTTTTAAGTACTACAACCCCTGAAAATATGAGATCAAATAAAAGAGGTACGGACAAACAAACATATATACCAAAGCAAGATTATATGGTGACGTCATAGAAAAATTTAAAATTGTCATAACTTTGGTCAAAATCATCCGTTTTGGACGTTTGAGGTGTCGTTGAATTGGTATTGACGTCTACAATCATAATTTGCCAGTTAGAAAATAATTGGGCCTGTTTTGGGGCAGTTATACCCGAAAATTTGATTTTTTGGGGCAATTTTCGGAAGGTCATATCTCCACTCAATGTTGGTAGAAATTCATGTTTTTATACATTATTTAGGTTTATTTTTCAAGGCCTTTCCAATGGTATATAACATGATCCTGGCGGCCTCAAAGGGAAAAAGTTCGAAACTTGCTGTATAATATACTTCGTTCGACTTCCAGCACAGTAGGTGTTTTCGTCACTCGTTTGGACTGCCGTCCAAAGTGATACGAACAACAAAAAACAAAATAGATTTACATACACCTCATTTATGCATAAAAAAAAACTAAAAGTTACTACCTTTTCCTTTTGTTTTATCGTGATTGCAATGCACTTTTTAATTTCATAATAACAAGCAAGACACACCCACACTTGACCACTTGTGATAAACTGAAAAATGCTTTATGCCGAATTTTGTGAACACATTTATTATTTCTTCTTGTTGTAATGGTTTCGGATTTGATTTGCTCTTTATAACTAAGGCAGGTTGAACACACATCTTTCGCTGGTGTTTTGAAGGCCAAATTAAAATCACTTTTAAATATATGCCGAAAATGCGTCAGTTTTGCCGTTAGTTCGGCTTGATTTAATGCTGCAGTTCAAAACCTTCGGGACATTTTATTAATGGACAAAAAAAAAATCCATTACCGAATATTGGCGATGCTTTTATTTACTGCTGTAGTAGTGGTTTTCCGAAGTTTCAAACTTTTTATAAATTGAATTATCGTATTTTTTGGTAAACATTTTGATTGATCGGTTATCATCGCCACATTTCCCAATTAGGAAATCACATTTTTCCTAATAATTTTTGAATATCCGCTTCAAGCGATCTGTTGATACGCTAAGAACTCCTGTAAAAGCTTTTTTACATTCTCTTCTAACGAGCTCATTTCGCTTTCGAAAATAATACTTAAAAAATCGATCTAATCGTTTCGGCTTATTAAAGGTGCAGTATTTTTGTAGAAATGCGTCTTGAATCAGCTTAGAACTGGAACTGTAAATGATTTGCACAAACACCACTCCTGCTTATTTCAATGCAATGATATGCTCCTCCATTGTGTACAAATTCTGGCATAGGTGGCAATTTTTTCATTTTAGAGCTGCAATAGGAAATACTTAAACACTAAGAACCCATATAATTTTCTTACCTGTTGCTTTTGTTTTCTTGAATTTTTTGAAGAGTGTTATTGTGCTATTTGTGGAAATTTGGGTTGACCACGTGTGTATACGATTCCTTCGCAGCTATTTTTACCTATTAATGACAACCTATCTCTTCAATAAACAGCAGAAACTAAATTCCGTTTGGTTGTAACCACTATGAAAAAAAACTGGCACTTATATGTGTGAGAAAACGATAGTGGAGAAGACATAAAGTATTCGAGTTTTGAAAAATATTTTTAAGTCGACAAAACTTAAAAGCTGCAATGAACCACATAAGTTTTAAGCTCAAATATGTCTTTGACAAAGATCGAGTTGTTTTTAATCGACTCATAAAGCAATATTAAGGACAAAGCCGTAACTACTATGGCTGTAAATCTGAAAATTTGAAAGTGGACGAACATATATAAATAACATATGACACGTTAAAAACACCCCCCCCCCAGTCGCAACTTTTTTACTGGTCACCACCAGGAATCGAACCCGGGACCCCCGAATAACAGAGCAAGCACTCTACTTACTAAGCTAACGAGGGCGATGTAACCATTTCGCGTCGAAAAATGGACAATCCCAACTAGTTATATTAAAATTGAGCTCGTAGTTTTTTAATCGTTATTGTTTCTCTGTAAATACCAAACAGCCAATAATGAAAAATCACTTTTCAAAATCCGTTCGTAATTCATTAGTTTAGGGACTGGTTAATAGCAAAAAATTGATTCAAACGCCACTATATATTTAATATAGATATAATTTTATTTCAATAATAATAATAACTATTTTTCATGTAATTATAATAATAAAATTATTAATAATAAAATAAAAACTTTCAAAAATGTATTACATTTCTTTCTATCATGATAGTCTCTATAAATAATTTCATTTTTAATCCATTTAACTTTCAGAAGAAAAATAAGTTTAATAAAAAAATGCAAATACATATAATTAATATTTATATGCATAAAAAAATTAAATATATAATTAAAAAAAAATTTAAAAACACGTATTTAATAATAATAATAATAAAATGTAGGTAATGTTTAAAATAAAAATTCTACTTTCATTACGTTAATTTTGCATTATTACTTTTTAATATAAAAATTATTTATTTTATTATATATACTTTGAAAATAATTTACACATTTAAATACTACAATTAAAAATAGTTTTTATCTCATTTTATAACTTAATTCAAATTGAATTTAATTATAAATATTTTACGTGTATGTAGAATAATATAAATTATCATAAAAATATGTATGATTTTGTTTGTTCTTTGTAGGTAATTATTATTATTATTTTTTAACTATATTTTGTTTTTCATATTTGTAACAACACAATAAGTTTCATTATTTTTTGTATAAGTATTTTGTATTATTAAATGCTATACTTGTAATATAATATTTATAGTGATTCATAATCACATTCAATTTTTATTTTATAAAAAATTTAATAATTTTCAGTTTTGATTTTATTTTATATTTTGTTATAGTACAAAATAAATATTTATTTTAATATAAAATCGATGTTTAAAATGAAAATTTATAGTTTTTAATGGAAGTATGAATATTTTATAAATATTATTCATAAATTGATGTTGTGCGGTTTAATTTGTGGGGAGCCAAAATGTAATAAAATCTAAATATTAGATTTAAAGCTTTTATACGTATTTTGAATTTTAGAAGATTGAAATTAAAGCACTGGGTAGGATTGGTGTAATGTGAGAAGTTTCGAGTTTTAAATGACTAGATCAACAACTTCAATAAAATTGAATTACATAAATCAGTGTTGATGTTACACTAGATTAGAGGTAATCAATTTGTAATGAATGGCATTTAATAAGACGGCGATCACCGGTCGCCACAAATGACTAATTGAATTTACCGTTACGGCTGATAGTACCGAAAATAGAAGTGGGACCAAATTTAAGTTTTTTCTATATAGAACAGAGATCAAAATTTTCTATGGAATTTGGTATTCGACATATCGCTTTAAAAATTTTGGTCGGAAAAACGACTTAGAAACAAAATTTTATATTCGACCTATTCCTAAAAAGTAGAGGAGAACGATAAAAAAATCGGCGGTAAATTCATCACCACATTATAATACATACATCCTTAATTAATATTTAATGGCACAAAAAAAACATATTTGGATCCACAACGAAATAAAACCTTTTTGCCCATCCATACTTCCAACAAGTACAAAATTAAATTTTCATCGGAAATAGCACATTTTTAGGCCATTTATTTATTTGATATCGTACAGTACACAACAACATGCAAAAAATTCGGTTTTCAGTTTAAGTTAATTTATTTTTTTTTTGTATAATTCATTACATTAATAATTAATAATAATATTATATAGGTATTCATATAAATTAATTGTAAAATGTATACAGGTATAATATTTTTTTAATAATAATTATACAATTACAAAATATAGACTTGGTAATTAAAAAATAGATATTAAATTAAAGAAATAACTATAAAACAATTGTGTCGTACATATCTATGTATAAACGAGAGTATTAAACAGCTCTAAAACAAAAAGATGTACCGCGATTTATAAATCACATATAGTTGTTGTTTGGTGAACTATATTTTTAAATTATGAAATCTAAACAATTGAATCGGAAAATAACAAAATTTTTTATTCATGACGAGAACAAATATTTAGATAAATTAAATTTTAATTAAATTTACGTATTTTAATTTGGACATATAAAATTGACAAAAAAAAAATTATATTGTAATATGTTGGATGTTGTAGAATTAGCTAGGAATACTGGTAAAACAGAAAAAGGGTGGGGGCGGTGAAACCAACATTGTGAGATTAAATTTGTTTTTCCCTCGTGTTATTCGAGTGACAAATTTTGTTATTTTTACGTAATCAATCATTTTGCTGCCACACATTTATATCAATCATATTTTGCGAATTTGGGATGGTACAATATTATAAGCCAAATAATAATTTGAGTAACCAATTACCTAGTTAGTATACTTTTCGGGGTAGATCTGTGAATACTTCTCGTTCTTAATTAATAAAAAATTTATTTTGTTGGTTTTTTGAGAACACATAAAAGTCATGGAAGGTTGGCTTCAGTTAAAATAATGGTTCAAAACAATAGTGTTTCGCTGATGGTAATGGAATAATCTCACCAGAACACAACTCATACAATAAAACTTTTAAGCTAAAATTTTAACAAAATAAATCTTTTATTATTAAAAAAAAATAACTTAAGTTAAAATTATTTCTACATTTTTCCATCACAATTTTTTCTCCCAAATTACAATATGGGCATCATTCGAATTTGGGTTACGCGACATCGTCGCCATGGAAGATTTTTTTTGGCTGTCCGGCGTCGAATACCACACGTGGCGCCAGTTTATATAACCGCGTCCACCCATTAACGAAATTATGGTGCGACGTCCACCAATCTCCAACGGTTGCTGTTGATTCTTACCTTTTTTCGATTTTTTGAGCGTCGCCAAAATACTGGCCTGGTTATGTGATGCTTCGTTTTGAGTTTTAGCATTAGTAGTACCGTTTAGACCATTGGTGGTAATTCCATTAGTAACTGGAGTGGATATCACATCTGCATGACCATCGGCCGAAACTATTGAATTTTCTGTTATATTATTTAACTCGGTTTTGTGACTAGCGCTCGAACTATTTCGTGATACACTTCGACCGTATAAACCGTGTCGCATTGCCATACTTTCTTCGCTCCCCGATGACGTATACAAACTGGATGAACGGCTTTCAACTGACCAATTGGATAGGTCCAATGACCGCGGTCGGCTTACTTTCATTCTCAATCGACGATCTAACGTACTGACTTTGGCGGGTATTGCTGCTAATTCGGGATCACTACGTCTTAAACTTTCGTAAGACGGATCCATTAAATTACCTTGTCCCTCCTCATGGTCATAATCCTCTTTGACAAAAATTAAATCACCGTAAAGGCCATAAACATCACAACATCCTTGTTCCGAGCCTTGCGATGATGAATTCGAATTGATCGAGGTGGAAAAGAAACGAGCTGATCCCAATCCTCTTGGTAACGTCTTTGAAATACGCGATGGAGAATTAAGTGCTTCTGCATCTTTCATAATTTGTGTTTTGCGACGCAACATAACTGGACTATTGGTCAACTGAGATTTAAATTTAGCCGATAGATTCATTAATTGATAATCGATCGACGATTGTTTTTCGAGCTTCTTTTTCACTGGAGTTGTATTGCCAGAAACGTCCAGTGAGCCTTCAGTCAAACTTTCGCGTTTATTAGAATTGTGAATAGGTGAACTTGTAAGATCATTAAACGTTTCCTTATCTGAAAAACTTTTTTGTGCCATTAGCATTTTACTGCTTGGTGATGATGTTGTAGATTGTGGCGCCGTGGCTACAGTTTGTTGATGATGATGATGTGAATGATATGATTTTGGAATTAATGGTAACAAAAATGTAATTGGTCCAAAGTGAGCATGGTATGAAATATTTACTCCGCCACTAATAATAGGCACACCTTCGAGTCTTGGTAATGGTATCGTAAGGGCTATACCAACATTTGTCCCTACCCACAACAAACCTTTACTCGCCATAAGAGCTGTCACAACCACTGAGCCACTACTATTTGTAGTATCCTTTTGCGATGATGTCACGCGCAATACGTTAGACGCTATATTAATATCTTGTAAATGTTTAAACGTTTCAGTATGATATAAACAGATGATACTACTATTTTTAAGAGAAATCCATAGTCCTACGCCTGAATGGGCCATTAAATTGATATTATGATTTGCACCGCTATGCTGTTGCCCATGTTGTATATCAAAGTTTTTGGTAATTTCCCCATTAGCTGGGTTTAATACTGTAACATTTTTACCACAGGCGGCATAAATACTATTATTAATCGACAGCATACTAGGCACTGGCTCGCTACCCAAATTCATGGTAACTGGTTCTTTATACAACCATGACACACCATCCGATGTTCGACTAAATATTAATAAACTACCATTCGTCAGTGAAACGACAACGTTATCATTTAGATATAAAATTTGGGTTGCCACACCAGTGATACTACAATAACCGAGAGGTTCATCGTTACCCGGGTTTGTTGCATCGTAAAAATAAATCTTTCTACTATCCGTAGCCATCCAAATTGTATCTGTATCACGTGGATCAATACATTTGACAAATTCCATTGCAGTCACCTGGGTTTCAACCAAATCAAATGATCCGATATCCCGTAAAACTCCCGCTTGTTGATGATGTTGTTGTAAAGTGGTTATATGGCTACTCGTTCCGTCACTTGTGCAAATCCATACATAATTCAAGGATTTGCTGCGGCGGGTTGTGGTACTCTGTCGATTGTTTGTTATTGTGTAATAACAGCCACAGCGAACCTGAAAAAAATAGGAAAACCATTTAATACTTATCAAACTCAGGTTTATAACGAAAACTAAAAAGTTGGCAAACAAATAAGCGTGACGTAATCAAGCATCGCTAAATATATAATTGCTCCAATCGATATGATCTAATCAGATCGATTACTTTTTAAACAAGTACGTTACATACAACGGAAACCTTGCTTTTATCAGAATATTGAATCAAAGTTATGACATTTGAATGAAACGATCAAGTACGATTGATCATACATAAAATGTATGTTGAAATATTAAAAGGTGTGATCTTGTCAGAACTACTAATTTAAATAAAGCAATATTCAATTCAGTATTTTAAATATCGAGGTTTGATGTAAAACCGAATATTGTTTACTTGAGGGGAATTTAAATGATTTAACATCTAAGATACAAATTGTGGAAAATTTACTCTAGTATAAATACACTACAGGAAGTAGAATAAAATCCAATATTTTTTAGTTAATAAAATAGTTTACCTCGGTTTGATGCTGTGATTTGTAAACCGACTGTGCTTTAACAAATAGTGGCAATTTGGTTAATGGACGTTGCTCATGCTCGGGTATTTCCCATGCTGGTGAATTATTTGTATCCAAGGCTAATTGTGCTAAACGTAATTCTGTCACCCATTCCTTTTTAACAGACGGATTTTCTGTTTGGAATGTATACGATTCTTCTTTACCTGATTTATTTTTAGCAATTAACTGTAGACAGCACGAATCAACCCATGCCATCTCCTCATCTTTTTTCTATATAGAGAATAAAAAATAAACAAAAGTTAACATAACATCAAAAATGTAATTCGATTATAAACAAACGTACCTGAATTGAACTCTGTATTGTCGTTAAAATGCGCTTAGTAACATCTTGACTAATATCTTTGTACGCACCTTTCAGCATGCCCACTAAATCATTAATGCGTGACATCACCTCGTAGTCATGCATCAAGTTACTCATTTCATTACATAGATTGTCAGCACCATTAGTTATCATTGTGGCCGAATCATTTAAGCTGCCTGTTGCGCTGCTATTTGATTTTAAGCTGCCACCGCGATTTAAACCAGCGGTTAATAGCCGAGATAGAGTAGCCGATGTACTATTATCAACAATTTCCACATCGGCCACCGGTAACATCCATTTAAACGATAATTTTTCTGTTGCACCAAAATCATGAGATTGTTTGGGAGCTACGGATACGCAAATCACTTTATCGTTCAGTAATAATAATCGTCGTTGTTTAGATTTAACAATACAACCGGCTTGATTAAATTCCAACTGGGTTACATTATCTTCTCGCAATAAATATCGATGGCGATTACCATCTGATGATAGTGATCGTGTATTAAATGTCCCACTAATATGCCCTAGCATTTCTTTAAAAGCCTGATATTGTTCTGCTTCACGTTTACGTTCGTTTAGCATTTCGGCTAGCGATTCTAATTGGGTTAGCGCGAGCTGCAGTGACATTCGATCATGGTGACCTTGTGGTGTATATTTTAATAAATCTTGTAAAAATAATATAAACTGTGGAAAACGTTGTACCGGTTTAACCATTAGCCCGAAAAATGATAAACGATCGTGGGCACTTATTTGTTTCACCTTTAAAAAATCGGATAGGGCCGATTTCCGTTTCGCTTCCATTTTTGCCAATTCCATGGCGGACGAAAAATTATTTATAAAACCCGAATATACATCAAGCACAATCGGTTTGCTAAATGAACCAATAAATACATCGCCAATCTTTTCATCCCGATCCCAATTTCGCACACAATCGGCGAGTGCAATCCGAAATAATGTATGACATTGTAGAATTTCTGGTAGACGATGAAATAGGGTTGAAATTTTATTCTGACTTAATATCGGCGGTGAACTTTCTTCGAGTGGTTTTTTATAATCCTATAAAACCAGATTAAATAAAAAATAAAAATATTTAATTAATTAATTTTTTATATACATGTAAAAAATAAAAAGGTAAATTATAAGAAAAAGACAGCTACCAAGAGAAATATATAACAACAAACTAATGAAAATTATGGTTATATGTACAAATAAAACGGAAAAACTCTTTCAAGTGAAAATCCGCTTTTGTGTTTGAATTTAATTATGAAAATTGTCTGTGTAAAATACCTTGATTATTATATATTTCTATAAGTCAGGTTAGTAGTAAAAATCATTTTACAACTTAATAAAATTATAATATAAATTAATAAAATTTAAGTAGAAAAATGGAAAAGTTAAGCTTTATTTCTATGATTGGAGATTAATACGTAAACGCCACCCAATGCAGATAGACCATTACGCCACTTTGAATAACTTAAATAGGTCGGCTTATATAATATTTCACTCTTTTTAAAATGAATGCTAATAGCATAGCAACACTGACGGTACAAAATTTTCAATAAGATGCCTGCGAAAATGACATATGTAATGTTCGATTAAACTGATTATTTGGATTAGTAAATATTTCTGAAGTAACCGGATTGAAGTGACAGTTTGATTCAAAACTCCTCACTTCAACTAAATGTTGTGCAATTGAATTAATTGAAGGTATTTTGGTCGTTCAGTATTTTTTGTTTTTTGACAGTTAGTGCTTTTAGTGAACTTTTAGTAAGTGAAAAATAACATCGAGCATTCTCTTCACTTCATTAATCTAGTTACGTGAGAGCAACTCAATTATAGTATGTGAAGACTTGTACACATTTCAATCGAAGGCGCCTTAAATATAATCACTCTTATTGTGGTTGCTGTCTTTAATTTATTTTGAATTATATGTATATTTAGAAATAGATATAATGAATATTTTTTTGTAATGAATATAATTTAGAATTATAATTAATTAATTATAAATAATTGTTTTTATTAATTATTTTCCTATAAAGTTTTACTAAAGTTTCTTAGCTGTCGATAAAAAATGTAAATCGACACGACAATCACAATAAGGGGTGAATATTATCTTTACGCAGTCAAGTGCGGCATATGTCTATGTTTATGTAAAATTATTTTCATTTTTGATTGGATGGATAAAGGTAGGTAACCAAAATGTAAAATTCTCCACATTTACAGGGCCCCTATTATGAAATTTTTCCGACGTCGTAAAATCCGTCTCGCGCAGATATTCATATTATGAAACTAAAAAATGCGCGCGCGGATTTTATACTATTATGAAATAAAAATCCGAGTTAGCGGATTTTACGACAAAATTCAATTGTAAAATCCGACAGCTAGTTAGGTGACGGATATTCTAGTATACGCACGGAAAATAGTTCGTAGTTCATACTTTTTATGTTTTATTTAATTATTTAGAAATTTATAAAATTTTTAAATGTAAGTACATATCTCTATTAAACTATTTTAATTAATTTTTAATGTGACAAGTGTATACTGAAAATTTCGAGTTTCACTGTAAAAATACATGTTTCATAATACGAATATCCGCCGCGGATCGGATTTTACGACAACGTATTTTCCGACGGTGCCGTATTTTCCGACCAATTTCATAATAGGCCCACAGAGCTCTCACGATAGAAAATATGTTTCTTTTACCTTACAAACAACTACAAGTTCGTTTGAAAATAAAACCTGAGAATAATTGTATTTTTCGTTTTTACTCGTATCTAAGGAACAAGTCAGCAAACTCGAAACTTTTGCCTTAAGAAAAGGTTAATGAAGTTAGTTTTTAAATATTAAAAAGCAAATAAAAACTAATTTAGTATCTTAAAATTATAATTAGTAATATAAAATACAATTTTAAAAATATTACTGGTATGAAGGTAAATAAAACGAAGTTAGTTTCAATTCCAAATTTTGATATTAGTTTTTGATTCATTGTGCGAGCTACTCAAAAGGTAAAAGTTTAAGGCAAAAGGTAAAATCAAAGAAAATGTATATTGTGAGAGCTCTGTTACTCAGGCGTACATTTCTTACCAACATTCATTTTCATACTAATCAAGTAAAAACAAAACAAAAAATTTGACCCTAATTTTTAACGTATTTGTTAGTATGTAACACGAGTGAATTACAACACGAGCCGAGCCACACACAAAATTATAATAATTATTAAATGATTAATTAATTAACAAATAACTTTATGCTCTCTATTTTTTTAGTTGCGTGTAAAATCAATTTTCTACTCATTTTGTCACAGTGTCATGACAAAACCATCAGTAATTTCAATCATAGTCATGACAAAATTACGCGAGTAAAAACCGACCGTTAAAAGTAGTGTTTAAATTCAAATCTAGAACTAACTTGACATGTTAAATAGCGAGCAACACTTAAAAATAAACTTCCTATTTTATTTAATAGAAATTTCGATTTAATGTTTGATATTGCTCACACAGTACTCGTTTAATCTCACTGGATTATCGATCAAACCATTGACCAACAATTTTTCTTTATTTTGTGTTTAATTTACATACAATTTACATTTTTGTGTTTAATTTACATTTACAAATTTAATCGCGCAGCCTAGTTTTCTGCAAAATTTAATTTTTATATCGAAAATTTTGTTCGCCATAACATTTGTATGGTCCACAAACCAAACTAAAATCATTGCACTTTGATTTCAAAATATTTTAGAGTAAAAATGTTCATAACGTTAGTTATAATTTTATCCAGCATGTTGTCAACAGTTGAGCGACCGCAAAGCACTCAATAAGTTTGAGAAAAGTTTAGTTGGTGTTTGATAAACATTCTAGGACATAAGTCCGCCTTGTTAGTCACGCCTTATCTGAGAAAAAGGTAGTATATCCCATTATTTTTAAGCATTTTTGTTAAAAAAAATGCTATATGGTTTCGGTTTGCCGTCTGTCCGTCTGTGTGCACGATAACTTGAGAACGGATGGAGATATCAACTTAATTTCTTCACTAAAAGTTCAAACAATTCATGGGAATGATTCTTATTGCTTTGGACGTTTCTTTGTTTAGGGTGTTCGGAGATATGTAGGGTTTTGTTAACCCCCCTCTTTAAAATTGATAGATTTTTTTTTATTTTCTATTCTATTTTAGTTTCATCGAGCATGTAAATGTGGAATAAAAATATATCTCGTCTGGATGTGGGTTTGTGTGGGTGGTATGGTTATGGGGGTGGTAGCAATGGTGGTATGGGAGGTGGAGGGGGTGGGATGAGGCATTTTGGGTTTGGTGTGAGAATTTGGGATTTGGTGGATGAGGGTTTGTGTTGGTGGTGTGTGTGTGTGGAAGTGGGTATGGAGGTGTTAAAGGGTGATAATATGGGTGGTGCGGTATAGGTTGGTGCGGGTGAGATGGGTTTTGGGGTTTGAATTTGATAATGGGTGGGGGGTGGTAATAATGTTTAGATGTGGTGGTTTGTGGTTGATTAGGGTCAGTTGAGATATGGTGGATAGGGATCGGTTGGGCTGGGTGTAGATGGGGTTAGGTGAGTGTGTGAATGGGTGGTCGTAATATTTGAAATACGCAAATCACACTGCGTAGAAGTTCTTTATAGGCAACAAAAATGCTTATAGAATTCGGATCTGAACCTTTCCCGTCTTTTTTATATTAATTATTGTAATTTATTATTATACATAATATTTAAATTTAATAGAACTATAATCAAATATTAATTTTATATAACATAATAAACTATAATTTTCGATATAAACTATAATTTTAAGAGAATTTCCACAAATATTTCAGCGAACGTGAGATATTGTGATAAAAGATGAATAATAACTGCTATCAAACATTACTGAGCCTTCTACCAATTGGTAAAAACGTTACATATTTTACTAAAATTTAAATTTGCAGCAAACAAAAAGAAATTTAAAGATGGTTCTATTACTTTTTTAATTCTATTCTAAACACATTTTCTCCAAAAAATGCGTTTTATCAAAAATATTATGTATGCAAGTAGAAACTTAGCTTTTTTGGTCAAATTCAACTTTATTGAAAATATAATTGTTAGAAAAATTAATTATCGAAATATTCTTCATTACTATCTATGGTCTTTTGCCATTTATCAGGTGATGAATGCCTTCGCGATAGAAACTTGGTGGTTTCGAAGCAAAATAGTCAGCGTGTCAGTTTTGCATATCTTATACTTTCGTGAAACGCTGGTCATTCAATAATGATGAAATCGATCAGAATAAGTGGTAATCAGAGGGAGCTAAGTCTGAGGAATACGCAGCATGCTGGAAAACTTCTCAGCCTAAGGAGATGATTGAGTTGATTTTGCTGTATGTGGACGAGTGTTGTCACGCAGCAATATCATATTCCGCCTATATTTCCGCACGGAATACATTTGCCATCTATAAGTCTAAAATTCAAACACAGTAACACTTTCTTGGCATGAATATTAATTAAAAATAGATGTTAAATTGATGTTGATGGCTGGCAACTCGTGGTTTGTTGCGTTTAGGATCAAAATCACCTTTTCATCCCGTAATGATTTTCCCAGTTGAAAGATGTCAATCACTGATACATTCTATGAGGCGACGAAGTAATGTGGTGTTTAAAAATAATGGGTACATCACCAAATATTAAATTTTTATGTAAAAATCAATTAATTCCAACGAATAACTATTTTTTAACAAGATTGCTTAAATTTCCTTATTAATTTACACAGATAGCGTAAATGAATTAAAATTGTATCCGATAGTTCGATCTGTGATCACAATGAAATGATATTGTACTAAATGTTTTGTTTTCTAGAAGAGACTGACAATTAAACAAACCATGTTTCAATTTTTATGAATTTGTAAAAAAAAATTGTATTATTTAAAAATTTCTTAGAATTACGGCTGAACACACGACTGTATATGAAGTTGTGAAAATTTTGTTTCAAAAATGTTTGTAGGGAAAAAAAATTTCAACTATTTAACTTTGTTTCGCTATATTGACACCAAACTCGGGCCCTATCAAATGATGATCCGTTGCGAAACATTTTTTACAAACATCGTGGGTTTACGGACTACGATACTTTCATGTTGTCTATTCAATAGTCAGAAAACTACTGTTTGCCATGTAGCAGCACATGTAATGAGATAACTAACTAGAAAATATTAACCTATACACTGTAATAACTCAAAGACATATATACCGGCAAACGTCAAGTTAGTCGATATTAAATTAGTGCGTTTATGGTGTTTAATGAGTTCGATTATTATTATTATTTTGATATAGGAAATCACGATACAAAAGTAAAAGGGAAAAAGAGCAAGTCGGAATAAGAACATTCTAGGGGTGACAGGGCTCCTGATTCTTTCTCAATTAATTAATTTTCTCAATTAATAAAAAAATAAAACAATTTTTCTCAGGGAAAGCAAAAATGATGCTGATTCATCCAAAATCTATATACATAGCACACAAACTCTCAAATGAAAATTAAAGATGCATAGCTATTTGGTGAATGAACTGGATTTATTATGTTTTGTTATAATGAATTGAGATAATCCTTATATTTTCATAATATCCATATTACATAAAAAGGCGCTTATAATTGGTATATACACTCATTTGTACGACACCTATTTTATTTACCATTGATTTTATGTGGGATTATAGTGTTATGTGTATTAGTTCTCCTGATGTCAAAAAGTTAAAAACTAAATAGTTTAAATTAGAAAAAATCCAGATAATTGGTTTGCTGCCTGGAAGATGGCAGGTCTTTTCGTAATAAATAATAATATAACACGATCTTCTACGTCATCGAGATATACGCAGCAAAGCGAGAAGACTTGGCCGAGTTTGGAAAAATGAAGAACAATGGTTCTCAGGATCACTAAATTTATTTGGTAACCCTCCGGGATTGTTGTCTATGTCAAATCAGTTTAGCTATTGGGAGAAGTACATACGAGTTCAACTCAAGTGAGCAAGAGAATATATAATATGTAGGGAGAATTAAAAATTCTGATTTAAACTTACGACGTTCGCTTCAAATCTTCCCCTTGCACCTTTATTATTCCGACGGTAGTATTTAGTTTCAGTTTTTGTCTGAAATCGTCGGACGACAAACTACAGTGTTTATGTAAGAGAAAGAAAAATTTTTACAATGTATACTTTACATATTTTTTTCAAATAATAATTTCAATCAGTTTCAATCGCGTTTTTTCAAGTTGCTATAGGTTGATCCGCACAGGAAATATTTTCTTTTCACAAATTGCGTTATAGGACATATGTTAATTTTGCAAGTAGAAATTCATGTTTAAAGTTTCAACATAATTCGTGAATAGATGTTTTGGTCAAAAAGGCTCTGAAAGAGACTTAAATAAATTAAATAAAAAGGCTCTGAAACAGACTTAAATAAGCTTTAACCAGGTTATTGTTTCAAGTTTCTGACTTTTCTGCTTCAAAAGATATTCAAAGAAAATTTGTTTAAGGCAACCGTTTTTCATGCACCTCCTAAGTGTATTAAAGGTAAGGTCGTAAACAATTTATAAACGGAAAATTTCTTTACATATAGTACAATATATACAAACTCATTGATTCAATTCTGCAACTAATGCAATTTTCCCGCAAATGTAACCCTTATATTTATATTATATGTGTTTCTATACTGTACATCCTAGAAGAATAGTGTTTCTTAAACCTTTTCATGCTATACAACATCAAATAGAAAAGTTATCTTTAGTTATTGTGACATTGACTTTAATCCGATTTAAAAATAACATCGCGTGTCAATGTGACAACAACAAACAATATTAAATTGTATTAGAAAATTGAGTAACGTGGCAACGAGTTCTTTCTTAATATTAAGGAATGTTTGAATATGGAGGATTGGGAAAACATTTCCTGCGGTGATGACATAAACGTTCTAATCTAAATTGCAAAATAATTTCGGGTGCTATAATTGAATTTTTCGACGTTAGGGCACAACATCAATCTTGGTTGTAATCGATATCAGGAACGAACTGATTGATTGAACAAGTGCTGAAATTTAATGCTTTTAATTTTTGTATAGACTTCAATTTGAAACGCAGCTGTATAAAGAGAAAATAATTGAATACCTCTTGATAATTTGTATTTTATATGTAAAACAGGACTGCTTCAACGAGTAAATTGTTTAATTAAAATTCTTCTTTATATTTATATTGATTCCATTATTTCCATCATAATTAAGAATTACGGATATGGTGAAAATCGCATTGCGATTGTAGTAGTATCTATAACATCAAAATATTCTTGAATTTACTGACATTTAAAGATTTGTCAGGAACATGTAAAAATTAAACGAATATAAAAAATACAATTCAAACTTGAGCACATAAAATAACTCGACTTTGTGCCTTCCTTTTTATACAAGCTCTCATCGTATCCCTCTCATGCGAACATACATTTTCTTTTGTCATTTACCGTTTTCGCCTTATGTTGTATAAGTTGTGAGTTTTATTTATTTTTCTACTTTAAAGCACGTTTAAGAATATAAATTTTTAAATTAAACCGAAAGAAAACAATATTATGGAAAGAATGAAAAATGACAAAGTATGTTAGATGGCAGATCGTTCTTCCATTTACTTTCTTTTTAAATTCCTTTTCTTAAAGACATGGCAATGGTTTTATCTTTTAGTTGGTGTTTTTATAATACCATCCCAACACATCAAAGCATAGGAATTTCACTTAAAGAATATAAATTAATATAAAAAAAAATTAACAAAGTAAATGGTGAAGAAAATTAGGAATCACTTTACAACATTTTAATGGTTGAAATGGAATAGGGATGAGGAGGGAGAATTAGAGTCTTTGTGAAATGCCATTTTGTGTGTTTTCTTGTGATTCGTAAAGTTTATACATTTTTTAAGCAAAATAAATGTCTTTATAGAACTTAAATAACTTGGTAATATAATACGTAGAAATGGCGAAGGAGTATAATGGTTCTTAATTTACAATTTACTTCATTAAAAAATATTCTGGCTTTTAAAAAATTTTGACATCGTTTTCAGTAATTGAACTTAGTTTTATTAGTAATTTAGCGTTTTTTAAATGCCGGTGTAAAGGCCAATTGCTATTGGATAATTAACAATAATATCGTTCGCCAAACTTGATAAAATGTCCAATTAGAGTGTTTTAATTAATTTAAATAATCTTGATGTTTTATATCAAAAAATTATTTAAAAGTAATTAAAATGCTTAGAAAAATGGTGGAATGTCGTCGCCCTCTTTGTAAAAAAATATCTTTTCCTTCAATACCGCGCTCGAAACGCCTTTTGACATTTTCAAAACGAAAATTATATTTTTACCTTAAATTGATTTCATAAAATAATTTTCAATTTTGTTGGTTGTTGTTCTTCTTGTTGGTTGTTGTTCTTCTACATTTACAATGTAACGAGCCTAATTATGTTGAATAAAAATAATATGTTTTGGGATTTAATTTTGCGGTTCAGAATTTCAATGCCATTATATGGTATATAAGCGTGTACATTAATTCAAAATATCGGACGGGTTTCGAATTGTTCAACTAAGTAGGTGTAGGTGTAACCGGCCATTCTAGTAAAAACGATTCAGAAAGATCACAGAAATTTAGTTATTTGTGTATCTAGAACGCATAATAACGGGTGATTTATTTAGAGGTATTTTTTTTAGTACGGATTTTATGACAGATCACGTGTGTGAGTCGTGTCCAACAGTTATGGTATTTTTGTTCAGTATTCGACACAGTGTTTACAAATTATTCAGCTGTATTACGAAAATCAGCGTTCTACGAGAAATGTGTTTCGTGCGCTTAGAACAATTTATGGTCCACATAATCGGCCTACCGAACGCACAATTCGCAATACCACCAAAAAATTTGCAACCCAATTTTCATTATTGGATAATACGCGTAATTTCCCATAATATTAAAATGTCAGCTTTCCACTCACTCATAGATAGACTAATAACATCCCTTTGACAAATTCAAATTATAACATAGAGCTTAATATAATTCTACAAATAGCAAAGAATAACGGATATGCAACTAGGACTATAATAAAGTTATTGAATAAAAAGATGAAGCGTAAAACTCTAACGAACATTTATCCACCGGATAGTCCGATTCGGGAAAATTGGCGTCGCTTAGAGTATATAGGAAAAACAAGCTAACGGATTAGCAACATCATGTCCAATTACGCCAATATTAGTTTTGCTTTTTATAATAGTAACACAATAAAGAAAATGATTTTTAACAATAAACCTAGAGTTGATCGCCTTTCCAAGTCTGGTGTTTATAGGATTAATTGCAATGATTGCAGTTTCTCCTATATTGGCCAGACTGGGCGCAATTTTGGAGTTAGAGCTAAAGAACATTTATCTGGTTACAATCAATCAACTTTCCATAACCATTTAACTTTAGAAAATCATACAGCTAGATTGAACAATTTAGACATATTACATATACAACCTAAAGGCAGATGTTTAGATACCTTAGAGTCTTACGAAATTTGAAAATCAATATTCCTTAACCAAAATATCCTTAATGAACAGAGAGAAATTCGTTTCTCACCAATTACAGACCACGCATTTTTCTATAATTTGACTTCGTCGGGTAATTAAATGTTCTTCAATATACCTTGAATTTTGTTATTCAGCTGATGACTAATCGCCCACCTGCGCGATCAATAGATTAATTTTTATTGCTTATTTTTGTCCCTTCTTTTGTTTATTTTTTGCTTTTTTCTGCTACATAACAAATTTTTATTTTTTCAAATCAGTAGATACTCCTGATGATGACCTAACAAGTCGAAATCAATCGAGTGATTTTTTAAACTTTTTGAACAAATTTTTTGATTAAAATATTCAAAAAATCCAATTTTGCGAAATAAAAAACAAGTGTTTAATAAAATCTGTTTATTAAGTATTAAGTGCAGTATTTGGGCTGAAGAAGTGAAGAGCAACCTGAAGAGGTTCAAGAGTTACCATTATATCCAGAAAAAACAACGGTTTGGTGTGGTTTAATCGCTGGTGGAGTGGTATCATCGGTCCATTTTATTTCACAAATGAGGTCGACCGGAACGTAACTGAGAATAGCGTCTGTTATCGGGCCCGTGAAATTATAGCTAGCCAAACCAATTGAAGCCCGTGATCTCGACAACATTTGGTTTCAACAAGACGGCACTACTTGCCACACAGTCCGTGAAATCATGTCTTTGTTGTGAGAACAATTCGGTGAACGGTTAATTTCACGCTTCCGACCAGTGAATTGGCCACCTAGATCATGTGATATCACACCTTATAATTTCTCCTTTGAGGCTACGTAAAGTCCAAAGTCTACATGGATAAGACGGTTACGATTAAGGAATTAGAAACCAACACTACTCGCGTCATTGGCCAAATACCATTCGAAATGCTCGAACGAGTCATCGAAAATTGGAACTTCAGAATGAACCATGTTAGCGCGGCAACATTTGAAAGAAATAATCTTTAAAAAATAAATGTAAACAATGGTTCTTTTTTATGATAATAAAGAAAATCGATAAAATTGAGTTTTTTAAATATTTTTTTATTTTTGAAAAGTACCTCAAAATGAATCGTGATTAGTATTTTTTATTTTTAATAAATGAGTTTATTCTCCCCTTTTTGTGATAATCTTAATTTTATTAATTTTACGTTAAGTACCTACTAGCTTCGAGAATTCGCTCTTTGTCGACTTTGACTAATCTCAATGATATTCTCTGACACATTTGGGTAGTTTCAAAAATGTGTTGAGCAATAACTATAGGGTTTTCCAATAAGAGTGATATGATTTCTTGAAAAAAAAACACTTTCTAATTGTTAAGGAAATTGAAATGTTTTTTGTTTAATGTGAAGTACAATCGGTACAATTAAGTTCTGAATAAAACGTCATTCAAATGGCCTCCACGACATCTTCTGCACGAACGAATGTGATGAACCCAATTTTCGAGCACTTTTTCCACTAAATCAAGTCGTATGTCATGAATAGCATGTTCAATATTGACTTGTAAAGCTTGAAGAGAGTTTGGTTTATTGCTAAAGACCAATGACTTCAAATAACCCCACAAGAAATAGTATAATGGTGTTAAATCACAACTTCTTGGAGGCCATTCAATATCACAATTTCTTGAAATAATCGAATCTCCAAACTTTTCTCGCAATAATTCAATTGTTGCACTTGCTGTGTGGCACGTAGCCCAGTCTTGTTGGAACCAAATGTTATCAAGATCAACTTCTTCCAATGTCGGCCATAAAAATCTATACCAATCTCCATTGATAGTAACGGTGTTACCAGCTTCATTTCCAAAAAAATACGGACCGATGATTCCACCAGACCAAAAACCACACCAAACTGTCAATTTAGGTGAATGTAATGGTTTTTCATGAATAATTTGTGGATTTTCTTCGCACCAGAATCGACAGTTTTGTTTATTTACCGCACCACTCAGATGAAAGTGTCACTCATCAGAGGAGGTGACTTTCTTAAAAAAATCGTTATCGTTTTCAAGTTGTTCCAAGGCAAAATCAGCAAATTTACGACGTTTACGGTGGTCCAATGGCTTCAGTTCTTGATGAGAACAATTTTATATGAATGCAAACCCAAATCCTTTCTCAAAATCCGCCAGGTTGTGGTTTGAGACAGTCCCAATTTTTGAGAGCGTCTTGGAATCGACAAATTGCGGTCTTCAGCAACACTTGCTTGAACGGCAGCAATATTTGCATTACTTCGAGCGTTTCTTTGTCTTATTGGCACTTGAACATTATGTAAAGAAAATGCACGCTCAAAATTTTCAACAATTCGACGAATAGCGAGCACGCTTGGACGATTATTACGACCATAAAATGGCAAAAGCGCACGAAAAGTTGCAATTGGAGAACGATTATTTTGATAATAAAGCTGAATAATTTGTAAACGTTGTTCTTGCGTATATCTCACCATGATGAAATTGTAAACATTACTGAATACAATGAAACAAAAAATGACAGATCATGACATATTACAAATGGCCGAAACGTCACTAAAAATCATATCAATCCTATTGGAAAACCCTACATTTTATCTACAATGGAACTACGGAGGCTCGAAACAGCAATTTTTTTTATTAGTTTGACGAGCATGCGTACAAAATTGTATTAGACTCTTAATCAATAACAAACATAGCCAGGTGGGTCGGAACCAACGTAGATATAGTAAAATATAAAATATTTTATAGGCGAAAGTAAAACAAAATCTAAAGTAAGGTGACTATAAACATTGGACTAAATGGGGGATAAAATGACGTCAGGGGTCTGACCTAGAAAAACTCGTGGTAAGAGAATTTCGTGATAAATTTGGAAGTCAGTTTTGATAAATCTAGGATGCACTTTAGATAGAGATTTTGGGGATGAACAGATTCTGAATATTAAAATTTTGAGTTTGTATATGTTTAGAAAATCTCTGTTCTTTTTTGAAGCATTAGTGATTTTGTAATTCTCACCTAGAATACATTTGGTCAGGTAAATATAATAGAAAAACGATAAATCATACAATAACCATTCTTTAAATTAATGTACAGCAATATAGATGCTCTATGAGAAAGTGAGCACCAAAAAGTTTTCTAAAATTATTTCAATTGGTGTTTTATCGTATTTTGCAATACTTTGTTGTTTCTGTATATAGTATTCAATCGAGATCATAAAATTAACAGGTTGCAGTAATTACAACTTGTACTCTTCCATTTATATTTTAAACTTAAAAAAGAGTTAAAATTTTCTATACAAATGTTATAATTATATTTCCTTGGGAACAGCTACAAATAACGATTTGACTGGAATGCCTTGTATGTGTTTGGGCTGAAAAAATTTCTCATTCACAAGCTTGTTGACCGTAAAAACAAAATCTTTTGGTTGGCTTTTCAACCGAAATGCCTTGGTATAATGCATTTATGGTCACCGTTATTTTATTGAAATCCGGCAAATCGAGTCGTTCGCCATTCTAATAAAATATTATCATCAATTGAGAGAGTCGTTTCATGTCACTTTACGATTAGGATTAGGTTAGGTTTCAGTCGTTGATATCGCACACTTAGGCCAATTTTGGCCATTCACGCGAAATCATTAACCCATTCACCAACTCACTATGAGTCGGCGCTGAATTCTGCACTCCATCAGAGAGGAGCGTCTTAGTTGTATATATTAACATCACCGATCGTAATCGATGACGAAAATTCGATTTGCGCATCTAGCCTCTGATGGGATTCGAACCCAGTACCTCCCGGTCTAAGTGCCGAAGCTTTAACCACTGCCTCTATCCAGTTTTACGATTAAATCTATTTAGAAATACCCAAACTATTAAAGCTTTCAACCTAATTAGTGCATGCAATTTAATATAGTCCCAAATAATTATATTTACAAACTGCCAAAAAATAATTCCAATTTCACAAAAAACCATTAACCGTTTGAATACTCAAAATCAATCAAAAATTGGTTAAGGTTAATTTAACCTCGACAAATATTGTGAGTTAAAATGTATAATGTTGGATGATATCGGGTTTCAAATCAAAATGGAGTGCAAATTTTCAATGCGATTTTTATGTATGAGTATATAAAACATTATGAAGCGTAAACAATAAACCAAAACCAAAACCGGGAACTGGAAATTTTTATATAGGCAACAAAGTCCTATTTCTACCCAACATTCAAACAAAATTAATTTTATAATTGAAAAATTGCCATAAAACCAATATTCTAAAATTATATTATCCAAATTACGTCATAGTATCGATGTAATTGTAATTCGATACACAGGTTGAAATGAAACAGAAAATCACACACAAAATAATAATTGACCATGATTTAACAATACATTGATTTTTCGCTAGAATTTAGCAGCAAATACAATTTTGGTATATTTTGATTTTCTAAGAAAATTACATTTCTTTAATTTTCTTACATAATGGTCTACACTTTTCCTTTCAAATAAAAAATCACAAACATGTAAGTGTATTGTAAAATGTACCCATAGTGATTAGAAATTGCTTTTATTATTAAGGGTTTCGCATACATTGGCTAAATTTACAGACCAATGCACTGAGTATATAATTGTGTATGTAAATAAAAAAAAATACTCGTGAGTAATTAGTTTGTACATACTTAGAAAATCTAAAAATAGTGATAAGAAAGTATATGAAGATCCAAAAATACTACAAATGCTTTATATCCAGCAGTTGCGATAGTAATCAACAATTTTTAAGTACAACATCATTAATTTTAATTTAAAGATAAACTTTGACATTTTTGTAAAAAATGTAAAACTAGTTTGTGTATTATATGTACATGTATGTTATCTTAAAGAGGGTTAATGTTCGAAGAATACATATTTTATACGAGTATAAGACCTAGGTGGTTTAGGAAAAACTTACTCTTTTCGAACAAATTCAACATCGTGTCAATATCGTTTTTTTTGACCCCCCGTTATTTTATATGGCACTTCCTTGTAAATATTTTTTACTGGCATATTGTATGAATATTTCAAATATTTTTAAACTCGTGCTTTTTAGCGTGTGTACAAATACAAATATGTACAATGTCAATTAAACAGAAATGGTTTCTGCTATTCGGTTATCAATTTTTCCGGTGATCGGAATCGATTGAATTTGTGACGTCCAGCGTGCATAAATTGAAAACGCACAACTACAATATTTATTATTCAATAAAAACAATTAGAAAAATTAAAAAAAATTGTCTCGTTATTCAGGTCTCTCCCTACTATATTTGTACGATAACTACATCGAAATTCTTAGAATAGGGTAAATAATACAACCTACAATGAAGGTCATTTATATTTCTTTACTATAAAACGTATGAACTTAAGAATTACTATTTGCATTTAGAGTTTATTCGATTTATTTCGTGCTGCAATATGAATAGTGTACATGCATTTGATGACGCTTTTTGTGATTTTATGTTTTTTATTTTTCGTTTTATGAAAATTTTACATTCGAGAATATTAACCTAATTTACATATATAATTTTCAATGACAGGAAATTCCAAAAAGAAAATGGGTTTGGCATATGATTATATGTATCATTATTATGATTGTATGTATAATATACGGTGATATATGAAGTCAACATATATCTGTATAATTTGGGTTACCAAATGATTTTAAACCGATATTGCAGTGGTCCCTCTTTAACACAAGAACTGACTGAAATGTTAATTATGCCATACGTGGAACATATCCCTTTTCCGGCCTGCCATCACACTTGCTTGTGTGAGTGACGAAAAAGAATCATGGGAACAGATGTGCGAAATTTCGCATGCGGAGAATTTAGAATCCTCTACTTTATATGAAATAAATCACATGCATTTCGCATAGCATGTGTTATTTCACAAGTTGTCTCTATTTCTAAAAAAACGCACCGCAGCAGTGTTGACTACACAACAATCATGAATTAGCACTAACATCACGATGGCTTTTCATTGCGTTGTCGCATGCGTAAATCTCGCACGTCTGATTCCAGCATAAATATAATAAATTCTAAATAAAATGAAAATCGAAGCAACTAATATTTTATCCCTCATATTCGTATCATCTTTAAATATAATCAACTAATGTTGTCAAACCACCAATTGGCATTGTGAATTTTATAAAAACAGCTAATTGTCAAATAGTTAAAGTACATTTTTAATCATAATAATGAGAACCTGTTTTCATAATCGATAAACATTCAATGACATCACAATAGCTACTATTTTTATCTCGGATTTGAAAAATTTCTTAATAAATTATGTACATTACAATATTTTTAATTAACCGTAATTCCTTCAAATTTTAAATCACTTAACATGTACTTCACACTGAATCAGCTATTATAAGATTTAAACAATAATTCAAATAAATAGTCAATTAATATTACATCATACAATATATACAAACAGAAAACACTTTAATATTACAAACTACTTTAAAAAATTCATTTTCCAATAACTCAATACGAGAAGCCTCTTCAAAACAAGCAGACTATAAAATTTCATCATAGACTATCAATATAGATAATAATTTGGTCACACATCACAGATTGAACTGTTACGCATCATCAAAATTGATTTTTATTAGATATTAAATATATTGCGCGTGGATTTTCATCTGTTGAGAGTTTTATAATATTAACCCCCTTTCATTAAAAATAACAAAACAATACCGGAAATATTAAATATATCAACAATAATTATAAACAAGCTAGATAAATAATATTTTTATTTTCCATCTATATTTATGAAATGTTTTTTAATTTTCCTAGAAATTAAATTAAATTAATTAATTTTAGTTTTCCGTTTAATGCCGCTGCTCCTCTGCCACTGGTGAACGCGCAGCTGATGAATTTTTTATGTTGATTCATTGTTGATGGTACAAAAAAGGGGGCACAATTTACATTGCCAAATAAATACATTTAAGTATGTATATGAGTTTTTATTAAATTGTTTATATAATGTATATGATAATGTTTCTTATTAATGTACAACATAAATAATAAAATCCGCGAGAAATTTTTTTATCTAAAACTAAACACCGGAAATAAAATGTGCGGATAAATTCACATCTCTGACGTATATGTTACAGACACCAATTTTGTTTTGTTGTTGTGGTATTTTTTAATTAAAAAGAATAATTACTCATTACATTACGTATTGTATATATTACATATACCACACATTTTCTTTGTGCTACGACGTGTATGTATTCGTATTTCTAAAAATGTTGTAGATTATAATAAATAAAGAGTTCGTAAAAAGCGAAATTTATTTAATAAAATAAACCAGTTTGTGCTTGCCTGAACGATAAATGTTGCAACTGCAGTTATGGTGATGCGATTCCACAGTGAAACAAATTTTATTCAGTAAAAAATACTGGGAAACCGAAAAGAGAAGAGCATATTTAAATTACGTTAGAGCGACAAAGACAGTAACTTTTGTTTATTTTTTTTATAGCAAAATTTATATTGAAAATAGTGACAGATTAGGGGTAACATAACTTAAAAAAAAAAATTGAAAATAAACCATTTTAACGAAACACGTGTTGTATGTAGCCGGTAGCGGCACAAAAAATAATCCCGCGTTCCGTTTTTTTCTTGACATTTCACTATAATATTTTTTCAACCATAAAATTGTCGTAAGGTGTGAAAAATATTTCTCATCGTATACTATTTTTTGAAGGTGTGTTAAAAATGTTGCCATAAAAAGTATTGAGTTTCATACTTTTTCGGGCAACATTTTCCCCACTTACTCTATTATTTTGCCAGTAAATTTCACTTAAATTTTTTTTGTTTCCTCTAACAAGTAAAAAAAAAGTTTATCACAATGGGCCAAAAAATGGCCTAAGTGTAAACCACTGAACCTAACAAGTAAAGGATTTATATTTTTATCTTGTGTTAATTTTACTGAAAATATTTGTTTTACTGTAGAATTCACGCATATGGCTTTATTCCACAGTGAAACATATTTTTCCAGTAAAAAAAGAGAGAGCTAAAAATTATATTGTTCGCCATATACCAAAACGAAATAAAAAGTAAAATTTTACTTACAAAATCGTTCTATATGTAGTGGTGTGTTGCCATAAAAAATGGGAAAAAATTCTAACCAGAGTATTTTCAATGCCTTCTAAACTACCGGCCGCTTACACCAACTGATGACGACACGCTAAGTCGACAATTCAACTAGATGGCAGATAAAATTTAAAAAGGAAAATTACATTACAAAATATATTTAGTTGTAAATATTACATCGAAGTAGAAGTTTATTCAGCTATGCTACACACAATTTTGGTTTCTGGATTCAAACTAATGCACAATAGATTTTAATTTTTAATTTAAACCCTTATTTTAAATTAAATCATTAAATTTTCTTGCCTTGTTTTATTCTGTTCTCTCGAAAATAAAATTTAAACAAAAATCTACATCTCAAAAATGTCCGTAAATTTTTTTATTTTCATTTCAAATTTTTTATTTCGGATTCACGGTCAAAATTTTTACGTCGCAGCTGTTAGGTTATATATCCCTTTTTCAACCAAAAAAAATAAAAAATGGCTTAATTAAAATCCAAACCACACAAATGTGTGAGTAAAAAATCATAGTATGTAATGGCGTTTTTGATAAAAAATTACGCTTGATTTGAAATACAACCAACACAATTGTATGTATAATTATAGTGTTTTTTTCGGACGAAATAAGTTCGAAAGGAATGCGCAAATGTGTAAGTTGGTTTCAAAACACATACAAAAATAAATTTTTGGCATGGTACTTTTGCCGTACTCGCACAATTGTGTTAGTAAATCACAAAAGGGATATAGCAGAATAAAGCAAAAAAATAAATTTAAGAAGGAGGGACAAAAAATAGGCAATAAAAATTAATCTACCAGCCGTCGGAAATATTAATAAAAAAGGAGGAGGAGGAAAGCAGGTAGGCGATGAGTCATCGGCTGAGTAACAAAATTCAAGCTATATTGAAGTACATTTAATTACCCGATGTATTATTAGTCAAATTATTACGGACGTGAGAATAGAAAAGGGCGGGGTGTGTAATTGGTGAGAAACGGATTTCTCTCTGTTCGTTAAGGAATATTGATTTTCGAATTTTATAAGATTCTAAGATATCTAAACTTCTGCCTTTAGGTTGTATGTGCAATATGTCTAAATTGTTCAACCTAGCTGTATGATTTTCTTCAGTCTGGCCAATATAGGAGAAACTACAATCATTGCAATTAATCCTATAAACGCCAGGTTTGGAAAGGCAATCAACTCTAGGTTTATTGGTAAAAATCATTTGCTTTATTGTGTTATTATTATAAAAAGCAAAAGTAATATTTGTATAATCGGACACGATGTTGCTGATCCGTTGGCTTGTTTTTCCTAAGCGACGCCAATTTTCCCGGGTTGGACTATCCGGTGGATAAATACCCGTTAGACTTTTACGCTTTAGCTTTTTATTCAATAACTTTAATATAGTCCTAGTTGCATATCCGTTATTCGTTGCAATTTGTAGAATTATATTAAGCTTTGTGTTATAATTTGAATTTGTCAAAGGGATATTTATTAGTCTATCTACGAGTGAGTGAAAAGCTGACATTTTAATATTATGGGGATGGTTTGAAGAACTAGGGATAACAGCGTCTGTATACGTGGGTTTCCGATAAATTTTGAAATCTAAAGAAGAATTAATCCTGGTTATTGTTATATCCAGAAAATTATACATTTATTTTCTTCTTTTTCTAACGTAAAATCAATGGTGGGATATTGAGAATTTAACCAAGTAAGGAATGAGTCTAACAGTCTATCGCAGTTCCACTCCATAAACATAGTATGTCATCAACATATCTATACCAAAAGATTATATGACGAAAATAAGGATTGTTATTTGTGATAGATCATTTGTTCGAAGAAATTCATGAAAATTTCAGCCAACAAAGGCGACAAAGGGGAGCCCATGGGTAGACTACCAATTACAAACTATTTGGGACAAATTGTTAATTGGAATAGAAGTCAACAGACTGAAAACGTCAAACGAAACTAGTTTTGAATTTAATGGAATGTCGACATCTTGAATTTTGTTAATAAATTCTACAGAGTTTTTAACCGAAAGAAGTTAGTGTGATAATTGAAAAAAATTATGAAACCCGCACATAGCTTGTAGGCAGGAGCATTGCAATACGCTACTATTGGTCTAATCGGAATGCCCTCGTTATGGATTTTTGGTAAACCATAAAGGATCGGACCAAATGGATTCATGACAGAGTACTTCCAACCAGTTCCGTCAAACAACCTCGGGCATTGGTTGATACACTTACTAACCGAAGTCTTAAAAGACTTAGTTGGATCTCTGCCAAGCACTATTGCTTTGCTTTCTGTAATAAAATCAGAAATTTTATTACTGTAATCGGCTTTTGTGAGTACAGTAATTGTATTGCCTTTATCCGCTTTACACGCTATCAAGTCATGGTAACGTAGTTTTTTCTTTATCGCACCAATCACTTTGAGGTTAGTATTATTAGAAGCAGCAGAAGAAGAGTATGATGTAGAAGAGTTATCAATACCTTTCTTTATTTGTAGCGCATACGCTGATTTTAATTGGGTTGTCTGGCCAAATAAGGCAGTTTCAGCATCTACAGCGAGATTCTCGAAAGACCGAAGGCTGATTTTGTTTTGCGTAGGGGCAAAATTCACACCGTTGCTCAGCATTTTAATCTCTGTATCACAGAAAGCGATTGAGGACAAGTTCTTGAAACGTGGATGAAATTCGAAACCACGCGAACCACTATTACCTCTACGGTTAGATGGATAAGTCCTCTTTTCAAAAAGTTACTAAAAACTGTTTCGACTGTCAAGTTCTTTTATTTCAAAATTATCATAAAAATTGAGTATGTGGCCTGAATCACATTCGATTTAATATTCAAACACTCAAAATATTTGGAGGTTAGTCTTTATTAATCTTAATCAATTCAAATTTTTAACTTATTTATTTTATATAATTGTATATAAAATGGTGGGAATAATTCAAATCGTAACAGATTCTGTTATCATCTAAAATCAGAAATAAAGCTTTTTAAATGGAGATGCGCAGAACGAAAACAGTTTTCTTGCAAAACTGAAATGTGTATATAAACTTTTCAGCATCAAAAATTAATATTTTAACTCTTTAATTTCATGTTTGATTTTCATTAAATTTTAGGAATCTGGTCAGTCGACCAATTAGCGCATGCCTATGTGATATTATTGAAGCAATTTGCAATAGAAATATTTTCACTTCAACGACCACTACGATGATAAATTCTGCTTCTCTGACCTTCAACTGAACCAGTTTCATCAAATTTATCAATGATATGTTTAGTCTATTTTTGACCCACCAAGGTATCATTTTCACAAAACTAAAAAAACTAAGCGCGTCGACGGGTTTTCCCCGGTATATATAAAAACATACACATAATTTTTACCGTGTATGTTTTACAGTTATTCGAATAGGATCACAATTATGTACGTAAAAATCGTGTATGAAAGAGAATCACGAAAAAACAACACGCCAATTCAAACAGCTATTTACATACACATTTGTGTATTGTTGACTTAAATTGATTTTTTTTTTCTGGCCGGAAAAAGGACATAAAAGAATAAAACGAACGATAGTTTTGTGTTGTTTTGTATTCTAAGTAAAATTAATAGGAAACGATTGAAAAAAATTAAATTATATTTAATTAATACCCCTATTATGGTTTTCGCCTCGCCAAACGATTCACGGTGAATCTTAAATCCGTGGGAGTTGGGTTTTCGTATTATGATTTTCGCCTTTATTTTGGCGAGTGCACGTTTATAAGTTTTTTTTGACATTTGCGGTTTTTGTCAATAATTTTGTTGTTGTGATCATATATTATTCAAATTTTGTGTTTATAAATTACGGTTTTTTTTTCTATTAATCCGAAATCAGTTAAAAATCATGTTGTCTAGTGTCGATCTATCTTTTTCTGATAAATCAGATGGAAATATTAACATGGCACGGATGCGAAAATCGTTAAGGGACCAATGTAATCCGTATACTCTGCCTGATACCAATTATATATATTATTTTAAATAAAGAGATATCTCTTGATTTTGACTGTGAAAATGAATGAAAACAGAAGTTCTGAACATAGTTCAGCTCGTTTAGGGGAAAATCATAATACCAAAAATATGAGTTGGATTCGCCGGGAATGTAAAATGCGAAAACCATAATAGGGGTGTAATTCCAAAAATGAAAACACGTTGTTCAATCGAATATTTCTCAATTTTAACTACCGGAATGTTTGGTAATCCCCCGATTTACGAAGGCTCGTTTTACAGAATTTCGAAGTTACGAACCTCATTCGTTAAGTACAAAATTCATTATACGATTGAAAAATTCGCTATTACGAACAGTGCTGCCAGATTATTTTTTAAAAAAAACTTATAAAAAATAAAAGTGTCTATCACGGAAGTACAAAATAAATTATTTAATTCAGTTTCACTACTATTTAATATTTGGTTTTACGGAAACTATTATCTAATAAATATACAAAAATTATAAAATATCCAAATATGTATGCTTATAGTAATATAGAAAATGTTTAATTGTTCATTTTACGTTTTACAACGATAATCTCAACACAAAATCTTCCAAAAAACATAAATTTTCATTTATTACATTTCAATTCATTACGATCTGGCAGCACTGATTACGAACAATGTTTAAAATTCAATAGGGAAACCCTGTTTAAACTGTAGAATCCAGTTCAGATAAACGATCATCTACTAGTCTAGACAGTTCATGCGACACATCAGAATAAATATAACATTTATAATTAATATTTTTTTCTTAATATGTAATGTTAAATTTACTTTTTTAATGAATAATATAATTTTTATTTTATTTTTAGAATGATTAAATTATTTTACTTTTATTTTCTAATCACATTGTTCTAATGTTTCTAAAAATAGAGTTTCGTATAACGAACATTTTGGGTACGCATTTATGTATTTTTAATATAAGCGCCATATTTAATATTTTCAAACTCTGGAACGTATCTATTTATTTTCAATAGAATGCCATACTAATATTGGGCTCGCTATACGAATTTCGATATACGTACAACTTTCACAGAACGTATCCTGTTCGTAAATCGGAGGATTACTACTTGTCATTTGTCAAATAACATATGATACTCTAGTACAAAAAATATAAATTGCGGAATATTTAAAAAGATATCTCAAATTTGAACACCCGTTATACGCTAGATAAAACTGGTGGAAACGAATCAACAACAACCACAGTCAACATGTTACACAAAGTCTGGAATACATCTGTACTATTCCATAACACCAAGCTAAGAATGTTCAATTATAGTCTGAAATCTATGTTACTGTACGGTTGGGAATCTTGGACACATACCAGTAAGATAAAGAATAAGCTACAGGTGTTTGTAAATAAATGCCTTAGGAGAATACTGAGGTGCTTCTGGTGCAACAAAGTAACTAATGTTGAGCTCGCGCAAGTGGGGATGGGTTGGCCACATATTTGATTAAAATACTCATAACACCAACATTAAAATGCGATAAAGTAGTGCCGCCCGATGATGGCGTTGAGGCCATAATAGAGGCGTCAACAAGAACATTGCGAAATGAGGAATAAACATATACATAATTAAACATAATAAAATGATATTATATGAATTTACTTAGGATGCAATTGGAAACATACATCAATTAAGCTCGCTTTTCGTATACTAACGTGATTTAATAAAAACAAAAAGGTAATTCACTCCATATAAAGAAAAAAACGGACAGGTGCATGACACGATCTATTCTGCAAAATCATGACTAACTCAAGTTCATAATTGGTTTACGAACAACTAGTATTATTCTTGCTCTTTTAAACGACATAAAATAATTTTTTAGTTAAGCTATAAAGGCCACCATAATTATGTATACTATAAAGACATTCAAATTATTATTGTAGAAGATTGCAAAACTGCATAAATAATGAACATTTGTATTGTCTTCTATCGTTCTAAACAAAATGTATAATTTCCCATTCGTTTAATTCGTGTCAATAAATTTCTGACATTATTACATCGTTCAACTCAGACTGACTGTTTTGTTTTTTTTATATAGCATTATGATTCATAAAAGAAATAATTTAATTCTCTTAATACTTATGCGCCATATATCATAAAGTAATTGCACATTATGCTTCTGGTTGGACATAGATCTACGTACTACGAGTACTTGTACGTATAAGTAATTAAGCACATATTCTGACTACATATTCACAAAAATTGTTTATATTTTCGATTTTTTTTTTGTTCTGTGCCGACAAATACAAATATGTGAAAAAATTTAAACAATACTAAATAAATTAAAGTAATATCATTTGTCATTATACATATCACACAGAACATGGAGCTAAATTTATAAGGGTCTTTATCTTCCTATTTATAAATAAAGTCTTACGTCGTGTTCTCATTTCTTACAATTGAATAGAGAAATAATACTTAGCTTTTATTAGCAATACCTTGAAGTTTATATTTAAATTATGTCATTTGATGATTCAACAAGCTCTTAAGAATTCCGTCATAATAAAATAAAACCCTGAAAATAAGCTGTGAGCTCACGCATCACTAAACTATAGCTAGCTTTCAGCTATTGAATATAAAATTTCATAATCGGCCCAAAGAAAACATAAATTTATTCCCAAAGGGTTAAACATAAAACCTAAAATAAATTTTAATTATTTTTTATATTGCTTATATACATACATATAAAATTAAATCCTTCTGTGGATATGGCTATAACGTCGTTCGCAAGATGTTTTGATTACGATATCTTTCTTCTAATCGAGCTTGGTGGTGATTTACTATGTGACTATGTCTACTTAAATAGTAAATTCAAATTGGTTTGGAGCTTAAAACATGGTTTTGTCTAATAATCAAGGGAATCGAAACGCAAAATATTGAACTTTGTTCTTTATAGGTATTTTAGATGTCAACATTTTTTCAAATCTTAAATGCGATTTAATTTCAACATCGCGGCACCACAGAAACGTCATCATCTCGCATTAAATATAGAAACAATAAATCCACCACACTCGTAAAAAAATAATATTACATATTATTTTTCCTTTTATTGTGAACATATCTAAAACACTTTAGGTGCTGTATATTAGTTAATTATAAAATGAAGTATTTAATGTGTTATAATAAAATAAAAATGTTTATAAGTACATACATTAGAACAAGCAAGCAATTTAATATACTCTGCTATTATGTACGAGTAGATCGTACTTCTGTTAAAAAACGTGATGAAATTAAAAACACAACTGGATTCAGAATATAATAAATCTTATCGGAAAATTGGTTATTTAATTTAAAATATAATTAAACGACGGTTATGTTTACGTTAGGGTCAATACGATGATAAGAGTTATTTACGTGTGACAAGTAGAAATGAGGAAATGAATTTTTACCGCTTTATTATGCCGCATTGACTAATAAACCCAATTTCTGCAAACGAGATACTTGAGATTTGAGAATATATACTTGAGATTTGAGAACATGCATGGGAAACCTGAGACGGTACAAATTAGAAACAAAGAAGCAACATTTCGATTTGTAGTATTTCACTAGATTTTCATAGTGAACATTTCGATTCTAATCGATCCAGAAATTATACACAGCCAAAAATATGACAAATACATGATTGCATTCACCATAATATCATCATTGTATGCTAAATACAATTATTTAAATGATTGATTTTATCATACTATGATTGATTTTATCATACTATGATATTCTTGATCATTCTTCTTGATCTTCTTCATCACAACAACGATGATCACACAAAATTTTTTTTTTAGTGATCATCATTGTTATGATGAAGAAGATCAAGAATATCATAGTACGACAAAATCAATCATAGTATGATAAAACCAATCATTTAAATCATTGTATTTAACATACAATGATGATATTATGGTAAATGCAATCATGTACTTATTTATCATATTTTTTTTCTGAGTGCATGGGAATCAAGTTGTAGTGTTCTTGGTGCCGACGCTGTAGCTTATGAAACGTGTAATTATTTGTACAAACGTTTGTAGAAGTGGTTATTTTGATCTTAGTGACCAGCCGCGCCCTGGACAACCACGTAAGTTTGAAGATGCGGAATTGCACCGTCAGACGGTGACTCCGGAACGCTACAGCCGACAATTGAACAAACTGGGTAAGAAATTGGTCAGAAAGGGCCATTTACTGAGCAAGAAAGCAGAAAGTCATCCTGCTGCATGACTACGCTCGACCACATGTTGCTCGCATGACTCAGAAGACTCTCTTGAACTTGGGATGGAAAGTTCTCCCACATGCGGCATTTTCACCAGACCTGGCGCCATCCGACTATTATTTGTTCCGGTCAATGCAGTACGTCTTAGTGGATGAACAGTTCAAAACGCCGGATGGTATGCGTAAATTCGTCGAAGATTTTATCCCGTCGTAGCCTGTAAGTTTCTTTCGCGACGGCATTCGTATGTTACCTGAGAGATGGCGCAAGGTCATAAAACGGACAATATTTCCAAGTTTAAATTCGTTGTCTATTTTTTAATATAAAATAAATTTGCTGAAAAATCTGTAGTTTAGTAAATTTTTTTAGAATAAAATTAGAATATTTCTTCTAGTGGTGAACTAAATTGTCATCGACAAGAAACGGCGAGTTTCAAGGTATATTTATAACCCGTTTATAAAATATTAATTGAAGTTTAAAAAAATAAATAAAATAATTATTAAAAATAATTTTAAAAAAATTAAGCAAACAAAATGCAAAATTAAGCTAAACAATGCGCCAATATAAGCACAATCATTATACATAGAATATAATATTTGATATATCGCTTTTTCAAAATTAATCTTATTCTAAAATTTCTTTCTTTTCTAGTATCTTATGCTCTTATTATAAATTTCATCTACACGTGACACCATTTTGAGGTCATTATTTAATTTTGGTATTATTATTCTCGCCCTGAGTGAAAATTTAACATATCCTCTTTTGCTATTTCCTATGGCACTATTCTGGTAATTCTCTGGAAATAGAGTAAGAAATTTGGGAAATAAGTTAGATAACTTCTGTATAAATTAGATGGCATACTAATGTAAAAAGATAGTTGTATTTTTTTTAAAAACATACTTAAATTGGGAATATGTTTCCCTGCCAGTTTTGATACGGAAAACTTATTCCCAATTTATAAAAATTTACATCAAACTTTTCTTCTCATTACGTCAGAAAAAAATAATTTAAACAGATGCAAATTCTTTCCCTTATTCCTTATTCCCAGGAATTTACCAAAATAGTGTCACTGGTATTATACCTGAAATATTTGAAGTAGTTGCTTTAATTTTCATTTGATACTCTTACATGGACTCTCCACCTGCTATTCCTATCTAGTTATGCTAGGAAATTTCGATCAAATGGCAATTGGAGACTCGCAGTAATATTTATATGCTATCTATTTATATTCATAGCATACTTGCTATGTCGGCAGAACTAGATAGCATGTATATAGCATGATTTATTAACGTCAAATTATAGCAAGTTTACCACACCAGACTCCATCTTGGCAATTTTTGATAGAAAGAGAAAATAGATTGTAATAGTATTAAGATAGCAGGTGGAGAAGCCGTGTTATGGACTTTCGTGTGGCGGAACGCTACGAATACTTAGTTAATAATTACAAGCGTTCTCAACGAAAAAGCGTGTGTTAATTCTGCATTTTTAGAGTTACTAGAATGTGCCATACATTTTTAAATGTATAAGACAGTCACGCTTGTGGCGTCTGAAATTCGAAAATCCTCTTTTGCAGTGTAACAGAGCACTTATTCAAGAAATTTTCGGATTTAGATTAATATAAAATATTAATTACATAAATAATTTAAAAAAATAACTTTAGCCAAAAAAACAACTCTATATAAAAAAATGTAATTATTTAAAGGCATAGCAAAGTTGTTTTTGTCCCCAGTGGTCACACAGTAAAATTGATACAGTTATGAATGTCATGTAATACTAAATTTAAAATTTCTCGCAAGCCCCATGGTTCAATGCCCGTAATTACATAGATAGCCAAAACAAGTTTGTTTTAATTGTGTACTTATATGGATTTATCAATATGTAAATTTACTCTTCCGGGACAATTTTATAATTTGACAACTGGTTCGTTCTAATTAGAAGTATAATTAGAAAAAAGTCTGATAGGCTCAATTAAGAAATTAATTTACACCTGTAAACGTTTTTTATACGGTTTATGATCACAAAGTATTTTGCAAAACGGTAGATATATTCTACGCTCAACAAATTTAATTCTACTGTCAAAATTTACAATTTATTATTTTATGTACATTTATCCAGATAACTCAGGTTGCTTGTTATAATATGTAATACCTATCTAAAAAGCCTTGAAATAATATTTTACACAAATTACACTCGTAACAATCATGCAATGTATATAAGTAGACTTAAGACTAATGGCTCGTGTTTCTTGATTAATTTTGCCATTTTAAAACCAATTGTATTGTATAACAGAAAACAGTATAAGAAGCACACGATAATGCAAAAGGTAATAAAATTGTGTTAAGTAAATAACAGAAACTTATTTCGAAGAGCAGCAAAACTATAAAACAATCATAAAATTTTCATTTGAAACGAAAACATGTTCATCTTCAGATCAGAGAAATTCTTTGGCGTTAAATCTATAATTTTGTGTAAACAAACTGTTTCTAAAAAAATTATATTCATTTGGGATCGAAGCACTGGGTACGAAGAACTAGAAAAAATAATTTTCATTTAATTATTAAATAAACAAAACTTTATTATACATAGTTCTTTTGAGTACTGTATAGGGTAAATCTGGTGTGTGATTTATGATGTTCTGGAGATAAAAACAGTTAATATCCGTTTTATTTTCGCGGGTTATTTAGCAGTTAACGTATATTTATATCAAAGCAATTTTTTCAAAATGATTTCATTTTACTCGTTATAAATAATATTCCTATTAAAAACTAATTTTTATTGATTTGGAGGAATGTGTTGTTTTTATTAGAGGGAAATCGGATGTAGTCAATATTATGCGCGTTAATTAAGTTAAAGATAAACACAAAATGGTTTGGTGAGAAAATTGGTTTGAATTTCTTAGGAACTAACACTAACTTTTGTGTTATGTAAATAAATAACTCTATTGAACTAAAATGAGTGCGAGAAATAGGCGCGTAAATAGGCGATAAACAAAATTTTCATAAATCTTCAATCCGCGTATTAAATATTTTAAAAGAAAATAACAAAATGAATTGAAATCATATAAAAAGAAAGAAAAGTAGTAAATGAAATTATAGAATCGAAAAATTAAATACACTTGTAAATAAATTAAGAAACTAAATAAATCAAATAAAATAAAAAATTAAATAAAACAAAACCAAAAAAATAATAATCTCACATTGACTAGACGTTGTAGTGTGGCGACATAAGAGTTCTCACTGTGAACAATTGCCGCAACAATATATCGCCGTTTTATCTGTTGCTGTGACAAACCTGCTGGCGCTGGCGGTAGTGTTGGTGGGATCTGTCGAATCACTCCGCTCCGTGTATTTAAAATATTACTACCCCTTCCTGATAGATCAATAGCAAATTGATTATTTGGATCTTCTTCAGACTGAAAATAAAAGTAAAAATAGTTTTGATTTCAAGTTATTGTAAACTTCTAAATAAATAAAATAATAATTTGTATTCAAAAATTAATTATATAATCCATAATAATATATTTCAGAAATCTTATTAATTTTTTTGAGAAGTTACCAAACAAACAGAAATACATACTAAAAACTAACTTGTTGAACACTGAGATTTCAATTACCAAGCGATATTTGTCCTAAGTTTTCTAAACGATTAGTTCAATGTTCCAATGAATTTCCTCAATCTAAATTAATGTCAAACAATTCTGAAAAACTCTACTGTAACAATATTCAGTATGTCCGACTCTATTGTTATCTTTTATCATTTGCTCATTTCTCTCTTTAGATTTTCGAATATCTCGTTCTATCGTAAGTTCTAACCTATGAGCTTTTACGTTCGGTCGATTTCCAATTTAGAATGTGTTTGTTCTACATCGATTTTTCGCGCGTTCAAAACTTTTATTTTACTTATTATTATTTTATTTAGGAAAATATCGGAAACCACTATTCTCGTCATTATATCCAGTGATAAGTTGTTTTTCGAGATATGATATTTTCAATATTAAAATATTTTACTTTGCAGAAGAAAAATGAACTCGAATCGATAATTAGCCGTACATTGGTGAAATTCGGGTTTCAAATTAAAATACTAATCATGCAAAAACTATACAAATAATAAATTACTTAAACTACTTACGGTCCAACCCTAACTACAATATACATATATTATTTAGTGGAACCACAAATCAAAGTCATTGAGAAAACCAAATGGCATTTGCGCGGATGATGTGTCAATTTTTATTCCAAATACGTGCATGGTATAAAATTAATAAAAAGATGAACCTAACTTGATGAGTTCAATGATTGTGGCAGAAAAAGTAATTTTAAGGTGGCCGGGATGATAGGATTACTTAAGGCGTAGAAACTTAAATAGGGAATTTTCAATAGTAGTTTAAATTAAAGATTATCTGCTGTTTCATAGCATGCGTTTGCTATAACACAGAAGAATGAACTAGACAAACGAACTTCAATCAAATTTCCAACCAAATTCCAATATTGAATATTTTCTTAACGTACGTCGACATTATGCTGCACAATTACTGGAGTACAAAGTCTTGAATTACTTTTGAAAAGTATAGCAGGTTGGAATTTGATTGAGTTAAAATCGACTGTTAGATTTTACTTCATTCTATAAAATTATAAGTAGTCCTTATTCACAGCGTACTATCATGGAAAAAATATATATGTATGTGTAATCTCCATAATGATAAGTCAATGTTTCGGGTTGTTTAGGCGCTGTAAGTTTTACTTCACTCCATTATAAGCCTTACTTGATAAGATCTTATTAATAATGCACAAATGTCTGTAACTTGTTTCAACTCGAGAAGGGTAATAGGTAGAAAATTGATAATTGGCATGCTTTTAGGGTTCGGTAAGAAAAGTTGATAGCCTTTGGAATTACACCGATAGGCTCTTCCTGGGCTGAGCTGTGGCGGATCAAAGTTTTAGAAACTTGCCATTGAAAATACATGGGATTCAAAAATTGATATTTTTATAAAAATATTACTTATTACAATGTTTAGAGGTATATTAATTTCATTATTTCCCATATTTTTTTTTTAATTTTTATTTTAATTCATCTTTATTTCTAACCAAATCATAAATTCCGAACCATGCTTGCATGGGTCGCACGGGGCGCTTACTAGTTCTAAATAGCGCCGCTCGTTTAATCAAAGATATGCCCATTGCATAATACTTTGACTCTTAAACGCAAAATCGAAATGGGGGTACTCTAAATATATTTTTAAACATTTTATTATGTGTAAATTCCCAACCGCTCCCGTTGATAGAGTCAATACATATTATAATTTTAGGTAATATAGATATGCTTAGAATCTTGTAATTACAGAATATAACATTTTAATCGCTTCTTTTGTCTAAGAGGGTTCTCGATGTGGACTACCTAACTAACTCTAGATGTGGACTACCTAACTAATGTGTGCTAACTAATTCTGGGTATCCCGAGTTTTATAATTTACATCGTTTCAAAACTTCGTTTTTTCAAGAACTATGAGAACCCTGAGAAAACATAGTTAAACATGCTGTAAACTAATTTTTAATTTACTAGATCAAATTTACACATTTTCTTTCAGAAAGTTATTGAGGTCAATCTCAGGGCCAGTAAAATTGTATCTGATACTGTACAATTTTGAGACCAGAGGTCAGGGGGAGACTCCTAATATTATACCTGAAATCACCTACTTTCAGTATAAGCATAATCACGCCTCAAGACCGAAACGCTGGAGCCGGGTTCTTAGTTCAGCTAGTTGCGAGTAATAGTCATTGAACTGTTTTTATTATTTTACCTAGAACTATACCAAACTTAACTTTACAACTTAATGAACAATACACTGGACCAATAACAAACTTTATGCTATTCAATTTCACTGATTTCTGCACCTAAGTCTAGGTATATAGAGGGGATCACATTTGAGGTTAATTTTTTAATTGCCGCCATTTGGTAGAATTTTGTTTACTTTTTGTACTAAAGTGCCATATGTTGTTAGACAAATAGAAAGATTCTGGTTATTAAAAATGGAGAGATATATACGACGGCACAAACGTGTATTTAATGTTAAAAATTATTTTAAATTTGGTGAAAGTTATGCATAAGTTTTAAGAAAATTTCGTACAGAATGTGGGAGTGCGAAATTTGAGGAAACTGGTTCAGCAAAGGATCAAAAAAAGCAAAATGTACCTAACATCGTAGTGGTATTTTTTGTTTGACACATTGGAAGTATGGATGTACAGGATTTGTGATTTCAGCAACAGAAACACTTGATTTTTTGTGCGAACGCTTTGGTAGTCGAATAATTTCTCGAAGAGAGAACACATTGCCGCATAGATCTTGCGATCTACGACCATTAGATTTATCCTATGGGGCTGTTTGAAGCCGAAGTGTATGCCAATGATTCAAGAATAATTGATGACCTTTTACTAATTAGCTATACAATTGAATCGAAATATTTTCGAAAATTGATTTTTTATAAAGGAAATTAGAAAAATGATTAGCACACTATAAAGTTTGCTTCATGCGTCAAAAAACAGAACAATATTAAATGTGTTAAATTCAACAGCAAGGACGGGTAGAATTGGGGTTTTCATACACGACGTTTTCAATCCCAGATTTTCGAGTAGCTTGTGTTAGCTAGACTTGCTTGTTTTGATCACTAATTCATAAGCTCAATATAAACTGATATGGTTGCTAACCAGAACATTGTTTTGCTATGGAAAATACCCACTCATTATTAGTAAACTTCTACTTCTTGCTATAGCCACATTAATACTGTGGTTAAGAATGTTTGATGAATATAAATTTCTAATTTTTAAAAGATGAGTTCAAAACTTATGGGATGAGCGAATAAAAAAAGTGAATAAGAAAAAAATATAGTGGTTCATTTGAACAGATTGACGATTCTATTGAAATAATGAGTACATTTCCTATTATCGAATTAAATTATTTTTATGGTGTATAAAATAATTTATTTTTAAGGCTAGTATGCAGCTGACGTGAATTGAAATTTTCGCTGGCCTCCAAAATTAAGCAGATAAATATTCCATTTAAAATTAGTTTGTAAAATTTCTAAAATTTTAACGCAGATAGCTTCATTCAATTGCACAACATTCACAAAATTTTGTTCCATCATATTTTAAAACTCTTGAATATAATTTTCGAAACACAGCACAACAATAAATAAAAATAATTGATGAAATGTCAAAAATTTATTTTTATCGTATCTGCAGATAAAAACGGAGTGAAAAATGTGTACAGTTAAACAGAGACATCTATATTTTAATACGAAATATACCAATTTCACTACCTAAACTGCGTACCGCAAAATAAAATTTAGCAGCAAAATTTTCATTTTCGTTTTCGCTTGTTATTTTTGTGTGAACATTTTGATTTCTCGTCAGCTGCGTACTAGGCTTTATGATGTAAAATATTTACATCCTAAACATCTCTGATTTCATTTGATTTATTTAAAAAAAATCACTTCTACAAAACTTTATGAGTAGGCGTAGGTAGTGAAGTTCCATGAATCAAAATGATACGCTTCTAATAATAAAACCATTACCATTAATAACATACTTAAAATTTTAAACCCTAAACCGCGTTTTCGTTTACTATAATTCTCGAGTCGCATTGAATTGAAAATAAAATAACTTCAAACCCTAAATGTGAATAAGTAATGATAAAATAAACCATAAAAAATTGACATACTTCGGGTACCTGTGGCATTTTCGATCCAATAGGCACTCTAGAATTTTGTTGCTGCACTGGTTGCTGCTGCTGTAATGTTTGTGTATGTTGTATTTGCGTCGGTGTCGATGGTGGATCGTCATTTTCAATACTATTCCGATTCCCGCCAACTTCGTATTGATGCGTTGAACCACGCCTAATTGAAAACCAACGTGAGAGGCGACCACCAGGAGATTCCCCCGGTGTTGTTATGGTTTCCTGTTGGGAAGGCATTTGTCCGTTTCCTTCTCCTGTTGAATTTCTGTTGCCGTTGCGCCATTTGTCAAATGACAAATGATGTTTGGCTTTGTTTAATGTCGATCGCAGTTGACTGTTTCTGGCCGTTGTCGACGTTATACTGCGATCACTTTCGTCGTCGTCGTCGGAAGATAAATCACGCTCGGAACCAACTTCCGAGCACCAACTTTCTTCAGAACTTATAGTCCGTGCGGATGGTGTATGTTCCAAACGGCGGCGCGAGTTAATTTGTTGAGATTGATTATTTATATTTCCACTATTATTATTATTAGTATTATTTATATTATGAGTTAACAAATTACCAAGATTTATTGTATTACTATTATGGCTGTGCCGTGTAAATGAATTAACAGTTTCCGAACGTCGCGCGGGTGTTGTATTACTTAAGGAAGCCGTTGTATTTGATGTGTTGGTCAGCGGCAGTGGATCCTCCCACGAACCAGAATTTAATTTCGGCTCATCTGCAATTAAAAAATAAAAGTTGTTAGAAAAATGTTAATTCTTAACCATACACTGTAACTTAGGTGTATATTTTAATTTATGATCACAGCATCTGCATATAAAATATAATGCAACTTGATAAGGGCAAACAATGGCAAAATGCGCACACAAGTCTGTATACAAAAATAGTTGTTTTTAATATGAAAAGCAAATTGTATTAACCTCGTTCCCATTTTATAATAATGTATAATAAAATAATGTTTTATTGTTGAATCTGCAGCAGAGAATACAGCGAAGGAGATTTTTTCACTATTATTGTTCTAACCCTTGTATTGTATAAATGTTTAAAATATGGATCATATCAAAAACTTTACATAAATAATAACTTCTATCAATTCTAATAAAGTTTTGTTTTCAGTTGTGATGTGAAAATAAATGCCTACTTTTTACGAATGTATGCTAATGAAATTTCTAATTTACAAAATTAAAGGACTAGACACACCAAGCGCGGCGCGTCAACATCCAAACGTTCCATACAACTCGACGTGCAGATCCATTCACACCAAGAGCGGCGCGGGGCGGCGACTATTTTGTTTTGGATAATTTTGGGAATTTTAGACTTTAAACGTTTTATTAATCTTTAATATGTTCGGCTGCGATGGACGAGTTCTTTCGACCGCTTGGTGTGGGACATAATTTCGCGGCGGCGGATGCAACTTCATTCGATACAATTTCTTAAAATGACAATTTTTCAATTAAAGATTATAAATTTGTAATGGTTTTTGGAAATAATTGATATAATTGTTTATACTAATAATTCACCGGACGGTGCACTATGTATGAAAAAAATCCTACATAACAACATGCAAAAATAATTCCTTATAATACTATCAATATGCTTGTAATGGCAAAATCAAATAAGCTGCAAACAAAAGTTCATTTATTATTGATTGATAAATTAAAATAGCCATTATACAGATTACACCCACGAGGCATATGAATGAATATAATTCACCTCTATTTCATTATAAATCCCCCAGATAAATGAAAATTTATTTGTGTTACAAACAAATGCCTTAATAACATTCCTTGTAGCTGTTCTATCAAAAAATATATACTGAACTGTATTGATTTTCAGCCGAAAATTACTTTACCTCCCCCAAAACGAAAAACATAATATAATTCAAGGTTTCATACTATTTTCCACTCACCAATTTACCAATGTTAATTAATAATTTAGATTCTTGTTTTCTGGAAGAACAACAAGCACAACGTAGTCATGTTCAGCAACGTTTAGTTTTTTTTATTAAAATCTTGTGCTGAACTAGTAGAGAGCGAGAGAGAGAGATAAACATTAACTGTAAAGAAGAGGCTTATAATACTGTCAATTTATATTAACTCAGACAAAGTTAAGAAAATTGAATATGGACAAGAAAAATTAATGATAAACCAATAGGATATAGCAAAAAAAAATAATTAAATTTTCACATTATTCTGTTTCGCGTCTATCCTGATTTCAATTAAAAATCTATTTTGCCGTACGAATATAAATTTATTTTCGAACATGTGGCTTTGGGTTGGGATGTGACACACCGCAACAAAAATTTGTTGTATAGATGAAACAAAAATGGAATACTCTACACGTTTTTCTTCATAAGATACGCATCAAGGATGATCATCTTATGTTATTATATGATAAATCAAACTTCATAGGCAAACGTACATATATACTACTAGTTTATCGCATTTTATAAATTGAAAAATAGCTCAAATAATATGTTTAACATTTTCTAAGTCGAATACAGCATGCTAATGGAACATATTTATGTTTTCGTATGGTAATAAGTTCAAAACGCAGCATATACGAGTACATACATATTATACAATACAAAATAAAACCGAGGAAATAACAGTGGCAGCACACGAGTTTAAAATTACATATCTAATCCATCACAAAAAATCAATGAAGAAAATTACCAACAACTTAATGAGGATATGTAAGACGTTATGTGTTTATGAATTCAAATCAAGCTTATAGAAGCACCCAGCATACAGCTAGTTTGTTAACTCTAACAGCAACATATTTCATTCTTTATTTCATTATTATACACACAATGTGTGTTTGGTTATTATAAGGCAGCATTTATATTGTTGAAACACGACACATCATTCAGTCTAATACATATGTACGTTATGACATTTAATTATTTAGAAAACAATATAATAAAAATGTAATAGTACATATCAAAACTTACAGCTGTGGCTTAAAATGTTAATTAGAGATCTCATGTAAATAAATCATCAAACTACTATAATCATTCAAGCAGTTTCATAGGACCTTACGAGCAATGCACTTGCGATGAAATAATCATTGTTTCCATAGAACACCAGGTCGTGGACATCGAAAATTAAGAGACTAATATTGTAAAACCAAATATGTATGTACATATTACCTCTAAAGGATGATTCTGTGTTGCGTTCTTTCGTTCCTTCCTTCTGAAATTTTTTAAACCAATTTCATTCGTTTTATGACGTTTTTTTTTCTTGTAAATTTTTTTCAGCAATCTGGGCTGGGGCGGCATGCTGTAACATCACTTTTTTCAATATTTATCGAATATTATATCACTTTCATCACGAATAAAATTTAATGTTTTTTCATTTATCAATTACGTTGTTTCTATTGCGATCTCTACCTATTAAAAGAAAACGTTATGTACTTCTACCCTTAAAGCGGAACCAGTCAGAAATAAAAACTTAACATTTCAATGTTATTATCCAGTCAAACTTAATTTTCATGTAAGAAACCGAAAGAAATCGAATTTCCCCTTTGTTAAATTTTAGCTGTCACTTAATAAAAAAATAGTGCGCGCTATTTCTCGCCCGAGAATAAGAAAAACTTAAAAATATGATTTGTTGTTGTGTTTTATACACAGCAAAAGAAGATACATTTTTGATGCGGGTGGAAGCCATATTTATTTTGTGTGCATATTTTTTGTTTACTATTTATAAAATAATTTTAATATTTTTTCATATTATGTGATTAGTTTTAATAATGTGTGATAAAGTAAAAATGGTGTTTTAGTAAATTTTGTTAAAAAATTAATTTGTTAATGGCAATTATAGTCGTAGTGTAAACGCTATTTTACGCTATTTTCTCGCTATTTTTTTATAAAATTTTAATGTTGTTTAGTTTATTTCCTTTTTCCAATGTGATGTAAAAGCATCTCGTGTATGTGTACATTTTCAAATAAGAAACAAATATATAAAAATATATAACAACATGAACAAGTATGAAATTTCTCTAAGACATTTCACAAAAAAACAGCTATTTGTAAACGAACAGCTGTCACTTAAAATTATTATTTTTCTGGTTGGAATGCAAAAAAAAAACAATTGGGTTCGGTAAAATTCGTATTTTTTTGTTAAGTTCTTATTTCTGACTGGTTGAGGCATTATTCTATTATCTATGCATTTTATGAGTGATACTTTATCGAAAAACAAAAAATAGATAAGTAAACAATTTATTCTAGTAGTGTGCGATCGCAAAAACGAAACGGCAAGCAATTCTATTCGTGAGGAAAGAGATATAATATTCGAAAAATATCGAAAAAGTGATGTTACAACATGCCGCCCCTGGATTGATTTAAAAAAATTTCAGGAGGGAGAAAGGAACGAACGAACACAACACTGAATCCGGCTTAAGTTGACTGGAACTAATGTGACGTTAGTCGCGCAGACACAAAATTTCTGTAATACCTCGAAACTGAATTGTTAAAAGTAAAGAAGGGGAAACATTGTTATGGTTTAAGCGGAATATTATAAGCCCAACGAGGTAGAATGGGATTCAGTTGTTTTCAAAATTAAAGCTATCAATCAAGCTAATTATAGAATGCCTATACATATAAAATTTTATGATTAACATCAGATATAGTTGAATAAAATGAAAATGAATAAACCAAAAAGTACATATATATTATAGCTTTAAATTTTATAGCTAGACACAGAGCCAAAGCTTCGAGACGTTCTTCACATGAAGGAAGAATTTTAGTAAACGAATGGAATGCAGAATCGACGTCTCATGGGGGAATTGGTGTCCATAGTGCTTGGGGTTTGCTCGGCGTATTACCTGATGGGAATGGTTTCGACGATTTTCGCATAGGGATGGGTTATGTAACGGAGAACGACAGTAACCCAGGGTTGTACAGCAAACTTGGTGAAAGTGATAAAGCTGATGCTGGAAGTGTTGGATGCATATTGATAAGTATGACAAATAGAAAAATAAGAAACTAGTTGCAAATGCGGCGATGCTTTCGCATGATGCCAAATGCCGGCCAGATCGATATGGAGTTACTGAAGTAATCATCTTTGGGTCGGTTAAAGTTCCGTTCGATAGAATATTGAAATGTATCTGGAGGTCCGGCTAAGGCGAGTTAATATTGCGGATGGTCTACCAATTGTGACGTTTGGGCAGCAAGGATCATCGGAAGCCGTGATTGATGGGCCGTATGTGATTTTCCAACCGCCCATGAATGAAACACACATGTGTGGAACATATATCCCAAAGAAGTTGCACGAACTGGTTGGAAGAGGCAAGAAAGAGCCTTATGGTTGGCAATTGGCATGAAATATGGCCTACGGATGATATGCACTAATCGCCAAAAATTTTGAGGTGCGACAGCGACATTAGATTGAACGGGCTATACTCTATCTCGCTAAAATTCGAGAGGCATAAACGAAGGCGGAAAAGGTCACTTATAAAATGCTTGTCAAAAAGTGCGTTGGCAGTGGGGGCGTTAATTGTTTGCAGGGATGAGGGTATGGTTTAAGAGATGTGTGAGCAAGTGATGCCGAGTATGGAAAAGGCATGTGTCGTGTCAGCAGTAATGGAGTGGATTGCTTGCAGTGATGGAGTGGTAGCTACAAGGTTGAATGGTGTCAGGAGGCAATGACGAAGGTGAAGGTGAATTATTTAGCTTTGCACGATCTAACCTACAGAGGTGCTAATTTGAAGGCTTAGGTAAACAGGCTTAGGTGGGGGTAATATTACGATCTCGCTTATTGGTTTGATGCGTAAACAATTCAGCGTGGGCAAGATATTAATTCTACGAAAATTATTCACTTACAATTTAGAAAATTAATGACATTTTTGTGAAATTAGTGGCATCTAGGTTTAAGTAGTTACATTAGAGATAGTTTTATAACAGTTTTGTGGTACTGCATACATGCGGGTGTCATGAACAGAATGAGTCAGTTATTTGGGAGATTCGATACGCGACAGATTAAAAGCGGAAGTGAGTAGCGGGAAAATAATAAGTTGTTAAGTGGAAATAGTGGTGTGGTTTAAAAATAATTGTAAATAGTAAATAGAAAATTGATAAATAATTGTGGAAATTACTTAATATAGGGATCAAGTGTTGGTAAAATAAGAGTGGGAAAATTATTGTCGGAATATTTCGGGAATATTTCAGTAGTGGCATAATGGAAATTATTCAAACAATGTTTGCGGTATTTTTGCGCTTTTTCCAGAAGCGGTGCAAACTACGAGAATTGGTGCTGTAACCATCAAATTCTATAACAGTGTTCACAATGCAGTGATACGAGCAGAATTTGACAGAGCAAATTTGAAACAAAGAAGTTTTGTATGAAACAAACGATAGAAGTTGTTTAAAATAGTAAAAAAATTATATTTTCGAATTAAACCTCCACCTCCCAAGGCAATATGAATATGTTATCTTATACGGATTAGATTTACGGTTTCGTGAACTATAGATTTCTCCAGAATTTTTATTAAATTTCCCAACGATAGCTTTTGTGTAAAATTATATTATACTACCCTGCCAGCTATTTGCCTAGCTTATATTACAGAATATTCGCTGTCCTCCGGCGATGACAAGAAAAAGTTACAAACTTGTGTTTAAGTCTATCATAAAAGTTATTTTTCAACTATGACTAGACGTATTTTTGGAAAAGAAAGAAAGGTAAGCAGTAATTTCATTTTTTTCTATAATTTTAAAAAGTTAAACTTTGTATTTGACACTTGCAAATGCCAACCTTATTTGCATTTATAATATTCTTAAATCTCCGACTATCCACGACTATCCATTGAATGTTATTTCTTAAATTCCAGATCAAGGCAACAAATCGAAAAAATTTGATAGATGGTTTAAGAAATGTTGATAAAGTGAGAAATCGCCGCTATTAATTAGGAAGCGGGAAAATAGTGGCACAATTAAAACGATGGGCTTTAGTGCCTTGAAGTGTGAATAAGGTTGGGCCAGCATATTCATTTTAATATGTAAAATAATAGTATTTTTCCTGAAGATGATGCTAATGCATTGAAATCGATATAAAATCGAATTTTATTATAAGTAATTTCCACAATAAGAAATCTAAATCACAAATAAACACAAATTATAAAACCGCAAAAAAAAAATTTTTTTTTAAAATCTTGCAATTCCCTTACACTGATAACGTAAAGACGGACATTTAAACAGCTGTAGCTTTTTCTAACTGTCACAGGCTTTAAAAAAATATATGTAAAATGGTCGACTGCCTTGAGACGCTAATTGCCAATCAAATTCTGTTGACGAGATTCAATCGATTAGATGTTAGATAAAAATGTTTTAATGAAGTAATGTTTAATAAAATCGGGGTTTGTAAGTGTATGATTATGAATTTAAATTAAACTTACTGGAATATCACTACTCTTCAATAATTTCAAACCGAATGTCTGGTATCAAAATAAATACCAATTCACTATAATTTCTGTATACCAGACTAATTCTAAACTTTAGTTGAAACCCAGAAATAAGCGTTGAATTATGTTTTATTTCCGATTGATCATTGAAAACAAAGTAGAAGGGGAAAATAATTATCATGTTATTATTAAAAATTATTTTGTTTCAGCTGCTTATGATTAAGCAAAAAATTTAAATTTATTTAGGTTTAACATTTTAGCAATAAAATTAAAATAATTACACTTTCTCAAACCAAAAATTCTAAAAATCCAAAAAATGTTGACGAGCGCTATGAAATTTTTATGTACATATTTATGACACATTTTTCGTACTCTTCCAAGTCCCAATATTTGTGCCAATTCATTTAAATTTGTACATAAATAGAATGCTGCTCGATCACATTGTTATTATTCTTGGTTCGCTGATTATTTGAATAAATCTCATGCCAAAATAACAACAATTGTTAATATAATCTGTTATTGGTTTATAAATTTTATGATACTATCAATTTGTACAAAATAGTCAGAAATAATAATTGAATATTGTTTTTAAGATCGTTTTGAAACGATAAATTAATTTTTGGTATTTTTAAATAGCTTCTGACAATTTTTTATTGTATACGAAGGATTTTTGGATTATGAATGTTATTAATCTTAGTTAAACAACAAAAAACTACTTACCAAGTAAGTAAATACGCAAACTTTAAAGTTTAGATAGTATCAATACTGTATACTTGTGTGTGGTCAATTCAAGAGACGATGATTGATTTATTTGGTAATTAATTTTTGTTTGTTATGTACGTTACTCCATTTTAGCCCGAAATTAAACTTTTTCAGTTTCTTTTAACACTGTGTACACCTTTAAACGAAACACGTAATAGTCGAAGTTGAATACAAATTGAAAATGTTAATTATTTACCAAAAGTAGCCGCGTATCCAAAATAACTGCTTGAGCTAATTTCCTAATATTTGCATTAATTTACATAATAAAATTTAGGCGAACTCCAATTTAGATATAATTTCAAAATGCAAATAAATATAATTTTATATTGCATACGTTAATTGCAAATATATTTTGGGCAATTAAATATTTCTCGAGTTTCATTTTTATATTAAGTATAATAAATCAATCTTAAATTTAAGATTTAACGATTCACCTCCTCTCCTTTAGCAGAGAGAAGAATTTTAAAATAAAATGTATTTCAAAATTGGTTAAATTTCATTTTATTTTCTACATGTTAGGATTAATAATAATTTCTGTAAAGCAACGTTAAATCTTAAAACGGTTCAACTAAAAATAGATGTTTCGAATAAATTCTCTGAGGTCGGCATTTTATATTAAAATTAAATGTTTTTGATATAAGAATTTGGGAAAAATTACGGGAGCGTTGCTCTTAGATTTCGGTGTATATTCTCATTGTTCTACCTAAGTTTGATCGTGGAAATAGAAAGTTATAAATCGTAATTTTTCTGTAGCTAAAATTAAACAAAAGAAAATGAACATCACTGAATGATACATTTTAAGAACTAAACGGCTCATAAAATGTATCATTGTAGTAATTTTGGTGCTAGGAGAAAGTTGTATATTTTTTCAGATGTTCAGCACTTAAGAAGTTCTACTCCCGCACATTCTCTGTATGTAAACATTGGATATGTTACTTAAATTTAAGCCAAATTTATGCGAGCAACTAAATTTTATAATACCCTACGTACTACCGTTGATTGAATACCATAATAGATATTACTACTCGGAATTCTGCCGCTACGTTTGGTTAATGTCTCTACTAGTCACATATAGATAGAGGCATAGTTGTGTGATAGTGGTTTTTTCTTTCTAGCAACATAAACACCGAACAATTTAATTGTTTTTGTTTTTCCCCATATAAAAATTGCGTTTGTATTGTATATCAACTATTTATTATTACATAAAAAAATATCATTTTGAAATGTTACGACTGCTATTTCACTTACTCTTACCAATTGTACCATCAATATAATATAACAAAATAAAGACAAAAAAACTATGAAAGGAAGGAACTTATGATTGAACAAAAGGTGTAGGGAAAAATATGAAAATTAAAAAATTATTGCTTTTGAAACATGTATATAACGCTACTGTTTTATAATGCAATGCAAGAAAAAGAAAACTTGTGCAAATGATAAATAATGTATGTGGTATGATCAGATGATTTTAGAAATCATGTTTTTATAATTAAAACTAATTTTGAGGTCTTCTTTAAGATTAAATCATTTAAAATCATATTAACATCGTTTTTCCAGACAAGTTTTCAGGTTTTACAACACATAATTATAGGATTTTTGGTTTGTATGTTGTTTACATAAAAATGGAAGACTGAATATTTGTAATTTATCAAGCATAAATATTTAATCAACAATAAGTTTATTGACATTATTGCATATTGAAATTTCACTTTATGGCATGTGAATATTTGTGGCATGTAAATTTATTATTTGTGGCATGTAAAAATAATTTTATTTAGGAATTAAAAAAATTATAACACAAAAATTAAAAAATTGTTGCAGTGCAAAAATATTGCGAATACCTAAATATTCCTATCGCCATATTATCTGTAAAAATGACATGTACAACCTCCACACATTTGGTTGGAACACGACTGAAAAAATGAAAACAGATTGAAGAACATAAACACAATTTCATTATTATTGTCTATTTATTTGTGTCATATATATTGCATATATTCAGTTGAGAGAGAGGAAAACACATTTCATTCTATTTTTTTTTTTTTTGTTAAAATTTCTAGTGGTGTGGGTAAATAATAAATGAAAAATATGTTTTACTCCGTTCTAGCAGCTTTGAATTAATTGGGTCTATCTTTGTTCTTCTTAAACCTACATGAAGTGACCTATGCTCTTCTTTTACAATGTGTAAGAAGCAAGAAAAAATCAAAATTGTTGTTGTAATTCGCAGTGATATTATCTATATGTATTCAATCAACGGTACTACTAATATAATTTATGGGGTTAGGAATACTTGTAATATTGTATTATTTTATAAATAAGTTTGAGTAATACTTAATAAACACATTTTATTAAACACTTGTTTTTTATTTCGCAAAATTAGATTTTTGAATATTTTAATTAAAAAATTTGTTCAAAAAGTTGAAAAAATCACTCGATCGATTTCTCCTGATGGATCGATTTCGACTTGTTAGGTCATCATCAGGAGATACTCCTGATGATGACCTAACAAGTCGAAATCGATCGATTGATTTTTTAAACTTTTTAAATAAATTTTTTAATTAAAATATTCAAAAAATCTAATTTTGCGAAATAAAAAACAAGTGTTTAATAAAATGTGTTTATTAAGTATTAGTGTGTTTCGCCAAGTGCCTACGGCAAATAGCGTAAAAAGTAAGTTTGAGTCAGATTAATAACTGAAAAGAAAATGAATCTTTCGTTTGTATAATACAAATAATATCATAAATAAATGATCTTTTGAGAAATCAAGTACGGCATTATTCAGTTTGCTTTTTTAGATTATCGCTTAAGGCGCTAAAATTAGTAGTTTTTGTTAAATTTATATGAGAAGGTACACTAAGTCATGACATGAAGCCCGATGGACGCCATACTACCGCTGTTTTGTTTGTCATTCCGTGAAAAGTCTTGAAGGATTATGTGTCAAACTGATTTCAACTAACAAATTTTGCAAAAATAATCTAATACTATACGCACTCGCAAAACATCCATTACAAAAACTAAATTATTTTCTATTTATAATTTTACTAATGCAATCATAAACGTGGCTTCAACTGGTATTTCCGGTTCGATTCCCACAAAATTAGGGGGTTGAAAAATTACGTGAAATGCGCCAATAAACAACTTCTCTTTAATTTGGATTTTTCTGACTGATTAGACTTTGAAAGAGGCATATACAAATAAAAATATCGTGTACTAAAATTTATAAAAATTAATCTTCGTCGATTTTTGGCAAAAAAAAAACAATTATCATCAAACATTGTCATTGGCCATTTTAGATTAACCTTACAATCTTTTGGGAAATTTCTTTTTCAGCCTATGCTTCATTTTCTTGGAAGTCATTTCGGTTTGACTTACAAAATCTAATCGCAGGGAAATAAACTCTTAATCAAATTTTACATACTTTTCGAGACGCAATACCTTTCACGCCAACATACATCAATAGCAGTATAGACAGGATTGCAAAAATCAAGATTTTGGGGTGTTTTGATAAAAGTTTAAAATTTAGCATTATACAACATGGAAGAAATGTCCAGCCAAATGTCCATGTAAATAGTTCAATTTAACTTCCACAATTTAAAAAACTATAATATGAAACACAAGATAAATTTAAATGTTTTGACAAAAGAACAAATATGCTGTTCATCTAAAATTATGGTGAACATAGCAAAAATCTAGACAGGAAATTAGAAAGCGATTGTCCAAAAATGAAAATAATAAAATTTAAGTAGCTCACAAACCATGCTCAAAATTAAAATTAAATAATTTGTCACTGAATTGATAACCCCATTATTGCATTTATTTTCTGTACAGTTTCATAAAGTCAATGTGACCCGCCTTCCTTCCGACACTCATTCCCATATATTTCAAACGATTCATTGATTTAGTATTGTCATGACAAATTATTTACAAATAATTTATTATTGAAAATATTATTTATTGAATCATTCCAATAAATAAATAAAATAAAATGAGATCCAAATATAATGTACGAGTAAAAATTCTTGTACACAAACAATATGTTGGCGGATGATCATAATTATTTCAAACATTTTTTTCCGCTTTTGTTGGTTAAATTGGAATTGAAATTGAAGGGCGAATTTGTATATCTTTATATCGTTGTGCTCTTGATGTACTATGTTTATGTTTTATTTATTTTCATTCAAAAAGAACAATCAGTCGGCTTGTGAGTTTTTGGGGTAATTTAAATAAATTAATTATTAACAAATTTAAAAAAATATAAGTATCAAGTAATATTTATTTTATGCTATATATGATGGTAGCAGTGTAATTTAACTTGTAAAGACATCAACATTTTTTTTTAAATTTTCAATAATCAGTCATAATTTACACATCGAAATCGATATGACATTTTAAATATATTTTTTATATACATAATCAAATGATTACTATTTTATTTGACAAACGAAATAATAAAACGCAGTTCAGGTAAAAACCAACTTTTTATTTTTTGTAAACTAAATATTTTTGATTGATGGAATAATGTTCAAGTATTTGAACATTGCGCTATTTACTATTTCACTTTTAAATTTATTGAATGTCTAGCTATATTTGAATATTTCGCAAAAAAATTAAATAAAATGAAAACAAGTTAATTAATGACCTATATTTCCGCTATGTGATGTGTTATTTTATTTAGTCAAATAAGCACAAATTTCGCAGAATGTACGCCATATGTTAACAAACTGTTCGAGGTTAATAAACTACAAAATCTATTTGGTGTACTATGAAAAATGAAAGTTAAGGGCAATATTCCCGGTGACTTCTGTCTTCGGTGTGAAAATAGTACGTCTTACGAATAAATTAATAATTCCTGGCTGTTCGATACTAAAATTGATTACGGAAAAAATTACAAATAAATATCTTCTAATGTAGCATTAAACTTGTATATGTACATAGTTAAGTAAAAAAAAATACTAAAATAAGATATGTAATTGATATTGGTTCTCTACATATTGGATTTTCGCTTTCGAATGCAATCTCCACAGCCTGTGAAAATGCTTGTCCTTTTATTACCAATAAAAATGTTCGGAACAAACATTTTTGGTGCTCTGCTTTGAAAAGGTTAAGGAAAATTTCCAGGAAATCAAAACACATAGCAAGGAGAACGAACCTTCAAACCGACTGGGACAATTTCCTAACGGCGCAAAAGGGTTACAACAAAAGCTTATTAAGATTTGCTTATGGATCTTTTAGGCTCAATAAAGTTCTGGCTACGAATGGTAATTGCCGACTTGATGCAGTCCGATTACCAAATGGTGTGTTTACTTGTTAACCCCAATGCTTCAAAAGTTGGTTACGTACGGTACTGTACATTGAAGCTTATTCTGTTTTGCATCCTATTAGTCTGGCGGTCTAGATTAACATGTTGCTGCTTTGTTACAGCATGGTTATTCTATATTAAGGTAAACATCGTCAAATTTAAATTAGTGGGTATTTATAAATTCCTTTTCCGCGCCTTAAAATATCTACGCTTATGAAGATAAGCGGTACTTATATAGTTTGTGGCTAACATATTGAAAATGAAATATGTATATCAAAAAGTATTTTAAATTTTCGTTCATACAAATTAAAAATACAACACATTCATTTTAATGAGCATATTGATTTTAAAAGATTCATGTCCGTGAAACATTTTATTTGACAATATGTGACGAATTTTAACCGCTAAGGTTTAAAGAAACCATCAATTTTTTTAATATTCTAAACAATTAAATTTCAATTTTAGTGAAATAGCATCAGCTATCAAAAATGTATAGCATGCTAGTAAAATAAAAATTTAATTAAAATTCTGACGATTTTCTAATTTTTATTTCGTTTACATTTTTAATTTAGAAACTAATAAAATTCTATCAATTTATTATTAAGTATATATTTATTTGAATTTAACATGATGTGAGTAAAAAATCAATAAAAGAAGCAGTATTTTAAAATTTCAATTAATGTTTCTTGGCGAATAATAACATATGCTCAGACTTATTCGGTTTGAATTTAGGTGTTAGGTGGGGAATCTACAAAGTTATCAATTTTTAGTGTTTTGACTATCAGGAAGATAGAAGGCACGCACGTCCCTTCGATTTGGTATTTTTAAAAAATGACAAGAAGTCACAATTTTATAAAAATTGTAGCAAACTTGCTCATAATTTTTCAAAATCTGTTGAAATACAGAATATAAATTGACTTAATTGTGCTTTTCGAAGCAATCCTATTTCGCTTGATATAGTTTAAGCGTAACTGTTTAATATACGGCAAGGTTATAAATACGATAATGATAATTATAAATATCATGTACTGACGACGATGATAGTTATAAAAATAAATAAATAAAAAATCGTTTTTGTTATTACTTTCATTATCTGTTTGATATGTTAATTTTCTTGTTTATGAAATAATTTAGAATCTACACTTGTAGAGTGAGTAAATTGAGAGATTTTTTATAGACTAAAAGAATATAACATAAAATTACAACCCATGTAGAATATTTTTGATCGATATATGGAACCAGATACAACATCAAAGAACATTTTGACGTTTTTCTTTTTTTGGATATGTAGGTCAAAATAATTTGGAAAATATTGGTCAGATCAATTTTAATTTAGCGTATATTATGTGCTTTAGTTTATTTCTTGAATTATTTAATAGAATTTTTATGATTTTATCATCCATCACGTTATTCTCGCCTTCTATTTGTGTAAATTAGGGATGCGATGTCCAAGTTTTATGGTATTATGAAATTACATAAGAAACGTGTTGAACAAACGATAATATTAACTCCGGTAATCCGATAATATAAAATTTTTTATAAGATAATTTATATTTTAGTATATCTTCATGTTTTCTTGCGGAAATACAATATTTACCAATCGATATTATCGTGATACTTGGAGCATTAATTGATAGGTTGCCAAAAATGCAAATTTTTATTTTACCACCATTTTAGCAAACTACAGCATAACTAATATGGCGACAAGACACACCCATTTCCAATATGCTAATATTTTCTTGGAAAGCTATGTTGTTCTTAACATAAAAAAATAATGCACATGCACAAAATAGTTAAATTAAATTAATCTAAAGGGTGATTTTTTAGAGATTCGCAATTTCACTTTTACAAACTTACGTTGTAACCACCAGGAAAAGATAGAAGATAGAAGTCATCCCAGTTTTCAAGATTAAATGAATGACAAACTTATTAAATTAATATTCATGATTTCGACTTGCAGGTTTTTAACTTGCTCTCTACAATGGAACGAATAAATAAAAATCGAAAATAGAAAAATATTAGAAATAAAATACTAAATATTAATAGATGATTTACAATATCAACAGCTACCAATAAACAATAGGAAATACAATTTAGGAATTGGTATAAATATATTGCGGTTATAATTTACAATTTACAATTTTTTATAATTTATTTGCGTTGATGAATTTGTATGAAAAAATTTTTGTGTACTACAACCAACGTCCAGTAAATATATTAATGCGCGAATATATTTAAGGTTATACGTGTTAACTGACGTAATCGGTTTATAAACAAAGTGGAACATTAATTGGAGATATATTTGTATTATCTTTTATGAATTATTCTATTTTTAAAGTACATACTTATAATTAACATGTCAACTAAAAGTCATATGAACGCAAATACAATTGTGTGCTAAATTAAGTTCAATCATATTCAATCGAGCTTGTGGCAGTTTCATAAAATTTCATAAACTTTATAGCTATATCTGGAATTATATTCTTAACTTAAATTAGGTCACTTTTTAATAAACTATTTTCTGCTCACTTAATTTAACGTGTATTCTAATTTAATTTATTGGACCCGATTTAATAGACCCAAATAAAAATAAAAATGCCGTGAATATTCCAATTCGCGCATTACTATTTTAACTAGGAAGAATATATGTTAATAAACATTAACTTACAAATTGGATTCTATATACTATATTATAGCATTTGAAACTGCAAAACACAAAAATAATTCGCCATTCAAAATTCAGCCCCTTATAAATACATCGTTAGAATATGTTACAAAACCGCAAAGTAGAGTTTAGTTAGTTTGAATTAAAATATAGCAATAACAAACAAAAAACATTAGTTGAGTAATCTGTTTTTAAAACCAAACTAAATTAATCTGCAATTGTTTTTGAAACAGTTCATTTAGCATAACCTGCTTGGGTAAAACAACAAACCTATTTACAAACATTATTGCTTGTTAACTTTACGTGTACAGTACGTTAAACAAGAGCGTGTAAGGCATAACTGTACTTAAAACTAAAGGAAAAAATTTGGGCGGGGCTTACATCGGTTTTCTATGGATTCCTCTTGGACGCTCTAAAACAAACATTAGTTTAACTGCAACTGTTTAGCGGATAACATATATGAAAGAAATGTGTGCGATTTATAAAAAACGATTTGAAGCAATGTTTTTAAGTGCACATCCAAAAGGACCAAAAATATCGGTTGCAAGTGAAGCTAATCATATAAAAAAGTCGAAAACATTTGTTGAAGCTATTCTTGAAGGTAAAAGTTGAAAACATTTGGATTACAAATTATTCAATGTATAAAAATGTTGACGATTTGCCAGATAGAGGCAAAATCCGAACCACTACGAAAAAGGAGGACGAGGGCATCATACAGTTATTTGACGAAAATTCTTCGCTTACGCTGGATGCTGCTGTGCAAAATTGGCGAAAAAGAATACTATTTTACCAAAAACAACCATAAGAAAGAACATGGCTACGCATATGAAAATACTTTGGTCAAACCACTGGCAACACAAAAATACAAAGAAAAGCGACTACAGTGGGCGAATGAACATAAAAACAATGATTTTACGAATATTGTGTTTACCAATGAGTCATCCTTTTGGGGTTTTAATGTTAAAAGGCGTGTTTGGCGAACTAAGCAAAAAAAAGGATTGTCCGAACCGTGGAGCACCTGCTCATAGCACCATGTATGGGGATGCTTCACCAAGCAAGGTTTTCATAAATTAATCGTTTCCACGCGGAACCTAAACGCACTTTTCATGAATAAAATTTATTCAAGAGGTTTGTTACCATCTGTCCTTAAATGGTTTGGAGCGGGAAACTCTAATTGGATCTTGCAAGAAGCCAACGATTCAAAACACAATAGCATACTCTGTTCGGAATTTAAACTCAAAAAGGGCATCACAACATTGGATTCGCCATCTCAGGCACCTAATTCCAATCCGTAGTATGGACAAAAGGAGCCAGCCAATTATTAACAGTAATGGTGACTTTACTATGGCTTAGTTGATAGCGCCCTAGAAAATACAACAAACTTTCATAATAAAAACAAAAAAGATCGTAGTTTTATTTTTACTTAGGTTTTTGCCGCACACCCTCTTCTTGCACATACTGTTTGTACGATTTCAGTGCAAATTTTACCGTTAGCTAAACATATCGCCTCTACCATTACCTAAATTGGTTTTAGAATCTACAGTTACTTATATATTTAATTCTGAATATGTGAATAAACAACTTTAAAATATTTTCTATTGGATCCACTTACTTTCCGCTTGCGTTAATTCCATTCTAATTATGTTTTAGTTATTAAATTGTTGTCTCTCAGCTGCTATTTTCTTCTGTTGCAGATGTTTTAAAATTTTGATGTACCTTTGCCAGAAACATTTTCTTCTGTGCTTAATGCGGTTACAAACACCTAAATTATAGATAGAACCAGCGAAATATTTGCTGTGCTTATGTGAGTGCTATGCTCCAGCTTAGGTAAGTACTGTGCTGTGTCACTTTTATCTACATACTTATATAATGTTTTATTTAAAAATTATACATGCTACTATTTCTGTTGCTCAAACGATTTTCAAGGTTTATAACTTACTACAAAAAAACCAACTTTTATGTAAATATTGGCATGTATCATATTTTATTTAAAAGATACAAGGCTTATTAAAAACAACAATTTTCCCCTATAAATGTATATTTTCCCCTATTCCCCAATATATCATTAAGGAATTCCGCGCTGGTCTAAGGAATTCTTTGATCCACCTAGTAAAACAGTCAAGTATGGTCTCCATACTACAATATCCATATAGACCGCATTGAAGCAGTGCAATGTAGGTTCCGTCGCTTTCCTCTCTGTGGACTACCATGGGTTAACAGTTTTAGGTTGCCTCGAACGTTTGAAGCTTATCAATGTTTATGCTCTTAGTAAGCGGCGCATTGTTGCAGCTATTATCTTAATCCATCAATTGCTGTTGGTGAACCGAGGCCCAAGCCTTACTTGAACAAATAAATTTGAAAATAAACCCTCATGCGGTAAAAAGAGTTCCTGTATTTAGAACTCCACCACACACAATTATTATTAAAATAATTATATAAGCGAAAGGTTACGACCAAATCCGGTTGAAATGTATACAGGTACTTTCGGGACGATTCGATTTATTCAAAACTGCTTTTATTTGTAATTAAGAAGTGAGAGCACTATCTTGTCGATGCTAATTTTAATTTATCCTGCAGAAAACTATCAGTATAAAAAATTTTAGCTGAACAAAAGTTTGAAGCATTATTTAAGTACGTAAATGAACCCTCATCTTTTATTGTTTGTTTCTAAAATTAAAACAACAAAAGATCAATCCCACGAAAATATACTAGAACATATAATTTTATTCATTAGTTTAGATAACGAGCATAGTGACAACAACATTGAAGAAGTTTTAGAAATTTAAAAATTGGCCAAATGGAAGATGGGCACGATGAAATATTCAATGAAGCACCTACAAAAGCAAAAACCTTACATATGTGATGTGAAATCTGCAAAACTAAATAAATTGAATACATAGAGCGTGCCCCATAAAACAAATTGAACCAACAGATACATGACAATATAATATAATACTCGAAAAAATATTCGCTCACGCAATTTATGATCTGGACAAGTAATCAAAGTCCAGTTGTAACAATCAGTTTGAAGGTGGCTGTTTTAACACTTTTCAATAAAACTTAATTTAATCCAAAGAATAAAACAAATTAAAAACAAAAATGTATGCCGCCAAATATAGTATTACTTGTCTTTTGAAACGACTCACCTAAAATCAACTCACGTATAATGAAACTAAACATGACTCAGTCATTTCAATTAAAATAACAACAATCATTATGATTATGAATTATGATAATTAAAACCTACTTACGTTATATAATTCAGTAAATTATATTTTAAAAACCGTTTTTGTTTATGCGAATATGTATATTATTTTCCGGTAAACCAACATTTTTGGTTAATCTGAAAACTATATTAAGCTAAACATGTGAGTTTTGATATACGGTACACATCACAACTATACAATAATCACATTGATTAATCCGTATTTTATATTAAATTCATTTTTTATGTCAAAATACGAATTAATATTTAGATTAGCAATGATAATAAATAGTGTATGTTATATAACTTATATTTAAATTACAGTATGAACGTGTTTAGTTTACTCATTATACTACTCGTAATATATATTTATAAAAACGAGTTTGGTTAGTATGTGAATTTATATTTTATATGGTTTCTCACCTTGATGCCATATTCGCATATTATACAAAATTATATATGAAATTAATTTCCGCTATTCTGTCGGAATGCTTACTAGGTAATCTCACTGTTGAAATCTGCACTACATAGTTACATAAGATAAATGTGGCATTCAATTTATTGGAAATAGAAATTAATGACATTTACTTATGACATTACCGGACAAGTGGTGCAGTGGTTAAAGCTTCGGCGCTTGGACCGGGAGGTACTGGGTTCGAATCCCATCAGAGACTAGATGCAAATCGAATGTTCATCATCGATTACAATCGGTGATGTTAATAAACACAACCGTCCATGTCAATGTACAGGTTGACATGGAGCTTGCAATGTGCAGGTGGTATACTGTAGTTGTGTGAGTAGGTGAATGGGTTTATGATGTGGCGTGAATGCGTGGTATCACAATGGGCCAAAAATGGCCTAAGTGTCAACCACTGAAACCTAACCTATTTATGACATTAGGTTTTATAGTCGTATACTCGAATTAATTGTGCATTAGCTTCTTATATCTAGACTAGAAGCTAAATTAAAATAATATGTTTGAATGATGGTGAATAAGAGCTTGGTTTATTAAGACCAATCGATACGAACTTGACATGACATAAAAAAATTAATTACACATACGTGAGCGTACGAGTATATATATAGATGAAGAGTATGTCGTTACATTTAATTAAAAATCAATTTATTTATATTAGCAAGGATGGGTTATCACATTTGAACTTGCATTATGTATTTAGAAAGTTGGTTACATTTCAATTATTTGTGAAAACTCTAGTGCAGACAATAGAAGCGTTTCAAGCTGAAATTTTTGAATATAAACAAAATCGACAATTTTTATCTGGTCGAACGATTATTCAACGTTTTTAACCATAGCCTGTTTAGTAAGCCAATACTTCTGCACCATGAAGCTTCGGACCACCCACGATTATGCCAAATAACATGAATCTCAAGAAACAGTTTATGTATAGATATTATTTATTTATTTGATTTCTTTGTTTATTTGGTTTAATTTACAAAAATTTTGTGAACTATTCTTATTCTGTGCCCGGGACTAAAGTCATTTATATATTTAATGAAGTTTTACGTGATCCAACGAATGATGTTCATAAGGAATTTGCTATATAACGCATCGATGAATTCATCGACGATTTTTGTAAAGAAGTCATTGAGATAGTAATAAGTCAGTTTTTACGGAAATTCGTGTAAGTAGTGTACTATAATCTATTAAGGGGCAGTTTGAATGGTTCTTTGTGATTAATATTTTATGTATTAACTATAAAATAAAACACGTCTTCACTTTTGTAAGTCACTTTAGTTCAAGTACACATATTTAATAGGATTTATTTCCCTATGTTATTAAAATAACATCCCATAATTAAACTAAAGAATTGCCGAAAGTAAATTAAAATTGTGTGTGTAATCACTTCTACAATTTTTACTAGAATAACATGTTTATGCAAGTTAAAAAAATTAAATGGTTTTTCTGAGTTTTACCGTTGGAAAAGTAATAATAGCCTCTCCACTAATGACTTGTGTGGACAAGTTCATTCAGCCATGCTACACTAGATTTTAGTTTCTGGTTTCAAACTAATGCGCAATAGATTTTTATTTTTAATTTAAACTCTTATTTTATATTAAAACAAATATTTTTTTTTTGTCTTGTTTTATTCTGTTCTCTCGAAAATAAAATTTATACAAAAATCTACATCTCAAAATTGTCCTTAAATTTTTTTATTTTCATTTTTATTTTTTCATTTCAGACTGAAGGACAAAAATTTTATGTCGCAGCTGCGACATAAATAATTATTGTCCGTGAGGCCGAAATAAAAACATTGAAATGAAAATAAAAAAATTTAAGGACAATTTTGAGATGTAGATTTCTGTTAAAATTTTATTTTCGAGAGAACAGAATAAAACAAGTCAAAAAAAAATGGTGTTTTAATATAAAATAAGTTTAAATTAAAAATAAAAATCTATTGCGCAGTAGTTTGTAACCAGAAACTAAAATCTGTAGCATGGCTGATTAGTTTATTCAGTAGAACGCGCAATAAATAATTTTAATTTCTCACGGATACAAAAATAATGGCAACATACCTTTTGACCACTATTTCATCGAGAAGTTCGCTTATGTTGTTGAAGAAATAAATTTGAAATAAATTTGAAGATTTTTCAATACTACATCAAAAATCCATGTAATTCGTATGTTTGTGAAAGTTTTTGCGTTACTGTGTTTGAGACCTGATGAACATTTTCCGGTAGAGTACTTACTTATTGTACTCACACTGTTGTGATTGGTCATCCTGAAATTCTCTTACAACTTCTAAACTGTTTAAGGACCGTAAACATTGTAATAGTCGTCTTAAACAAAAGAATTAAGGTTATGTGGGTGCTCATTGACATGCAGATACATATGTTAGAGGGTTGTAAAGCAAAGTTTATGTTTGGAATTCACATCGGTTAGGGTTTAGTTTCATTAACTCCGTATATTTCTGTCAGTACTTTAGAATTATGCTCATCGTAACGGGTCGTATTACAGTATTAAAGTAAAATTATTTTAAATTTAACTTTGAAAATGGGTTAAATATTGAAGTAAAATATAACATAGCGGTCAACTTATCCTCCATTTTCATGGAAAAGCTACAAGTTATCGTCACTAATAAATCTCACAGTATAAATCTAACTAATTTTAATCGAAAAATGTTCAAACGCGTTTTCTGATCTGAGATTTTATTCAGATTACATGCTTAATTTAATACATGATTTTTACACGTCCCGTTATTTATAATGAAAGTATTTTTGTTTTGCTCGAAGATTTCATCTAAATAAGGCAATTTTTGCTCTTGCATCAATTTGATGGTACAGTGAACGTACACAATTTCGTTAAAAGTGAGTATCCAAATTTCGACTTGTTTTTAACTTTAAATGTCTTAATTTGGTTAGAGTTCTTCATTTCCAAAACAAATCGTTAGATCACAAAAGTCACGTTTTATTAAAAAACAATAAACATTACAAACTATAAAACGAAAACGAATAAATAAACATTTTATTATCTTAAACAATAACAAAATATAAATATTAAATACAGACACGATGAATTTAAAACTATATACAACCCCTATTTTGAATTTTACTTTGCCATTACGATAATGGGTTTATTTTTTAATTCGATCCGAGCAGCAGGCTTACCCCGAGTAGTGTACACCGATCAAAGGTTGTACTGGCTAAAATTATAGCATAGAGCACATTGAGAGCATAGTGTACTAGATTGTTTTTTACTTTGTTGGCTCTTAATACAGGAGTGGGATTTTGCACAAAAGGCGAGAAGCGAGTTTACCTTTGATTTCTCGCCTTTTAGTTTTGCCCGACAGTTTTCTAGCGATTATGCACAAATCGACAAAAGTATGGATTTAGCAACTATGGATTTAGCTGTCAAAATGTCATTTTGTGTTTAAAATTATTCTTAACAAACACATTTTTATTAATCACTTGTTTTTTGTTTCCTAGAATATTTTGAATATTTTTCAAAAAGTTTAAAAAATCACTCGATCGATTTCGACTTGTTAGGTCATCATCAGGAGTATCTACTGATTTGTATTAGTAAAAATTTTGTTATATAGTAGAAAAAAGCAAAATACATATAAATAAAAATAAAAATAAAAGGAGGGGAAAAAATAAGCAATAAAAATTAATCTACGGATCGCGCAGGTAGGCGATGAGTCATAGGTTGAGTAACAAAATTCAAGGTATATTATTGCGTACGTGAGAATAGAAAAGGGCGGGGTCTGTAATTGGTGAGAACCGGATTTCTCTCTGTTCGTTAAGGATAATTTGGTTAAGAAATATTGATTTTCGAATTTCGTAAGATTCTAAGGTATCTAAACGTCTGCCTTTGGGTTGTACATGTAATATGTCAAAATTGTTCAAGCTAGCTGTATGATTTTCTGAAGTTAAATGGTTATGGAAAGTTGATTGATTGCAACCAGATAAATGTTCTTTAGCTCTAACTCCAAAATTGCGCCCAGTCTGACCAATATAGGAGAAACTACAATCATTGCAATTAATCCTGTAAACGCCAGATTTGGAAAGGCGATCAACTCTAGGTTTATTGTTAAAAATCATTTTATTTATTGTGTTATTATTATAAAAAGCAAAACTAATATAGTCCTAGTTGCAACTTGGATACGATGTTGCTAATCCGTTGGCTATGTAAATGCTGGGAGAATATGTATGTAAATGCTGGGAAATATAAAAATGACAAAATAAAAAATAAATAAAAATATATATTGGTAGTATGTATTATCTTACCGATATCCAATTCAAACAAAGTTTATAATTCTTGACGTTTAGTATGAAAATATAACCCAAAAATCTTGTCGCCTTTCTTCTCAGCATGCAATATACATGATTGATTGATTGATTGATTGGACTGTAGAACCAAGTACTTGACAGGTGGTCCCGGATAACGCCGGGCCTATTCCTACAGCCTTTTTACACATAACAATAGGAGGGATAGGAAAGGTTTTTTTTTTTTTTTTTTTTTTTTTTTTTGGGACGGAACGACCCGGTTTCAGACACCTAGCGATCGTACGGCACAACACGATTCTAATCTACTTCTAACTACTAGAGGGAGGATAAAGGCTTAATAGGTTTGATGGATAACGATGGTTTTGGTCTTCAACAATTGCTTCTTTAAATCAGCAAGCTGAGGGAAAATTTTTATTATTTCACGTACATCTGGAAATTTCCTGAAATTTAATTCTAAATTAATGCTTTCCGGCTTCCTAAACAAGTTGATTGATTGAATCAGCCCGGTTACAGACATCTAGATAAAGTCGATAGTTAGTAACACATTAACAATAGGCAATTCTAATCTACACAATCTACAATTGGATGCTTCATTTGCCAAAACGATTAACTCCGTAAAACAAAAAGTTGATAAAAACTGAGAAAATACAAAAATGGTTTTAAAATTCGTTAGAAATTGCAAATTTAGTTACTTTTGGTTTTGTCATTTAATGGTGTTAACACTTATTATTACTGTAATTTATTTTCAATGTATAGAGCCAATCAAGTACGTTGATATTAAAATTTACAAATATTCAAAAAATGGAGTTAATCGGTTTGGCTTGTGAACCATCAAAGGAATATTATTTCACCTACATCGGTAGATTTCCTGAAATTTAATTCTAAATTAATATTTTCCGGCTTCCTAAATAATATAAACATTTATTAATTTAATAATAATGCAATTCCACAACTTAAAGTAGAATTTCCTGAAACCATAATTGTTTAAATTACAATATTAAAAATTACTCTAAAATCCATAAGTATTAAATAAAAAATATGTGAGGCATCCCAAAGACAATGGTACATATTCGATTAATTACCAAGTAATTTATACTGCACAGGACATATTATGCCGAGCATGGCAATGGAGCTTTATCGTTCCTCAACCAATTTCTGTCAAATATGGTGTGCAGAATTGGATTGGCACTATAACATTATGCTCAATGGAACTAGGCCATTTCTCAACAAATGATGATCAAATTCAATGTACAAAGCTGAATTTGACTAAATTTTGGGATTCGGATATAACGAATTAAACCAGGCCGCCTCCTAACCTACAACTTTAAACTTCATTTTGCAGTGCTGGGCTAGGATTCTAATAAGAAAGGTCAGCTTAAATTGGGATTTTAACGTGTCTTTTTGATGAAGTTCTACAATTCGACCATTCTGAATGGACCTTGGGAATCATATTAAAAAATATATATATTGTCAAATCAGGTATTCAGAATTGGGTGGGGATTTAAAAATGGTATAAAGCGAAGTTTTGGAATTCGACCGTCCTAAGCAATTTATTAATCAATCATGTTCGAATCTGGTATGTTGAGCTAAATTGCGACTCCAACATAAATCCCGGATGAAGTTCTGGATCTTTCCACAAAACAAATCCGAAAGCAATCGGCCAATTAACTATCCAGTTCATTTATTCACCATAGCTGAAACAAACTTCGCTTAACCCGCTAAGAGATGAACCAGTCAAATCCAGCTTCCCAAAACAAAAATTTGCTAGAATTCCAATCCAGCCCAATTCATACCCAAAAATTAATTTATGCATCTTCTGCAGTATACTGTCTAGAAATAGATTACTGAGACAATTTCGCACATCTCAGTCATTCAAAAACGATCAAGGTTTACGTGAGGTGATGGCACGAACGGAAAATAAAACCGCGCGGAATGCTTCTTACATAATTGGTGCATGAGCAAGTCATTGAATAGGATTTAGAACTCATCAATACTTGTGTCTGACGTTCCCATGCAATTGTGAACCTGTTTCGAGAAATATTGTTGAGTCGGATAAATTCTTTCATAGAAAAGAGTGCCAGCAGTAAGCAATCTAAAAAATAACCAACATTAATAGCCCGAGGCACATCAAAGATTTACTTGTCGTTACAATTACAACGAAAATAAAAATTAAAAACCATTTTTCCTTTGCCATGCCGTAACACATATCGCTCATGATATGAAAAAGAGACACAACTCAAAAATTAAGATTTTGCAGGAGAGCAAAAACAAAAAATGCTAATTACGTTATTAGATTCCAAAATCATAAAACGAAGAATGGCACTTTGTGCTCTATCATTTTCGATGAAGGAAAAATAAAACTGTTTTTATTGAGGGATATGGATACTAATATTGCGCATCCTTCTAGTGAATTAACGGAAAAAGTTCATTTTTTTGAGTTGTCACCCGTCCATACCACGGCGAAACAAATCTTTAAAACTTTTCCAAATACAAATTTTTACCGCGCATTATTAATTATTATAGAGTAAAATAATTTAATTAAATAAATTATAAACCAGTTAAATAGACTGTAAAAAAATAAATAAATAATAATAACACCTATCAATGCATGTACATATTATTATTACAATACATACATGCATTTAAATTACATTGGGGAAATCACACGACGACACATTTGAGTTGAGACCGGTTTCTAACCTCAAAAAAAAAATAAAAATCATTCACGCGCACACACGTCACATGAGTCCCAGCTCATCGATAAATTTCTATGTATGTGTAAAAAAATGTCGGAAAAAATCACTTTAAAAAGTCTTCGCATAGTTCACCCAATATAACATCGTGTACCTCCACACCGCGGCAACCCCTGCCCGTCTCGATCACCCCACCCATAAAACTTATAATTGTATAGGTAAAGTACAAAGAAACGAAGAAGCTACCGGATTCAAGCAACCGCAATATGGATATGCACATCGAAAATATTTTACACAATAACATAAATGATAAATGGATTTTACACATATACAATAATATATTAAACTAATTATTAAAAAAATTATAAATAAAAACAGTCAATTATATATACATATACATATTATCCACATCCCCTTTCCTGCCTGCCATCACAATTGTGTGGGTAAGGCAAAATAATCATGTCAAAAACTTATTTTTGGAATGAATTCTGGACCAACACACACATTTATGCATTCCACTGAAATCGTCCGAAAAATAACACTAAAACCATAATAGTAAAATAATTAAAATGTTATCAAAAACAAATAATTAGTATGTTATATAATTTATATATGTATTATCAAATTATAATGTTTTTCAAAAATAATTCCGATTTAACTAAGATCCGTTAAAATCCGAAAGACAATACAACCTATAATTTTTTACACACACATTTGTGTAGGCTCGACTCAAATTAAAACAAAACAAAAAAACTTTATTTGGCAAGAAAAGGGATATATCAGAATCCACTCCAATATAAGTCCCGCTTACTCTTCTCATTGACAGATACCTATTTAAAAAAAAAACTAACAAAGAGTGTGTTGGTTACACTAACAATGCAACGTAAATTTGGGTTTTTTTTTTCATTTTTTTTGATGTGTAAACATCTTTACTCGCGCCTACCAAATTTTTTTGTATTAGAGTAAACTTGTAAATGAAACGAACGGAAATGACGTACCTACTTCGTTAAAAAAAAAACAACGAACCCAATAAAAACAATTTTGAACTATACATGGCATGCTTGTATGTAATGTATAATAGTAAGGAAAAAATTAAAAAAAAAATACGATACGAAATACGAATTATGATTACGAAATTACATACTCTTACGATTAAAACACAGTCAACAACTTGTGTATGTTGCTTTATCACGAGTTACAAGTCTCTAGGAGCTGTTCATCAAGTCGACTATCAATGATCATGTGTTCTACTAAATAGGGTTATAATGACGTCCCGTTTTTAACATTGAACTGTCACAGTCTTAGGTCACTCAATGCTCAATTCATTTGCTTTCCGAAATCTGGCTGCGCAATGACGAGCATGTTAATTTTCCTACATTTGTCCTTTGCAATTTTGCGTTCAGTTCAAAAGAAATGGTCAGTGGGCTGCCGGAGCATCAATTCTGTCAAAAGATCCATAAAATGAGCATAGTGGACACAAATAATTTGCCGTACGAACTTCCACTTGTCATAGGTCGGCTTTACTTTCTCAAAACCAATATTGATGTAACAGATGGACTGGCGAATGGAACTATGGGCTGTCTGAGGTATATTGAATGCTGCCATCCTGACCGGGACAACGAGAACGATGAAAACGTCAACAGTAAAAAATGTCAAATGACTCTAGATGGGTTTCAATACAAATTCACAAGTTGGCAAGAAGGTCAGACAGCTTTAAGCTTGATGGGCGCAGAAAACGCACAATCATCGTTGGACAAACAACACAACCCATTGATGATATATACACGGCTGAACTTCAGCTTCTCAATGGGAATAAGATGCTTTCTGTAGTTGCATTCACCTCGCCAAATAAATCCGTCGAAGACATAATGAAGTTCATACATTTCGTCTTTGCATCATATTCTAAAAGAATTACAAAAATTCTCCAAGGAGACTTCAAGGAGTATCTTTTGCCGATGATTATGAGCGGGTCGGGGATTTCATTATTAATTTTGCTTTTCTTCAAGCTGAACCACTTATAAACTTCCTGCGAGACGAATTCGATTTGCACATGAACTCAGATCGAAATATATCTACTACGACATATGGAACGACCATTATGCAGTTTTTCAATGAAAATTATAAAAGTTAGAGTCGACAGTATATGTATCTCAATTTAGCTACCATAATCCAATTCCGTCGATTATACCGAAAGAGTAATAGACCAATTTAACGATAATAAACAAATGAAAAACTCTAGTCAGTAAAATTCCATTCCATCTTCCGTCAAAGTAAACTGTACACACGCACTATACACACGCCATGTTTACACATCTCCTTGAGAGTACTAATGGACTCACTCTTTTTTTTTTGTTTCTGCATCAACACACTTATACATACTTAGTTATTTAAAAAAAAATTACTATGGAAAAAAAATTTCCAATACATCTTTACTTAGTTATTATTTATTTCATATGTGTCGAGTTAGCACGAGTTATATTTAAGAAGATTCTGGATATATACATATATATATATTTTACATACATACGTAATACACACACTCACTTATATGTATATACCATATTATCACATACAAATTTGCTCATTCATTTCAAAACAAAAAAAATATTCGGAAATACAATTCCCATAGTAACAAAAACACACACGCGCGAATACGCCTCGTCACTCAGCATGCAATATACATGGCCGGAAATAAAAGCGAGAGCGAGTGTCTACTCACATAGTGCATAATCGCTTTTACTCGCTTTTAGCTAGAAGTCGCTCAAAAAAGGCGACTCGCTGTGTGCAAAATCCCAGTCCAGCAGAGTAAAATTACTCAGGCTGAATAAAAAAATACGAAGTATTTTTTGACAGAGCTCTGCCTGCTCGGGATGATTTAAAAAATAAGCCCAATATAATCATTATGATCCTGTCAAATTTCGATGTTGAGGTTTGACGGATCTGAACGTTTCAGGCAATAAATTTCACTAATTACTACAGCTATGTCAATGATACAGGTTCAGTTCCAATCAGATCGCAGTAAAAAATAAGGAGAGAATGTGCTCAAAGAAGTCAAAGGAGTAAATACCCGATCATGTAGGAAAAAACCTCTCTTGATCTTCACTTTTTATTGTTTTGATTATTTTGAGAGCAAAAAATAAAACCTTCTCCTTCCAAAGGTATCGTTTTTAGGTAATTCATGAAAAAAGCGGAAATGATAGAAATAAAATTTTGTTTTTAGTTATTTTTTTCCAAATCAAAAGTGGTTTAAGATTAACTTGCTTGCAAAGACTTACGAGAATTTGAACCAAAACTTAGAAAAAACATATTTTCTACACTATTTCAAGAACCGAATGTGCCTCTGACTTTTGAATGCCGCCGTGCGATAAAAGTGTGTAGTTCTCTGGACATTTTTCAACACGTACGATTTGGTTAAAAAGTCACTAGAAATGTTGTTCATGTTCCAACTGTTCTCACAGGAAAACGATAAAATTATTCAATAATTCGTTTTCGTGAAACGTTTCTTAACTCTGCTAAGTAAAATATTGAGAGATTTAACAATTACAAAACAGAATTGCTCCATAGCCTTGATGTATGAAATTTTTATTGTAGTCGGTTTACTGTAAATTTTTACTTCCTATCTTATACTATTATAACCTTGTCATAGAAGAACGGTATAGCCCGATCCAAAAGCAAAGCTCTCCACTGTACGATTTTTTCGGTGTAAAATATAAATATACATACATAGTTGAACATATAAACTGAGACTGGAGAACATTGAACGGTTCCGCCTTTTTAGCACACCATCTAAAGATTTTGACAAAAATGATAATTGAATTCGTTTGGTCAGGATTGGTCACTAGTTTTTATCGTTTGGTCACGTACGATTAAACTGTACATAAATAATGAAAAAATCAAAAAAAATTCCCGGGTAGCACCTCATTGCAAGAAAATTATACCGTTTTTATCAAATTACGTTAGATAATCGTTAGGTCAGGATTGGTTTCCACATTTTGGCGTTTGGTCACCAATGGTTCAGTTTTTAATGCGAAAAAACAGAATCAAAATTATATTAATTCAATAAAATCAGGTTCGCCGGAGAATTTAATATCGTTTATTACAGCGCCATCTATCACGAATCGAAAAAAATGTATCAAAGAAATCCTACGTACTTTAAGCCGTAGAATCCGAATCAGCAATAAAAAATAGAGGTTTCCTATTTTAACTTTGGTTTTTCGATCGTAATGATGTTATTGTGAGTGTTCCGTATATTGGTATATTAAATGATTCAATTTTGATAATGGATATTTTTTTCGTAGAGTGCTTATTTTCCTAGATATTTGAAAGTTTCAGCTTAAAAAAATCACCCAGTATATAAAAAAAAACTTCAATCTCTAATTTGGTGATTTCGGTGTACATTTAATATAAATGAATATAACTAATTCTAGGTATGAATAATGACAAAATTAACATGACGACCATCTACATAAAATGTCCTTTTTTTAAAAATAACATTATACTAAGTATTATGAATATTCTCATTTTAAATTTCAAAATTTAACCATCAGTAAATAAAATGAAAAAACACCAACAACAAATAAATCATTAAATTATAATTTTAATGGGGTATATAGTATATAAGTTGAAAACATCCCCTCTCATTATTATGAGATGATGTCAAAAAATTTATGAACCAAAATTAAATTAAAATTATTTACTGTGTGTAGGCTGAGAGAACCAGCCTGAGCTGGTTGAACATACATATTTACGGATAAAAAAATTAAAATAATAAATGTTTTATGTTTTAAAACAACAAGGATATAAAAATAATAATTTCGGTTTTATATATTTTGGCTTGTTTAAATACGCTAACAATGAAGCACTCACAATCAGGATCAATATAGTATAGAGAAACGAAAATATTTTAAAATATTATTTTTTGGTTTACGCCGGAAGCCATATAAATTTTATGTTAGAAGTTATGTTAAAAAAACTGAAACATAAACACACATACTGTTTTTTATGATGATACTAATCCATAATAAAATTTAGTTTTACCAAATTTCAAAACCGCAGTAAGGATTTTTTTTATTAGGATCATGATTGGTGTAAGCTAAAATAAAAGTTAAATCGAGTTAATTGTTACACAAAAATACGAAGGCAAAATATACAGACGAATTTGAAATGATTACATACGAATGGAAATATTTTGAAATCAGCAAATCATATGATTAAGCGATTTTACGGTATAAGAAAACAATTACATACATATTAACACGGGGATTGGATACCACATGCCCATATATAATGTTATAGATTAGCTAACTACATATAAGCGTTTTAAATAATTTATTTCTAAGCAGTGAAATTGATTGTCAAAAATAACACAGTGTATGTATAGAGATATACATATTTTATATTTTTAAATGGCTTAGATAATGCTCAATTAGTTACATACGTTTGCTAATTATTATTTTATTAAATAAATTTTATGAACCATTCCTATAAAAAGACTAAATTGGTAAGAAAATTTACTGATTCAACGTGAGAAATATATGTAGTATAATTCAAAGTTAGAAACCTAAATTATCGAAAATTTTAATCGTGTGAATACGCCTAATGTTGGATAATTTTGTTTTTAGACCGTACAACGCCCACCACATGCAACATAATTTTAGCTCGATAATAGAAAAAAAGGCTCTTTAAATCATTTATGTATATTATGCTTACTGTTCCAAAATCTTTGTATAAAGAAACAATCCGAAACTGTACTTGACTTACCTGAAATTATACAAAACAAATAAAAAAGTAAATAAGTTTGTTCTAGCTTTGCAATTACTGCAAGGTAATTGAACAAAATCAAATACATAATCTGAATTTAATAATATAGCTTTATTGATTAGCTCGATTATTCGCCACAGAAACACTCTAACCTCATGACTTGGGAACATTGCAAAAAACAAGGTGAACTTGAATAAACTTAAACAAGGTAAGTATTCAAAAATCAATTGAATACATACACCCGCGGCTCGCTCGCACTCTATTACATATTAACAAGTACTAGACATTGTTAATATGTACATTACAAATTACAATTTGTACATTAGTTATTTAGTCCAATTTAATATGTACACATGTACACATTGCAGGGCGAAATTATTTCTTTACAAATAAAATAAAAATATAAATCGAAGTTAAGATAAAAAATCTCTTTTGATACGGTCACGTTTTAAGACAACAATAAGATTTTGTTTTACTTTCTTTGCTACAACCCCAAAAATACCATTTTGTTTTCTTATAGTAAATTTTACTTGTTTGGTTCTTTGTTGTGTACACACAAGAATTTATACCGTTTTTTGCATTAAATTCAACAAACAATCGACATTGAATTGAAAAAAATTTTCTATAGATATACGTAAAGCATTACCAGTTACAACATAATATACATACTCATAATATACTATATACAATATAATACCTCGTCGGCAGTTTCATCGCTTTTATTGTTTCTTATTGTTTCTGCAACAGAAATGGAAATTTCTTTAGAACAAAACGACGTAAAACTACGACGAGTAAATTAAACCTGAAACGTGAATTGATATGATTAGTTGGTTGGTTTTACTTTTTATTCTAGTAGTCGTTCCATTCAATTTCAATTAAAAAATTCGGTGTAGAACTTGTGGCGGGGGGGAGGCCAAGTTCACGAGTAAATTCTTCGAATATTTTTCCTGTAAGGCATGTTCATAATAAAATAACCACGTGTTTTTGAAAATCAAACAGATCTTTGAATCCAATCGCATTCCGTGAAAATATGAAAGTGAACAATTATATTCATTGACAATCGAGTAGATTTGAATTGCCCATGCCCAATTTTGATTTCACACAGTGGGTAGAATTTAAAGTTACGTGCTAATAATTCAAACTATTAGATTACTAAGGAAAATAAACTTTCATTTTTAATATTTCAAGGGATGTGACTTCGCCTCCAGGACACACCCGTTTGAAACTGTTTTATGCATACGAAAGCTAGATTCTGATTATTAGAGAGCTATCATCATACGAATCTTATTTTTAGAATGTTATAAAAAAAACCTTTACTCCATATCTTATCAGTAGGTTTCATTATTTCAAAATAACCAGTGTGAAGTTTCTAACGTTAATTAAAAGTGTAGCTACACAAATTAACAAAAAGGTGAAGCGTACACAAAAAATATTTTTAAATGTAAATTATGTAAATTATACAAAATAATTTATAAAAAAAACAACATAAACTAACACTAACATTCATTTAACAATTTCAAATTAAAAACAAACCAAAAATATACTGATATACAAATATTAATGTTTCAAAGTTTTATATATTTACCAATTGAGGTTGAACACATAATAACCACTCCATCCTAGAGTTATCGCAATATAGCCACTACTACTATTATCGAATAGTGGACATTCGAGCCTGTTCAAATTGGTACAGCCTGTTTAAATGGTTGGGCTCCTCTGGCAAAATTTGATATGTTGATAAAAATTTTATATAGGAGCTGATCCTACACACCCAACACGATAATATTAGTGGCTATATTGCGAAAACCCTAGGATGGAATGTTAATTGGGTGTGTAGGATCAGCTACGATATAAATTTTATATCAACATATCAAATTTTGCCAGAGAAACCCAACCTTTTTTATATGTACGGACTATACCAATTTGAATAGACTCGAATGTCTGCTATTTGATAATAGTAGTGGCTATATTGCGAAAACTCTAGGATGGAGTGGTAATTTTGTGTTAACCTCAATTGGTAAATATATAAAACTTTGAAAGATTATTATTAATTTGTAAGTATGTATATATCAGTATATTTTTCGTTTGTTTTTGAATTGAAATGTTAAATGGATGTTTGTGTTAGTTTATCTTGTTTTTTTATAAATTATTTGTATGTTAAATATAAATTATTTTCATACACTTCTAAAAATAATTTTTGTGTATGCTACACTTTTTTTTTAATTTATGTAGCTACACTTTTAATTAACGTTAGAAATTTCACACCGGTTTCAAAATACTTATTTTTCAAACCATGAGTATAGTACCGGCAATATTTTTATTTTAAATTATAGTTTATTTTTAATTAAAATACATATAATACAGTTTAAACAATAAAAACAGTATCGAAGAAATAAACTTTGTAATGAGTTCCAGATTTTAACAAATGTAATGGAGCCACGATTTACGCAAATATTTCAATAATTTAACAATTTTGGCTGCGATGTCAATAACAAAAGTAAGGAAAAAAATGAAGGGGTGAATATGTTGTGGCAACACCCGATTTTTTTACCACGAATGTATACATAGATCTCGAATACAGCACACTTGAGTTCTACGCGAAAAATTAATGTTAGCGGACCTTTGGTAAAACTGCCGTGTAAAATCAAAAATCATTATTCCTCCTCAAATTTGTGAAGACCAACAAGGTGAACCCTTGTTGAAAATGTAATATGTACATATTTAAATTTACTGAAATCTTTTAATTCTCTTTCGTTTTTTTAATGCTAAACTTTTCTAAAGTGATATGGTAAAGTAAAACCGTAAACTAAGAAAATCTACCGTAAAATTAAAGATAAGCATTATAGTATAATAACGAAAATATAAAAATCAGATAAATAAACAGCATACTATCGTAATTTTTACTACGTAGTTATTTATACGGAATATTTTAAATATATACGGAATATTTTAAAATTTCATGTTCATTTCATACACAAATTAACACCGGGCATGTAAGAAAACTTCTGTTCAGGCATTGTCCATCATTTAATAGGGTATGACTGCGATATAAGTTAGCAATGTTTAATTCTTCCACCATGTTAATGGAAACTTGGTGGAGTTGAATAAAATTGCCTAATTTCAAGTTTATAGTAATCTATAGTTTTCAAAAGGAATTTCGAAAAATAATTTTTGATCGTATAGCGGCTCGTTAATTCTAGATTAGTTTAATTATTTAGTCTATTATTTCTTTTAGATAAATGATCCATTTATTTTGAAAGTGGTTTAAGTAGGGTCCAGGTCGAAATTGCATATTTTAAAATGACATTTTTAAAAAAGACATGTCTCAAAACAGCATATTTCAAAACTGCATAAGGTACAAAACGGCATAAGGTACAAAATTGCATTTTTCAAAACTGCATACAAGGTACAAAACGGCATAAGGTACAAAACAGCATTTTTCAAAACTGCATATTTCAAAACGGCATAAGGTACGAAAGGACAGAGGTACAAAACGGCATTTTTCTAAACGGCATTTTTCAATACGGCATTTTTTTAAACTGCATTTTTTAAAAAGACATTTTACAAAATGGCATTTTTTAAAACGGCATTTTTCATAATTGCATATTTCAAAACGACATAGGTACAAAACGGCATTTTTCAAAACGGCATTTCTTACAACAACATTTTTTAAAAAGATATTTTTCAAAACGGCATTTTTCAAAATTTCATTTTTCGAAACGACATAGGTAGAAAAATTTAGGTGAAGGAGAATATTATATGCATACTAAATCTTCAAATAATTTCTAATTTCCATGAAGGTCCTTTCTTTTAACATATACCTATACTAAACCTTAACATGTGAAATTAAATCTTACTCGACTAAGAAATAGTCAAGTTCCTTTTCATTTGACTTTATCCTAGAATTTAATCCAAGAATTGTTCACAAATGTTCAAAAATTTCATTCATCTCAAATTTCATCGTGTAATAAACAACCGTACCTGTTGGTCATATTCCAGAAATTAATGAAAAGATAATTCTAGACTCATAATCGATTAAAATATTTCATTTTGTCTTGTGCAGTTTTAAAAATGACGTTTTGAAAAATGCAGTTTTGTACCTATGACGTTTTGGAATATGCAGTTTTAAAAAATGCTGTTTTGCTAAATGCCGTTTTGTACCTATGTCGTTTTGAAACATGCAGTTTTAAAAAATGCCATTCTGAAACATGTCGTTTTGAAATATGTCGTTTAAAAACATGCCGTTTTGAAAAATGCTGTTTTAACCGTTATGCCGTTTTGAAATATGCAGCTTTGAAAAATGCAATTTTGTACCTTATGCCGTTTCGTACCTTATGCCGTTTTGAAAAATGCAATTTTGTACCTTATGCAGTTATTAAATATGCCGTTTTGAGAAATGCAATTTTAAAATATGCAGTTATGAACGGCATTACATGTTAGATTACATAGTGTAATTCATTTTATAAAATATAGAATTATAAGAATTGTGATTATTGTTACCATTAATTATTTATTTTGTAAAATGACTTATGCTGTGTGCCTCACGTCGATTTTTTTGTCTGAATTTCCAACTAACTAAATTGATGGTTAGTTGATACCAATCGTTCAAATATAGCCCAAAACAAACCACATCTGATGTTTAATTAAAATCTGATATATAAACTTAAATTTAACATTCTACAAAACATTTCTAATCGGTAATTGATAAATCGGAACTAAGTTTTCAGGTTGGAACTAAATATCGGGCAAATTTTGGCTTATAAACATTAGAGACATCTAACGATAACTAAACTAACGATAAATTTAGTTAGTCGGAAATTTAGGCAAAAAAATCGTCGTCAGAAAAACCGGTTCAAATAATAATAATAAAAATTATGGATATAATATTTAAAGAAATTGAAGCAGGCCTTTGATTTTACCGGATGGTGAAATAAAACATTAGCTGTATTTTTTTATTAGCGCCCGATAGATTTATCCGGAGCACCCAATTTTCTATGTCAAAACTTATATTTAGTGTGCTATTTTTGCATGTAATTAATTTATGTATGTAACTCTTAACAAGGATTTTTATTCAACTTTTTAGTTAAAAATCGATATACAAATATTTTACTCTGCCTATTTATCGGGAGCACTATCGGGAGTGCTATCCATTTCAATGGGAAATTTGAAAAGGCCTTTATTTTGTAAACCCCTGTAACCATTATAAACTTAATCCTTCAATCAAAATTTAAAACGCAGCAACATGAATTCTTGTTTATAAGGTCGTGACAAGATAAATGTCAATTAGTATATTTGTCTTGAGATATATAAGACAATGGACAATGTAACACATAAAACATAAAAATGCCCAGTCGTAACGCTTTGTCACCACCAGGAATCGAACCCGGGACTCCCGAATTACAGAGCAAGCACTCTACTTACTATGCTATCGAGGGTGACAAATGCTGTTGTTTTGTGGATGCATTTATTTTTTATTTGTATGGAATAGCGACACCAGTGAATAACAGCTGCAGTTTCAGTAGAAATTCCCCATTCGGTTCCGGATGGTGCTCGAATAATAAAAACCCGGCTATTATTCACAAATATTTTTTCTTTAGAAAGTATTTTATTTGGCTGAAAATTTAATCTAGGAGCCTAATTCTTATACAGGGGGGTTATTATGTAAGCATTACGAGTTACGAGTTACGACAAATGACGTCAAAAGGCCTTTTCATTTAAAGCATTTTGAGTTGTCGTAATTACGACTTTTTGTTGTTGCTTTAGTCGTACACATTTATAAATACGACACAAAAGTCGTACTATATTTTTCTTCTTGTTTTCATTGACAATTTGTCAAAATTAGTTTCAGTCGTAATTCGTAAGTCGTACTCGTAATGCTTACATAATAACCCCCCAGGTGTGCCTTTACTTAAGAAAATTTGAATTGTTTTAGTGCGTCTTTCAATTGGTTTAAATGCCGCATAAAAAGCTAAAAAAATTCATGGTAAATTTTTTTTAACTTTTTATCTGTTTCAATTGGTTAAAATTTTGACAATAACATGGTTGCTTATTTTATGTGTAATTATGAACGTGTATAGCAAATTTAAATATGAAAATATGTAAAATAAATACTATTTAAATGTATATTAGTTAATTATGGTTAGTTTACATGTAAATTATTACGATTTTTCTCAAAACTTGTACAGGACAAATTTCTGTTTACAAACAAATATTTTTGTCAGCCAAATGTTTTCCACATAAAAATTTTATCAGCTCTTGAAGCAGATACAAATTTTGACATTTTTATTCACACAATTTTTAACTTTTTATGCGGTATTTAAACTAATTGAAACACGCTCTTAGTCTAAAAAAAATAAAAAACAATACGTATAAACGACCTGAATTCATGTAAAATTCTATGTCATCCTACAAATAACATCTAATCGAAATCAGTATTTCCAACTCATCGAACAAACTTCATGAATTTTCCATATGACTATTTATTTTTAAACACCTTAAAAATAAGCAACCTCTGTTTATTTAATAAGTATTATGCAGGTTTCAATCTTCTAATTTACCATTACGACTATTAACTTCCACATAATACATATCTTTAAATACATTCTTCTTTGTTAGGGACATTTATTTTTGGAATTTCAACCCTTGAGATAAAGGTCACGAAAATTTTTCACATCGAGATAAAAACTATATAAAAATGTGAGACTTGTAGGTATAATGAAAATATTAATTTATTTTGGTAACTTCATAAAGGAAATCGCACATTGTTAAAACCTGTGTCACTTGCAAGTTGCATAACACTTCCCGGCCGTGTTCTTATTCCCATCAGGAAATCGCAACATGAAACAGAATTTTTACCACAACATTACGAAAGCTGATGGTAATATATTGGGTGTGTGAATATGACTGCACCCTTTTTGACTGCACCCTTTTTTTATTACAGATACAGGGTGTCAAAATTTGAGAAAAATGATAATCATGGTAATGTATTTATCGCAATAAAAAGAAAAATAATTATGATTTTGGACTCATTTTAAAAGTAAGTTAATAAGGATTTCTAAAAAAATATAAAATTAGTATATTGTTTAATTCCTTTTTCTCTACATTTCCCGCCAAAATATTCTTTTTAAATTTTCTCAAAAACCTATTTTTTTTATTTTTTTTCTAGAATTCGACAATTAATATTTTACAACATATCAAAAAACTAAAATACCGTTATTTTTTGTTTTCTTGCAAAATGCGTTTTAGTAAGAGAAGTATTTCATTTTTACATGGAAAGCTATATATTATATATTTCTCAGTGTTTTGAAATTGTTTACAAAAGAGGTAGTTTACTTAATTTGTGTGTTTTGTTTTTTATTTATTGTACAATTTTGCGTCATATTTAAGTATGAGTCACAGAATTATGAGGTGCCACCCCCTGGTTTATATAGTTTGATTAGTCGTAACCATAAATTTCCTTTCTTTCTTGGATTATTTTATAAAAGACTAAAAAAAATGTTGTTTTCCCCTTTTTATTGGGGGTTGATTATTTTTACTTGACGCTGGCGTACCTGTTAAACGATGAGTAATTCTTTCGAAAACAAAAATAAACCTTATTGATATAAATAAGAGTAAAAATTTAACTTTTTGATTAGTTGACATTGTGAATTGTAGACAACATTTTAAATAAGGAGCAAGATTTTTTAAATTTTGAAAAGTAACAGTGTGTTAAACTGAGTGTAAATTTAAGTGGATAAATAAGTACTAGTGCGCTAAATTTGATAAATTTCGAAAGTGTTGTAAACCATATCGCGATTCAAAGTGTTCGAGTAAACTAAAACGAGTTACGGATTATGTTAACCAATTTATGCCACAATCAGTTGAGAATCAAGATAATTTGTATCTCTGTTCAACGTGCTATATAAATATTACCTGCAAACGACCAAAAATAAAACCAGAGTTGTCACCAGTTGCGGGACCATCAACAACATCACCTCTAATACCGCAAATAGCCGATAACGATAACAGCAGTGATAGTGAAGAGTGTTATTTAAAAAAAGTGTCTGTTTTGGAAAAAATGAATGAAGTGTTACCCTTTCTTGGAATGTCTCCTATATATCCGAGTACGTTAGAAGCCAGGCCAAAACATCAGCAGCAAAAAGTAATAGATTTAGCTTCAATAACACCATCAACATCTTTGGTTCCGGGAATCGTGCCGCTTTTGAATCAGTCAACCGAAGATCAAAGGAAGGTTGCACTATATGATGAATTGATTGGTGATCTAAAAACTAATTTCGAAGAACTGGAGAAAGCCAGTGATAAGATTCAGCTACTATATTGCCACAATCATTAACCATTCAAGAAATCCAGAATGAGTTCAAGGCAACGCAACATATGGTGCGAACCGCTAAAGATGTACAAGACAAGAATGGTCCACTAACTCGGCATTTTTTGAGGCTAAAGTAGGAAAGCGAATAAGTGAAGAGCTGAAGAAAGCAGTATTATCTTATTTGATGATGATGTTAGTTGGGTAATGCCAGGCAAAACGATTGTTTAACAGTCGATAAAGCTAAAGTTCAAAAGCGGCTCATGATGTGTGCATTGAACGAGTGCTACGAAGGATATAAAACGATGTATCAGGATGACGAATCAAAAAAAAATTGGATTTTCTAAATTTTCACTACTTCGTAAAAAATACTGTGTACAACCAGATAGTAGTGGAACGCACACAGTCTGCGTGTGTACCATACATCAAAATGTAAAATTATTATTTATGGCACCAAAATGGAAACTAATTACCAACGGAAAGATAGCCCACTACCGGGATTGTATTTCAACTATTTTATGTGATGAGCCTACACCAACATGTTACCTTCTATAACGCGAAAGCTGGCCAGGACTGGATAACTTTAAAGAATATTTGAAAAATGCATTTCGGGAACATGGCTGCTAGGATGCTGAGTTACAATTTAGACAGTGGGTTTCTATACCGATACGTGCAATCTGGAGACCTTTTCTCAACCGTTGAATGCATTTTTGAATTATTTCATACATAAGCTGAAGAATCTGTTACCTCATTGCTTCATTTCACTTCAGCAGTCGAGCTTCTTAAAAAATAAAAAATTGGCGCTGTAGTCTACGCAAAATGCCGCACAAGGATTTCATTGGAATAATAAGCAAGCGACTATTCATACATTTGTAATTTACCAAAATTTGGAAGGCAAATTACTTCACCACACCTTCATTATAATATCGTATTGTCTTCACCACGATACTGTAGCGGTTCACTTATTCATTGAAAATATGATGCAGTTCTTGAAAACAAAAATATCCAGTTTATCTAAAATTTATTATTATAAAAATAAGATTAAGCATTATAAAAATAAGAAAATTTTTAAGAACATTTTAAAACACAAAGAGGATTTTGGAGTTGATTGTGAATGGCATTTCCATGCAACAGCTCATGGAAAAGGTCCATGTGATGGAGTAGGAGGTACCATCAAAAGAATGGCATCCAGAGCTAGTCTCACAATGGAATACAGCAGTGTAATAACCAATCCAGATGAATTATTTAAATGGGCTAAAACGTTGAAAGATATCAATTTTGGACTTTGTTCAGACGCAGTACATAAATCCAAGCAAATCAAACTTGCAACTAGGTTTGAAAATTTAAAAACAGTAAAAGGAACTCACAGTTTCCATGCAGTTGTTCCAACAGAGGATGGCTATTTGGATTGTAAAAAATTTTCTAATTCTGACGATTATGTTAAATTTAAATTGTAATTTTTAATTTGAATAAGATTTAATGTTAAACAATAAAATAAAATTATCAAAAGAATTTGGGTTTGAAATTTTAAATATATGCAATTAAATTTGAATAATAAATATTAATAATTTAACTGAACTATCCGTAAACAATTTCAAAACACTGAGAAATATCCACTGAAATACAGTTTTTCCATATAAAAATGAAGTACTGCTCTTACTAAAACGCATTTTGCAAGAAAACAAAAAATAACGGTATTCTAGTTTTTTGATATGTTGTAAAATATTAATTGTCGAATTCTAGAAAAAAAAATAAAAAAAAAATAGGTTTTTGAGAAAATTTAAAAAGAACATTTTGGCGGGAAATTTAGAGAAAAAGGAATTAAACAATATACTAATTTTATATTTTTTCCTTATTAACTTACCTTTAAAATGAGCCCAAAACCATAATTATCGGAGAATTATTTTTCTTTTTATTGACATATATACAACATCATGATTATCGTTTTTCTCAAAATTTGACACCCTTTATCTTTAGCAACAACAAAAAAAAATTAAAGTATTTCAAACTTTTTTTTTCAACCAAGGCTACACATTAAAAACATAAAAATCATTAAATTAAAACATGACTTACAAAAATGTGTGATTTCACGTAATTTTCGCCATATATATTTACTCGTACATTATATATTTTGCATGGAGATTAGTATTGGAGGTGTATAGCGGGATATACATTTCAATATCCACCGAAAATGTGCTTTTGTGATGTATATAGCTTGTTATATGCTTTTAGCTTTGTCTATATTGGCCGTTGGATATGTATGTATTGGTTACGAAGAAACAATTTACAAAGCTCAGTATACGGATTTTGTCTCAAATGTGTGAAGCGAATTGAGTGTAACCGGAAAGATATAGTAGTAGCATTTGTGTTTGTGTTAGTTTCATGCGCATCAGCTATGCTACACACAATTTTGGTTTCTGGATTCAAACTATTGCGCAATAGATTTTAATTTTTAATTTTAAACCCTTATTTTAAATTAAATCATTAAATTTTTTTGTCTTGTTTTATTCTGTTCTCTCGAAAATAAAATTTATACAAAAATCTACATCTCAAAAATGTCCGTAAATTTTTTTATTTTCATTTCGGATTCACGGTCAAAATTTTTACGTCGCAGCTGCGTAATAAAATTTTTGTCCGTGAATCCGAAATGAAAAAAATTGAAATGAAAATAAAAAAATTTAAGGACATTTTTGAGATGTAGATTTTTGTTTAAATTTTATTTTCGAGAGAAAAGAATAAAACAAGACAAAAAAATTTAATGATTTAATTTAAAATAAGGGTTTAAAATTAAAAATTAAAATCTATTGCGCAATAGTTTGAAGTTTAAAAACCCTTATTTTAAATTAAATCATTAAATTTTTTTGTCTTGTTTTATTCTGTTCTCTCGAAAATAAAATTTAAACAAAAATCTACATCTAAAAAATGTCCGTAAATATTTTATTTTCATTTCAAATTTTTTCATTTCGGATTCACGGGCAAAATTTTATGTCGCAGCTGCGTAATAAAATTTTTGTCCGTGAATCCGAAATGAAAAAAATTGAAATGAAAATAAAAAAATTTACGGACATTTTTGAGATGTAGATTTTTGTTTAAATTTTATTTTCGAGAGAACAATAAAACAAGACAAAAAAATTTAATGATTTAATTTAAAATAAGGGTCTAAAATTAAAAATTAAAATCTATTGCGCAATAGTTTGAATCCAGAAACCAAAATTGTGTGTAGCATAGCTGAATGTGCTGAGAGAAGGAAATAAGCACCATAAAAATTAAACCGATTCGCCCGTATCGCGTTATTTTGATACTGTTCATCATACAAATGACACAAATACGAACAAAAGAACAATACAAATACGAAGACATAATTGTGTATTATTTACAAATACGAAGACATAATTGTGTACGTATTCGATTTTTTTTGCTTCACTCATTTTAAATGAGTAACTCACGAGGAGACAAAAACGATATACAGGGTAGTTTTTGTTTTCATTTCATTTTATTTATATTCATTACATAATTATTATATATTTGTTATATGCATAGGTATTCACTTTTTGTGCTTGTGTGTGTAAATGTTTTTGGATATGAAAAGACAAAAAAACAAAAGATCAAATCATAGATTTTAGTTGTTGTTGCCTTGTTTTTCGCCCATTCATTGATTTCATTTGTGTGATCAATTTACACAGAGGCGGCGAGGATATGGTGGGGCCGTATTGCAATAAATTTTCTTTGATATTTGTGGGAGAGTGCTTTGAATAGGTTTCGTTCATGATGAGTGGTTGGTCGGTGTCTACGGTTTGTGATGGTTGTTCATTGAACATTGTGTTCCTTAACTTACGGAGGGTTATATTCAACATGCTCTGTCGTTACCTGTATTTGTAAGCTATTTTCGGGCTATTTTAAATCGTTTTTTTTGGGAGTTGATGTGGTTATCAAAAGTTTGCCGTCAGTTTCGCGGGAGTTGAGTCATTTTTGAAATTTTAGGATGATCGGTCGTACGCTGGGGTTTTTGTGCTATAGGATTGCCACGATACTTTTATAATCACGGCTTTATGAAGCATGGGTGTTGTCGATTAGTAATGTTGATGGGAGATCGCTTGGTGAATGATAGAGGTGTCACGGGGAGAGGATTCAAACCGTCTCTTGGGGTTGTTTCGGATATAACTTTGTATGTTGCAGTGTGTTTTTTGTTTATAGAGGGGGTGGGTATCGAGTACTCCTTGATAAACATTACATATTTTTTGGTACATTTTACTATGACTATTTATAAAATAATTCTTTTCACAATGTGATTTCAGAGATTATTAGAATTTTACTAATATTCTTTCATCCAATTAGTCAGCGTTTAAGTATTAAATTATTATAAATATTTTAATTTGGTGGGAAATTTAGAGTTATCGAGGTTTACCAGGTATTTATTATTAATACTATTATTCAATGCAGTTCCTGATTAAACTTATTTATTTAGTTCTTTCTAATGAAGATTTTTCATTACAGGGTCTTTGAAATCGCAATACTTTCTAATTAAAAATAAAATTTTAATTTAAAAGTCAGAAGAACAGACAATGTAGGAATCATAATGGCTGTCGGGTTTCTAATAAATTTGATATTTCAGCGAATACTTTTTGAAATTCCAGATATCTTAGAAGCTACAGATTAAATTTGAAATGCAGTTAAATGTTGCTGTACTTAGATAGTTTTTCAGGGATCATGGCTTTTTTTAATTCAATTATTTTCTAGGTTGTTTCAGGAGACTGTCAAGAAGAGGTTGTTTGGGAGATTGTAAATTGGTGAAGGTTTTGATAGCTTGTTCTAGGTTTGATAAATAATTATCGCTGGTTGTTCTTTTTATGATTTATTTAATACGATTGGGTTATTTGGAAAATGGATCCTACAGTTGTGCTAGCTACTTATTAATTCTGCCATCTTACAGATTCCTGATTGCTTTAAAATAACTATTCAATTCTGATTTAATTTCTTTAGGTATTGGGGTTCTAAAACTGTGCCAAATATACATTATTGATATTACCTTACATATATCAGATTAGCTGTTTTTGAAACCAGAGTTCATTTGGCCATTTAGATTAGGGATGGCAAGGACAAGTGATCTTCACATTATATAATTTTTTATTTAACTATTTTTTATAAATAAATCCATTAATTCAACAGATTCACAAAGATTCTATCAGTCGAAGATAAAAAAAAGATCGTGCTTTCCTTTCGTGCTTTGATACTAGTACTGCAATATTTGGTGATTTCTGGATTCGATTTATTTTAATTTATTTTGATTTAACTTGTTTTAAGAGAAATTTAGTTAATACTAATCATAACATTACATTTATTTTAGTCAAGTTAATTTAACTCTTAATAATGACATTTTATTTTAGGGAATTTACTGCAACTTAATTAATTATACATTTTAACTATAATTATATTTTTTTTAGGATGCTGAGTTCTGAATATATCGAACAAAAATCAAAAATAAATGTGTTGTCTTGTACTAACCGTCTTATATTACATTTCAACTAACAATTTACTAACTATTGACTACTTAGGTGTCTGAAATTGGGTCAATTTCCATAATAATTAACAAACCTTTCCTATCCCTCCATCTTTTTATATGTAAAAGAGTGTGCGGATGGGCCCGGCGTCAACCGGGAATCTTACTTAGGTTTGGTCGCACATTCCAATCAATCAATCAATCAATTATTTTATTGCAAAGAAAAGTGCGGCGGAAATTTTCCGTTCGCTTTTGAAAATTTACAGTGAGCATGCCCCATCGAATACAACGTGAAAGCAATGGTTTCCACGATTTAAAAATGACGATTTAGGCATTGAAGATAAAGGCAAGGAAAACAGCCTAAAAAATTTGAAGATGCTGAATTGGAAACGATATTGGCTGAAGATTATTCTCAAACACAACCAGAATTACCTATAGCATTAAATGTTGATCGATCACCTCGAACGCCGAAAAACGATTTGTCAAATACTGCTTCAAAGACAAGAAAGAAAAGTTTTTTTTGCATCGAGTAGTTACTGAAGGTGGAAAAATTATTGCGAGAATTTCAAACACAAAAAATCTTGGGTGACGCCTGATGAAGCTGGTCCATCGCATCGCAACTAAAGCGAGATATTCATTGCAATAAGCGTATGCTCTGTACCTGGCGGGATCAGAAACATGTGGTATATTATGAACAGATGGAATCAGGTGAAATTATGAATAGCGATATTACCGACGATAACTAATACGTTTGAAGCGGGCTATAGTGGAAAAATGACCAGAATGGGTAAATAGGCAGAATAAAATATTTTTTCGGCATGACAATGCAAAACCACATGATGCTTGTTATTTAAAAGGACAGAACTGGGAGGTTATACCCCACCCGCCGTATTCACATTCAGTCGTCACCTCAGATATAACTTCTTCAGATTATTACTTATTCCGGTCAATGCAGTCGTCTCTTTCGTCATGTGGTTCAGTTCTCGCGCACAATTCAAAAATTGGCTTCACAGGTGACTGACACTGAGTACATATGTACTTTAACTTGTTATTCAACGCTGTTTGTCATGAGTTCTATATTAAATGTTACTAGAATTGCCTGACGCAGCCAAATGCATCAAAATAAATGAAATCATTAAGTATATCCCTACACATTTTATTAAATAAAACTTAAAAACAAAGAAACGTTTTTTTACATTTTATAAGAAAACCTGTTGGCGTTCAATGTGTTAATCAGCACATCTACCGAATTTAATAATAATTATAAAGAATATGCATATATTAAACGTTGAATTTAGAACGAGTTTCTAGGAGACGGAAAAAGTTTGTACGCAATCCAATTTGAATGAACAACCGTGTCCAAAGAACTTCGGTCTAAAAAATTGACAAAACATTTCCGGAAAATTGTGAAACAGCGCAAATTTCCAGCAAATTGTAGCAAAACGGCTCAAGAAAATATACTTTTACTACACGATTATCATTGATTTGGAAACAATTTCTTTATCGGCATCGTGCAAATCAAACAGATTTAATATTTTTTCATGAAACACGTTTTTCATGGTACATAATATGTTCTGATTCGTTTTTGCTAGGAAATATATGAATACGAAAAACAATTTTCTATGAATATAATTATTATTGCACCAACTCGGAAAATCCACGAAAAATCATGTAACAAAATAGCTCAGAAAAATATTCTGATTTTTCAATGATTTTGTAAAAATTGGTTTCTAACAATAGTATGTTATATTATATTATTATTTTTATTACATATTCGATACAAAAAATTAGTTTGTTATCACCGCTAATTTGTGAACTAAAGTGCCACATGATTATATCAGAATGACAAAAAAGGGTGTCTCTCCAGCACTACAGCGGTACTTTTGAGTACTTCAGCTCGGCAAACGCTACAATAATTCTGAATACTATTTTGCATGAGCTACATTGGTGGCATTCTTTTCAATGATATGTGACACGTTTATATTCAATAATAATTAAATAATTAGTGGATTTGTGAAGTGTGAGCACTGATTACCAAACTGACGCTTTGTTCAAATACCTTTTAAATCGTATGCCGCCTGATTATATCAGAATGAGAAAAATTTAAGTAGATTACTAAGGTGCCCAGCAAAATGTACGGAGTTCTTTAAGACCTTTTCAACGGTATATGACAAGATTATGTTCTATAATAAACGAAAAATGAAAAATTAGTTATCAATGCCAAAACGGTGGATTTATAAACTAAAGCGATATCATTAAAATTCTTGTCCGATCCAAGGCCTTTCAAAAGATATATTACACTAAACACATTTTACAATATACGGGAATAATTTCTGATCTCCTTGAGGTAGAGGTCCCAAAAGCATTTCAATTCTCCGAAGAAAAAATAAAAGAAATTTGGCGAAAAAAAAAATCGAAGCGCTCAAGCCTTTTTTGAGATGTGATCGATGCAAACAGCCACCCACCCATCCAGACACCCAGATGGACTGACAAACGTTTTTTTCATTTTTGGGATCAGGAACTATCAAAAACCAGATTCATTTTTCATAATTTTTATCAGGATTTCAATAACTTGGTCTTACAGGTTAAATAAAAAACGGCAAAATTATATTAATCTGATCTTCAGAGAGTTAATTCAAAAATTGTGAAATATTGTGACCGCCACAGGGATTCATTTTACTTAGGATTTTTTAATTTATTTTTCTCTTCGAGAAAAATTTGACAAGCGCCACTAAAGTCCAAATAATTTTCCAATATAATTTTCTTAGGTATAGGCAAATATAAAAATTGATAATGTAAAATTGAAAAGAATTGCAGATAAATTGTTTATTCAACCAGCTTTAAAAATATATTTTCACACCATAAAATATCTACCCTTCATTTAGGAGGCTAGAATTTACCTAAATTGTCAAAAATCTTAATATTTACCATTATACCTTTGTTTTGAAAAGCTTTGAAAGGTGTCCTACCTATTCAAATTAATTTTGATAAACCTATGTTTACAAACAAGTGTACATTAACTTAAATGTTTTATTGACCCTAAAAACAATAAAACGTATGTTTGTATATAAATATAAAGTCCGTTCATTTACTTAACGAAATAAGACAACACAAAATGTAAAAATTGTAAAGCTTTAAGAAGCTTAATTTTATTTTATTATGATTATTTTTTTACAAACAATACAAAAAAATAAATCTTCCGACGTACTTACATTTTTTTTTCTCACATTTTTACTTTTCATTAAAATTGAATTTCAAATAATAACATTTTATCACATGCAAGCAAACTTTTAGGTACAATAACAAAACGAATATTTTGATAATGACACGTAAATCTATAAAACTTATAAAACTGTAGTTTCGTCTCTGAAAAACTACCATTCACAAATATAATATAACACACGAATATGCATGTTAAAAGCTATGTATCTTTATCTAAATAACTAACGTAAATATAGTGATTAGAAGATTTAGAGATATACAATTTACAAAAGAATTACTAGTGTATTTACGGAAGCTTTTGTGATCGTTAAATTACATAATTTTTGAGTAGAGTAAAAAAGTGGAGCTTATTTTCGTTTAAACAAATTATCTATAAAAACAAGTATTATCAAAAATTTAAAATATCAATTCCATTCTTTAGTGAATTTCGAAACATAAACTAAAAAATATACAAGACCGTTTTTTGTGAATTACTACATTAATCAAGCAAATTAAGTACTTCAAATTACTATGCTAAGTTCGAGGTCAAGATGATTAACATTTTGCATTATAATTCCAATTAAGTGTCGGATGATTATGCAATGCGAACTAAAATTTGTGTCTGTCTTGTAACCGTTAGCTAAGGAATTTGTTATTAGTTAAATTACAGACCATATAAAGTCATATAGGTATAATGTTTTTACAACTCACATGACTCAATTTGTTGTTCATCCGTGTAGCAATTTGAAAGTTTATTGCAGTTTAAATCATTAGTGCAGATAATAGTTCTGTTTCAAGTTAGCCTAACCAATATAATTATTGTGGTGATCGCCCTCTTACGTTCATTGAGTGTTAGAACAAGTCTGAGTGGGCAATATTTAAACCTTATAATATGCTGATTGGTGGCATTTAAGCCGAGTTTATGAAGTTGAGTAAACGTGCATTTTGCAAAGTACGTTGAAATTGTGGAGAGCCCTTTTCTAAATGTATTAAGGGATTGGGGTCTGGGCGCAAATTCCGGTTTAATGATAAATGATAATGAGTAATAATTTCATTATTTATTGGTAATTTCCGCCTTAGTTTTCAAATAATTATCGGTTTTGCTTATTTAACCAGGCTAATGAAGCTACCTTTTATGAACCGGAAAAATTATTATTTTAAAAATTCAAACTAACTGAATGACAAAATATACAAGGTCATTAGTCATTCTCATTAGTCATTGTACCGGAATTCATGCCCTGGTCGTGTTTAGAAATATTTTATTAATTAGGAATGTAGGTATGGTTCTAGTAGGAAACAATTTCTGATATAATAGTTTCATTCCTATTGGATTTTTTTATTCCAAAAAGCAAAACAAAAATTACATAAACAGAAAGCGGCAAATAAGTACAAAAATACAAAGGAGCTCATTTTTTCCTATGTTATTATCACAAACCAAAATACTACTTTTGTTGAAATAAATTTTATATTTAGAACTATTACAAAACACAAAGTTATAAAATTAGGCAACATATACATATGTTGACCCTTGAGTAGTAATGACTATGTTGTCATAATCCTATCCGAGTAACGCAAAAAAATTAATTTGCATTTTTTATTTATACACATAACCTATATTACATTTCATTTAATAATTTAAAATAAACCCATTGAAAAAAATAATATTAATTTAAAAATTGAAACTTTATATTTGCCGTTTAACTTCAATTTTTGTATAAAACTTATAAAACAACTTGTATGCCTCTGATTATGGCGTTCAAAATTTATTCAACTGTTTCATTACTGAATGCGGCTGTTGTTTGTCATCTTGAGCTTCATGGTATTGTTTGGAAATAAGCCAACAACTTATTTAATGTTGAACAATTTGTGTGAGTTCAAGACGACTGAAAAAATAAACTTGCTTAGTTGCTTCATATACAGGACGAAGTGGATTTTTGTAATTGCAGACATGTCTATTTGCTTGTGCTATTAAATCGATAATATTGGAAGACGCTAATACAAAGAGTAGAGTTTGAGTGGCGTAATGCGGATAAAATATTAAATGATGTATTAAACGGATTGTTTGTTATAATAAGCTTAAAGAAAAAAAATTATAATTGTTTTAGCTTTTTAAATTCGTACCAAAGCAGCAGTAAACTTTTTCTATTCTGTGCTGGCTACAGAAAATCAAAATCTAAAGTAAATTAATTGTAAAAATTTAGGTTTATCATTCCGGTCAATAAGTCTCGAGGTTAACTACTAAAAACAATTTTTTTGTACAATTCATTCCAACGCTTCTCTAACATTTCGATGCCTTTTTATAGAACGATTTTTCTTTGGCCTCAAAATTGACAAAAATTCTTTCCATGGAGCATTTGTTTGAGAATAAATAGCAGTCGCTGGGAGCCAGATCAGCGGAATATGAAGGAGGATTTTTTTTTTCTATTTTTGTTTTAATAAATTTTTAAACTAAATAATCTGAAATCACACACGTTAATCACAGAATAGATTTCTTTGAATAAATAAAAACTAAAAAAAAAAAAAAAAAAAAAAAAAAAAAATCGACATTCTATTTATGCAATTTTGAAAACGTAGCTAACGACGGTGGATACCTTCAAACGCACCAATAACGCCATATAATATTCGTTGATGATGGTGTGTGTTGCTTTCTCAAGATACTTAGTCGTCGAAAAAAATACCTTGCGCCCAAAATACAGAGGCTAAAACCATATCGACCGACATTTGAGCTTTTGGTCGCTTCGCGCTTTACATTTTGGAAATGTTTTTATACTTGTTACGTATTTTGGAGAGGTAAAACCAATATCAAAAGCCAAAAAAGAATTTGCAAAGATGAAGAAGAACCTTACAATGTTGCCTATAGCCTTTCGTCATGCCGTTTTATTATCGTATCAGTATTCTAGGCCTTAATTTCAAAGAACCCTTTGATATCACGGGGTCGATTACGTCACCGTTACGAGTTCCAAAAATTAGATAAAATGAGATACAAAGCTTGTAGACGTCATTTGTCGTAACTAGGACCACTTCATATTTACATAATTAGATCTATAGGGTCAAATCAGTATCATAAATTTATTTGTAGTCAAGGCAATATAAATTTTTCAAAATAAGCCATTGCCAATTTAATTTTCATTGAACTTTGATGGTTTATTTTTGTTGAAAATTGACTTAGTTTACGTCAGAAGAAACGCTCAAAAGATATTTATCATTCTCAATCGCAGAATTCTTTGAATTTCGGATAGAAAATGTAATTGCTACGAAACTAATGGGTTCCGCAATTAACATTAAACAGACATTACAATAAATTTTCAATACCTGTTTAGTACTCTTCGCTAAGCTTCCCAGCAGATCTACTATTAGAATTTTCCTCCGGACAAACTATTCGCAGGCTATGTTAAATCAAAAAAGAATAATATTAATCCGAGTATGTACTTACGTCCAGGTCCAGTAAAACTAAAAGATTATCTTTCAAGGTAAGAGGTCTTTTTATTTTGGAGGTAAGTTTAAATGAATAGCAGTTTCCATTTTAAGGGAATTAAGGCTTAAACATTCTTTAAATTTAAAAATACTTTGTAACTGATTGTAATTATTTAGAGAATAGTACAAAAATTGAAGCTTTTATTGATATTAACTTACAACTCACCTCTCAATTGCGCATTATTAAAAGAAAATACGCTGAATTGAAATAAAATACAGACGAACGCATGAATGCCTGTAGAACAAATAGAGAAATAAAAAAAACAAAACAAAATATTTCTATTACCGTTATTTTCATATACATTTTCGTATTTATTGAACAGCTAGAAATCCTAGTTTCTTTTCATCTGTTAAATAATTAATATGCTTAAATTCAGGAGTTGAAGTGCATCCAAAATTGTGTTAGTGGATAAGCAACGAATTAAAAATTCTATTATCAGACATAATAAATTACATAACTTTTCTACCCCGTATCCAATTATCTATTGACCGCATCATCTAATCATCAACCTATATCGTACTTCTAACTAACCAAACTAAACTAACCGAATTATTTGCAATTTTAACAATAAATTTGTAGTACTTAGTACAATATATCTACTTAATGCAATATTTCTTGTTTACTAGTTCTTGCGTAATTGCCAATTTTTAGTATAGTTAGTTTTTGTAGTAAAGCAAATCTATAAGTAGACGAAATTAATATTGAATTCTATTTACTTTTCCAAATCAATGTGAAATTTATGGTTCAAATAGAACAAAAAAACCAAAATTGATGTGGTTTTATGTATGTATTGGAGATATTAAATAGTATTTTTAAGTTTAGGAATGTAACGTCAAAATGGAATGGGTACGAAGGGCCGTCGAAGGGCCGAATGTCGAAGGGCCGAATGTCGAAGGGCCGAATGTGTCGAAGGGCCGAATGTGTCGAAGGGCCGAATGTGTCGAAGGGCCGAATGTATCAAAGGGCCGAATGTCGAATGGTCGAATGGTTAGAACGGCCGAACTTTTTTTTGTTTTTAGAAATATATTTTTTTAAATTTGTTGTTTTATAGAATATTTTGTAAATTTTTTTTTATTAAACATAAATGAATTTCTTAAGAATTTATGTATTTTACTATTTTTCATCTTGAATTATTCTAATTATTTATTTTTCTTCATGAAATTCCACGTATCCAGTCAGCGATACATTTTGGTGAAGGAAAATTTTGCCATGTGCCATCTGACCCGTTCGGCCAGCCTTCTGATAATAGGTATATGTACAAAAAAAATATATTTAAATTAAATAAAAAATAAAAAAAATATATTTCTAAAAACAAACCAAAAAAATCTGCCCTTCGACCCATTCGGCCCTTCGACACATTCGGCCCTTTTAAATTCGGCCCTTTGATATCATACCGTCAAAATGACATGAATTGTCCACTCCACTATATATGAAATTTTATGTGTATATTCCTGGACGTAATAATCGTCACATACTTATTAATGAACGATCAAAATATATTTCAACTAAATTTAAAACACATACTTTGATTTACTTAAAATTTAACACACCAATTGACGTTTCTACAAAAATTGACATTTTACTTGGTACTGGTATTAGAACAAAATAATGACGAAAAAATGTACATTTTTAAAATTGATGTACATAAAAACAAAATGATTTTTTCTGTCAAATACAACAAATTTTTTGATGTACATACATCAATGTTTTTTGTCGGTTTTTGGTAAATAGAATTTCATGTAAAGTAATATGAAATAATTGTTTGTTGTTATCATTCCAGGCAATGTAAAATATTCAAAACGGTTTAAAACGGCACCTAATTTTAACGAACAAAGTATAGAAAAAGCTGCTATGAAGCGTCCAATAATTCTTTGCAACAGTTTTTTTTTACTAAATTGTTCATGATAATATTAAAAACAATCTATTATAAATTAAATAAATTTCGGTTTACATATAATAGAAAGTGTTGTTGACTAAAAAAAACCAACCGACAATCGATGTACAGCAATACACAATTTAGTAGACGCACTCACAGTAAACCCAAAATTACAATATTTTAAGAACACATCGACAATGTTCAAGTTCAATCTGTATAAACTAGAATATTGAGTTTGGAATTTATTTATCTTAATACAAATAATGTACTCGTAATAAAAAACACGGAGCTGTAAGTATATAAATAAATTCAAAACAGAAAAAAATCCAATTTAAATTCCTCGCTCATCTCAAAATCTTCAAAATATATGTATGTACATCAATATTTCAAAATCAATTGTTTAAAATCCATCTTAGTGTTTTGAAAATAAAATGAACTTTTTCTAAAAAAAATAATAATAATAATTCAAGTTGAAATTCATCAAATCAATAAATAAATCATTTTTCTTTTTGTTTGAGTTTGTGTGTAGGAGACGTAAAACAAAACGAAAATTCTGACAATTTTCCAATAAATTTACATTTTTGTTTTTGTTTGAAACGAACCAAATTTAAAATTCAAAACTTGAAGCGAAATTGTAAATTTAATGCATTATCTTTTAAATATTTAATATTTTATGTAACACACAAGGCTAAATAAATTATATTCAAAGTAGTTTGTTATGGCGAGTAAGTTAAGTAAATATTTTTCAATATAAGTACTTAGATAGTTTGTAATTATTTAGCGATACGATAAGAATGCCATATGGTTCATTGGGAAAGATGGGAAAAATCAATTTTTTTATATCTGCTCTGTCCGTACTTGTAATGTGTAAAAAAAAATATAATATGTTTATTAAAATTTTCGACCCAATTAATAGAACTTTAAAAGAGTTTGTATTAATATTAGATATGTGCTTGACGTTGTAGTGCATCATGGTGTGATAAGAAGATGCATTTTTAAGAGAATTCCACTTAAATTTTATTTCAAGTTGTTATAGAAATCAAGTGGATTGTTGTAGAAGGAGAATTAATCGGAAAAATCTTAAGTGTTAACCGCAATATTCAAAAGAAAAAGGTAATCCAATTACTAGACCATTTTTCGGTTTTAAAATAAAAATCGACATCAATTTAGAAAATAATACAAACAAAACATTGATCCTCATCAAAAAGTGTTTATATGGAAGGATAATATCCGAATATACCTGTGAGATATTGATAATTCCTCCTATGTAAATATTAAGTATTATTCCCTTTTATCTCTAGTAGAAAACCCCCAAATTATTCGAAATGCGGACGAAAAATATCAAAAAACAAAACATTCATAGCGGGTTTAGGTTTCCTTTTTATCATATCCAAAGCCACAGTACCTACATGAGTTTCACACTAAATTCTCCTGAATAGACATTCTTTTGTTTTTATAGCTCTACACTAACACAAATGTTTTTTTTTCTATATTTTCCATTTATCCAGCACCTAATAGGAAACATAGGGTGAGTCAATAAAACTGCAGATTTTTTTTTAAACACAAAAAAAAATATTTTTGTTTATTTCATAGTGTTCCTTTAGATGATTTAGCATATTTCGTAATTATACTCGCTTGATCCCGTACTTGAGCTCTAGAGGAATACGTCAAACTCGAAAGATTAAAAAAACGTGGCCAACTTGGATAATCGCTGTCAAAGATCTGCATAGAATTACCATCCATTCTAGTATATATAACAATTTTTTTTAAGTTTTGTTGGTGTGTACCACGAATAAAAATTAAAAAGTAGTAAGATGAGTGAGAGATATCTACAAAAAATTCATTAATCTATATTTCTTTTTAGCTTTGTTCCCAGAAAATAAAATTTACGATTGTCTGTTACTAATCGTAATCGCCAAAGAGCAATTTGTTTGACGAATCAGAACGGAATTTGCATTTAATTTATTTGACTTTCTTAGAATAAATATGTGTGCAATATGGTATGCTATTGATTTGCTTGATTGGTGTGAAATTTAAACATATTTTAAGAAAAATTGTATGATTTCGTTCGTCATGACTGGTTAGTGTTACTGTTATATTTTAAGAAGTATACCAACATAGAGTAAGTAATATTTATTATAAGGAGCAACGAAACAGAGCAAAAATTTTCATCAAAAAATGCATGGGTTATGCAATTTAAATAGGTTATACAATACACTAACACAAAAGTTTATTTTATTTGTATCGAATATTGTCATACTTGTGACTATTGATAGAAAACGATAACAGTTACGGTAAATAAAGATGTGTAAGAGTATTGTTTAACTTTAACCAGAGGTAGGTCCGACATTTTTTAAGCCTAATAGAAACAAACTACATAATCACATGCATAGTATACGATCCGTCATTATTTTACCTTTACTAAATAGCAAATAAACGTAAATTTTGACTATCTCAAAAAACAGTTGCTATCACCTTCCGGACAATGAAACCGACTGCTTTTTTATATTTTTTTATTCCATGGATGGGGTAAAAACGCCGTAAGCACGTGTACAATGCTATAATTGTAAAATTCACATTGTTCTTCAAATCCAAGAACTTAGCCACGACACTATACTTGATTTCTACAAAAGTTACCCATATCGACTAATACAAGAGAGCAGATGGGTGTGCCATATTGAAAGTGTATGTGAAAAACGTATTATTAGGGATTGGCCAAGATAGAGACGCGTTTGCTGGATCTAAACTTTTTAGGTACAGAACATGGTAATATTACTTTCTGTTTCGTGAATGTAAAAATTTCAAATAGTTTTGAAGTTGAATGGAGAACCATCCATTAAATCTATCAGAGATTTCAGCCTTAAGAGATTTCAACAGTTATGATACTTTTTAATATTTTGCCCAATACAAGTTAACTTTTATTTATTTTAATTTGTTTAATAGTAGCTTGATGCTAGTCCTGTTCCACTTGTAACCACATTTTAGATAGTAAAGCTTATTTTTTCTGATTTGTTATAGGGACTCGCCATTTTTTGATCAGATACTGAAGAGTTATAAGCGCTTTGTAATTTGCTTAGTGCATAAAGGTGACCATACGTGTAGTTTTAAAAAATTTTGTATTCCTTTTTACTAAGTAGAAATGCATCCCTTTATGATTCTGTACTCCTTTGTTACTTCTTTTTTATTTTTAAAAATAAAATTAACTCTTTTTAAAAATTAAATTAATTTAAAATTAATAACCGTAAGTCGGTGTTTAATTTAATATGCTGTCAAAAAATATCGTTCGTGTCGCTTCCATCGAACGAAGCATTAAACCACATTGAAGTGAGTCGTATTTTACAAGTTAGTTAGGGATTTTAAGTTAACTATTAGTGTTCAAACAAACATTTTAATATTGTAATGTAGTGTAAGCAGTCGTTCTTAGTAATCTTACATTAACAATTTTAAACTTTGGCTTCTTTACGAAGTAAAATAAAGTGTAGTAATCATGAAAATGTTTGCCCTCAAAATTTTTGTAGATTTTTGCTGTATACATATAGGGTATTCCAATAGGAATGATTTGATTTTTAAGTGACGTTTCGGCCATTTGAAATATGTCATGATCTGTCATTTTTTGTTTCATTATATTCAGTAATGTTTACAATTTCATCATGGTGAGATATACACAAGAACAACGTTTACAAATTATTCAGTTTTATTGTCAAAATAATCGTTCTCCAATTGCAACTTTTCGTGCGCTTTTGCCATTTTATAGTCGTAATAATCGTCCAAGTGTGCTCGCTATTCGTCGAATTGTTTAAGTGCCAATAAGATAAAGAAACGATCGAAGTAATGCAAATATTGCTGCCGTTCAAGCAAGTGTTGCTGAAGACCGCAATTTGTCGATTCCAAGACGTTCTCAAGAATTGGGACTGTCTCAAACCACAACCTGGCGGATTTTGAAAACGATAACGATTTTTTAAGAAAATCGTCTTCTCCGATGAGGCTCACTTTCATCTGAGTGGTGCGGTAAATATACAAAACTGTCGATTCTGGTGCGAAGAAAATCCACAAATTATTCATGAAAAACCCGTAAGTTCACCTAAATTGACAGTTTGGTGTGGTTTTTGGTCTAGTGGAATCATCGGTCTGTATTTTTTGTCGAAATGAAGTTGGTAACACCGTTACTGTCAATGGAGATCGGTATAGATCGATGATAACCAACTTTTTATGGCCGAAATTGGAAGAAGTTGATCTTGACAACATTTGACTATAACAAGACGGGTCTACGTGCTACACAGCAAGTGCAACAATTGATTTGGAGGTTCGATTATTTCAAGAAATTGTGATATTGAATGGCCTCCAAGAAGTTGTGATTTAACACCATTAGACTATTTCTTGTGGGGTTATTTGCAGTCATTGGTCTTTAGCAATAAACCAAACTCGCTTCAAGCTTTACAAGTCAATATTGAACGTGCTATTCATGACATACGACTTGATTTAGTGGAAAACGTGCTCGAAAATTGGGTTCATCGAATTCGTTCGTGCAGAAAATGTCATGGAGGCCATTTGAATGACGTTTTATTCAGAACTTAATTGTATCGATTGTACTTCACATTAAATAAAAAACATTTAAGTTTCCTTAACAATTAGTGTGTGTTTTTTTTAAAGAAATCATATCACTCTTATTGGAAAAAAGAACCCCAACAAAAAATACATCTCTGACGGATTGACTGATCTGTATGGAGCTTTGTAAATATCATTTTATCATTTTTTGCAAATATTTTTATAAGAATATCAAATTTGAGGAAAATAACTATAAACTATAATAGGCTTTTCCTGTTCATCCTAGCAATATAACGTACCGGAAGCATATTCGCAAAATGTTTTTGGTATTGAGTTTAACAATTAGTTTTCAAAAAGTTCTTTGTGTGTATGTGAAAAATTATAAGGTTTAAGTGGTTTAGTTTTAATCGATCTAAAGACGTTAGCGAAAATTTCAAAGGACTTCTATTTTTTATGAATATTCTGTAGGATTGGTACAAATCCAAACCAAATCCTGTTTTTAAAACATAGGCTGAATATTAGCAGGAATTAATTTATTTTATTTTAGTAAAGTAAATACGGAATTTTGTAATTGTTTATCATAATAAAAAAAATCTTATCTCACGGGTTTATAATATGTTCGTTACAACAGCACAAATCATAGCTGACGGGTTTTCTGCCTAAATAAATATTTTAAAGAACTGTGTCTAATCGAGTACCTTGTACACCATTAATGGTTTAGTATTATTAAGGATTTCAAAACCCGAGCGTCGACTCCACTTTGTGATTTTTTTTCTTATAAGTAAGTTATATTTAAGTATAAGTATTTTTGTAGTAAATTTTAACAATTTCAATGCGTTGCTGAAGCCTGTATCGTACAATTTTTAGTAATTGCGTAGTTTTTACTTGTCAAATGTTAAAAGAAGACAGCTTTAAAATTGACAGCTGCCCAAATAGCAGGCTATTCCAAATGAACCCTCTTATTGGAAAACCCTTTATATAGGCTTAACCAATTTGTTATAACCCAAATACGTCAAGATAGTGGGGATTAAACGGGATATTTAACAAATCAGCTTAATTTAGCTTGTTGAAAAATAATAAGATTTATGATCTGCAACATAAATAAGTATTATGACATTAACGTAGGATTATGTTAAATTACAAACTTGTGACCTTACTTTAATCGAAATTCAATAATTCATTCATTCTCTATATAGCTTCCTACTATAATTTGAGTTTCACTTTCTGACATTTTACAAATTAATTATGCACTTTGCATTTAAATTAATTGCCGCTTTATGTAAGTATGTACTTGTATATAAAAATTCCAATTAAAATATCTCAACCCAAAACAATCACACTGCCATTTACGAGTATAATATAAAAATTCACAAATGACTGATGATATAGTTAACAATAATTATGATTATTTTATGAGGATTAAATCATTCATTCAACTGTAAACAAATTTACATATTATTTTAATCCGTTGTCTTGATTAATATCATAATCGTCAATCCCAATATCAAATCAACAACATCAAAGGCAAAAATATAAAAAAAGAAGAGGATTGCAATGTTGATGATCTCATGTAGGTCAAAACTTAATGTGTATACAAAATATCCACCTTCAACAAACCTTTTTGTTATTCATGATATTAAGTTGAGCGGTGTAATTTCAGAAAACTTAATAAAATGCATAAATCCGAGATCATGAGTCAGGCCTAAAAAAGCAGCGACGAGTATGATTAAAAGAAGAAAACGCATAACATGTGAAATGTAAATGAAAAATATTTGCAAATCTGTAAGGATTTCAACCGTCTTCTATAAGAAATGTTATTCATCTTTTTATTTTGTTTGGGGCATTTCGATGCCTAAATCTGTTGCATGACAAGCGGCATAGAGAATTCAAATTTAATTGTTTGTTCCTAAACCGTAAAATTATGTGTGCTAATTCACTGAAGAGTTTTTGATAAAGATAAGTATATAAAAATATTGAAGTCAACTCGAATGTCAACACATTATACTTACAAAACTAATGTCGTGTGAATTTTTCGACATGAAGGTTTCAAAATTTTAAATATATTATTAAGGATGGCAAGATTTGCCAACGATTTAAGAGTATTATTGTGTATACAAGTACCATTTTCAATTCAATGATTCATTCTCCTTCATATAAATAAATTCGATATTGAAATATAACTCGTAAAGTTATATCTTTTGTAAATTTGAATTTATATTTGAAAGTCTTGAAAGTTTGTACATTGTACAAATAAATATTATTTAATATTATGTAAGTTCTGTTGTGTTGTTCCCATAAAAATATAAATTAATGTAACCGCAATATACAAATCACCAAAGTTCACGGAGTTTGGTTTGAATGCGAATTCATATAACTCTGTTTGGTTTTGGTTTCGATTTTATGTATTTTCAAACGTAGACAATTTTGGTACAGCACTAATTAACATTTTAATGTTAATAGATACAGTGGCCAGTTTTATGTATTGTATTATTATACAGTCAAACCTGTTTTTGTACGGTCTTGATTGTGCGATTTTTAATGCGGTTTGAAAAAAAAAAAAATGAGTGAGTCCATTAGTACTCTCAAGGAGATGTGTAAACATGGCGTGTGTATAGTACGTGGGTACAGTTTACTTTGAAGGAAGAAGGAATGCAATTTTACTAACCAGAGTTTTTCATTTGTTTATTATCGTTAAATTGGTCTATTACTCTTTCGGTATAATCGACGCAATTGGATTTTGGTAGCTAAAATAAGATATATTATATACTGTCGACTCTAACTTTAAAAATTTTCATTGAAAAACTGCACAATATGGTCGTCCCATATCTAGTAGTAAATATATTTCGATCTGAGTTCATGTGCAAATCGAATTCGTCTCGCAGGAAGTTTATAAGTGGTTCAGCTTGAGGAACAGCAACATTAATATTGAAATCCCCGCTCATAATCACCGGCAAAAGATGATAGTCTCCTTGGAGAATTTTTGAAATTCTTTAGGATATGGGGCAAGGACGAAATGTATGAACTTCATTATGTCTTCGAAAGATTTATTCGGCGATGTTAATACAACTACAAAAAGCATCTTATTCCCATTGAGAAACTGAAGTTCAGCCGTATACATATATCATCAATGAGTTGTGTTGTTACGCTCATACCAGTTGTTTGTCCAACGATGATTTCTTTATGAGTGGTGACTGTATGGTATGAGTATTCTATTTGAATTTTTATATATTGTTACTCCGGCAGCTCACTCACCGTCTCTCTTGAACTGAACGCAGATCTGGAAAAGCAAGAAAATTGAGCATCCTTGCGTGATTGTGTCAGTAAGGTCGAGGTGATGTGTATGACCTAAGACTCTAACAGTTCAATGTTAAAAACCAGACGTCATTATTATCTCGTACAAAATTCGCCATTACAACGGATAAAGCGGATTTGTAGTGAGGCGCGATAGCTAATTTTGATGAAGACCCATTGAGGTCCCATTTTTACGTCCATGGAAGACGACATGATCATCGATAGCCGACGTAATGAACAGTCCTTCGAGACTCGTTGCTCGTGCTAAAGCAATATACACAATTTATTAACTGTGTCTTTTATCGTAAGAGTATATACTGACTATCTCGTTGTAGGTACCACCGTGTGATGCATGAATTGTGGTGGCACATGAAGGTACGACGCTTTATATTAATTGTTGTTTATGCTTAACATTAATTGTCGTTTCGATTAATAGTTGAGCTTTTTCTAGAAATGGGCACCAAACATCGGTCGATATTCGTTTTCTGCGCCCATCCAGCTTCAAGCCACCTGACCTTCTTGCCAACTTGTGAATTTGAACCGAAATCCATCCAGAGTCGTTTGATATTTTTTACTGTCGACGTTTTCATCGTTCTCGTTGTCCTGGTTAGGATGCCTATGCATTCGATATACTTTAGACAGCCTATAGTTCCATTCGCCAGTCCATTTGTTACGTCAATATTGGTTTTGAAAAAGTACGGCAAATTATTTGTGTCCACTATATGCTCATTTTATGGATCTTTTGATGGAATTGCTACTCCGGCAGCCCACTGACCATCTCTATTGAACTGAAAACAGCATTCAACCGTAGGAATATTAACAAGTTCGTCATTGCGCAGCCAGGTCTCGAAAACCAAATGAATTGAGCATACCTGCGTGACTGTGACCTGAGACTCTGGCAGTTCAATGTTGAAAACGAGATGTCATTATAACCCCATTCAGTAGAAGAAATGATCATTGATAGCCGACGTGATGAACAGCGACTAGAGATTCGTCACTCGTGATAAAGCAATATACATCAGTTGATGACCGTGTTTTAAATCGTATGAGTATGCAATTTCGTAATCGTAATTCGTATTTTGTATCGTAATTTTTTTTTGATTTTTCTGATCGATGGAAATGTCGATGGTTTCTATTTCATTCATTAAATTAATTTTTTCATTTTCCCTACTATTATACATATACATAAAAGCATGCCATGTAAAGTAAAAATTGTTTTTGTTGAGTTTCTTGCTTTTTTTTCAAACGAAGTAGGTATACGTCATTTCCGTTCGTTTCATTTACAAGTTTACTCTAATACAAAAAAATTTGGTAGGCGCGCGTAAAGATGTTTACACATCAAAAAATTCAGTACAATCTACTTAAGTTCTTTCAAAATTTCAATCAAATTAGAACATAGTTGAATGCGATTAATCTAGTTTTTAATGTGTTATTTATGCGGTACCATTACCGCACACTGTTTGACTGTACTGCTAGTTATTTTAAATACTCTTACATAAGTTAAAATTGTGCGAGAGTTTGATGAGCACAAGGTTATAAAATTAAATGAGATTTAATTTTACCTCGAACTTGTCTGTACTAGGCTAAATCAAGAGCACGTACTCGTATATTGCAAATTAGCAACAAACCTTGGTTAAGCGAACCATGTGCTTTGAAAGTTTTGATCGAGGGTTAAGTTTAGTATAATATGGTTTGCGGGTGAATTTATTATTAATTTTTCAATTAGTGTAGGTGTAAACTTGATGCTATTAATAACTATCCAATGCAAGATTTATGAATGACCTTCGCTGTTTTAATATCAAATGTAGTGTATAAAGATTCATTAAGCAATTTGTCTGTTATTCGTGACCACATACATAGGATCGCAACAAAAATGATTCAACGAAATAATCCACGCCAATTTAGAAATAATTTATTCCATGAAAAAGAGAATGAAGTGATTACCTTCAATATGTTTTCCTCATAATTTCGTCAAATGTCATATGCTCTTTTATTGTGTTTCTTATTATTTCGTACTTGTATGATTATTGATTGATAGTTAGTTATACTATTTTTTGCCGCTAGATTTTACAAACAAATTAAAATTTTTTGTTTTTGAGAAAGATATATAGTATTTCACTTAAAACGAACCACTGCAAAATTTGGTGATCATACGGGCAGGTTAAAAAAAAATCAGAGCATATAAACGAAAACGCTGTGTTATTATTAAGAGCCTGTTTTTCTTATATTTCAGAAATTCCAAACTGAACAGTCACTGAGTTTGAAAATGATTTCACTAAAATTAATTGATGTTCTTTTTCATCATGAGTAACTATAAACCGTTAGGTGGCTTATTTTATACGATTCAACACAGCGCCACTTCATTAATTATTCAAAAAGTATATAAAACGGCACTGGTGGATAGACGAATGAAGACTACAGGAAATAGCTTTAAATATATAGATTAGTTAAAGAATTCAATATGATAAAAATGCGTACAAAAATGGTGCTGCACTTAATCACAGCAGAACAAAACTACGAGATGGAGTTTTCTCGGCTATAGTAAAAAATAGCGGTTACCAAAAAGATTTTTTTTATTTTTGGTTTGTTTGCTTGTCAATTGTTTTTTGCTTGAAAATAAAAATAATTAATTTAAAACATAATTTACAATTTTATTTAATATATAATTTAAAATAAAATAAATATAATTATAATATAATATGTATATGTAATTTAAATATAATATAATATTATGTTAGTTACTATATTATAATACATATATAAATATATTATATTATAATATAATAATACCAAAAAATAAATAAATAAATAATTAAAAATAGAAATTAAAATAATTTTCAGTGTTAGAATTGAATGTATATAAATGTAAAATGTAAATAAGTATATTTAATTTTTTACTATTATTTTATAACAGTAATAAATGACATAAATAGTTTTAATTTTTGTAATCTTTTACAGTTAAGTACTTTAGTAAATTTACACATAAGAGTGCAAAGGGTTAAAACTGTCATATGTATTTACTTAGGCCAATATATTTTATTTTAAATTATTTTTATTAAATTTATTATATTTATATATATTATATTATATTTATATTACTTATATTATTTTTATATATATTATACACGGTGTTTGGTGCATCGTTTGCCAAATTGAATTAGCTGAAAAGATGGGTCATTTGTTAACTCTTAAACCCCAATAACTCATTTTTGCCCCTACGGATTTTTTCTATTTTAACTTTTTAATGTTTATTTTGAAAAATCGCAATATTAAGCATTCAAGTTGTATTATATTTTTAAATAATTGGTATAGGTTCCAAATTTAGTATTAACTCTTACGTTTACTGTTGTATGGTTCTATCAAATTAAAAAAAAATGGTAAAAGAAAACCTAAAACTCAACTTTACATTGCAATAAAAAAAAAACTAAAAGTAATCGTGATCTTCGAACTCTTTTATTAAATTCTCTAGTCTATCCCCTTTCCAACGATATCCAATATGCCATAAAAACCCTTTTAAACATTTTGGCTATATCAAAAAATTTGTGTATCGGGATTCGGGACACATCAGCCTGATTTCGATATTCGCGATAAAAACTTGCTTTTACTTAAAAAACATACACTAACTAGGCTACAACAACCAACAAACAATGGCTACATTCTCTAATGAAGAATACGCTGACATTTTGATGGCATATGGCGCCAATTGCGTCGCTCGTGCCGCACAAAGGATTTACCAGGAACGTTTTCCTAATAGACGATTCGCAGCCGCCACCTTCCAAAATACTTAACGACGCGCTTACGCGAGACCGGTAATTTAAATTTTAATGAACCAAGAGGGGTTATAACGCGACATAATGTTGTTGTCGATGAACAGGTTCCAGCACTGTTAGAAGAGGAACCGACTAGAAGCATAAGAAATGTAGCTGCATCACTCGGGATTTCCATCTGGAAAGTGTGGAGCATACTTCGTCAAAACAACAAACATCCTTTACATTACACTCCAGTGCAAGGTCTGGACAATCATGACTTTGACAAACGTGTCCAGTTTTGTCGTCTTTTATTGCACACAGATGTGGGTGATCCCTACTTTTTGAAAAGTATTCTGTGGACAGATGAGTCTAAATTTATTAAAGAGGGAATTCTTTATTTGCACAGCCTTCATCACTGGTCAACGAAAGATCAGAGCCCACGTGCCAAAAGACAGAGGTCATTCCAAAGAAGATTTAGTATCAATGTGTGAGTGGGAGTAATTGGAAATCATGTGATTGGACCACACTTCTTACCTGAGCATCTTAACGGGGATAAATACTTTGAGTTTTTACAAAATGACTTGTCCGAATTGGTAGCACATTTGCCAATTTTCAATTATAACCAACCTACTGTTTTTCAAGATGACGATTGTCCTGCACACTGGAGATTAATTGTCAGAGAGCACCTAAATGACGTATTAACAAATTCATGGATTGGAAAGGATGACCCTACTCCACGTTTCCAGACCTAACTCCGTTAGATTTTTACGTCTGGGGACGAGCCAAAACTCTGGTATACGTCACGGAAGCTCCATCTAGGGATGATTTAGTATATTTACTTTATTTTAAACTATACTTATAATAAGTAAAATTATAAATTTTATTTAAAATTAATTATTTTCATTTCCAAGCAAAAGAAAAATTGACAAGCAAACAAAATAAAAAAATTCTTTTTAATAACCTCTATTCTTTACTATAGCCGTTTTTCTGCTTTATTTTAATAAGAAGGAATTTTATCGTCGACTTGTAACTGTTGAAGATGACTACGTGTCACCATTACCTTACGTTCAGCGCCCGTAGCATTTACTTAAGTGATAGCTTAAACAAAAACGACAAAACTTAGCGAAGAAAACTATTTTCTTCATCACCACAAAGAACCCGTTAACCTTGCACATTTGCGATGGTTAAACATACACTTCCTGTTTTGAAATTTATATTGCTTCCTTCTTCCTTCTTTTGATCCTAATTAACTGCCATCCGTTTACAAATTAAAAACAAGGCGTGGAGTCCAGCATTAAAACCAAAGGAGCAAATACATTATGAACAGATTATATTGAAAAATTATAAAATTAATAACCAAACTCCCTGAGTCTGATATATAGGCTGCGGGCCAATAGTTGGGTAAATCGTTTACTATGGTAAAAAATCGGATTTAGAACAGATTTTTCGATCAGTTTGCCATAGACTTTTTGAAAAGCAAAAGAATTTACCGAAAAATTTACTTAAAATTAACTTTTACCCGACTTTTGGCCCGCAGCCATAGTAGGATAATTGCTCTAGGGTTGCTATCCTAATAGTGTAATGTTAGTTTGTTTGGTTTATTTTTAAGTGTGTGACTAGAGAAACTAGGCACATGAAATTAAATGGAAACAAAAATTCTTATAATATTCTCCTATTTAAAAGGACACCGAACAGTGAAGAGTTATGCAATTACATAACAAAGGGTGTTCCATATGTTGGTTTTTTAAGCTCAAAAAAAAATATTTATTGTGCAGTGGCAGCCCGAAAATTTTTTGACAAATGAAAAGTCCAAACTATTCCAATTTTAATCATGTGTTCGTTAATATAATACCGCGTTTTGGTTATCCAAACTAGATTTTGATACTCGTAAAACAGTAACAACTGCAAGCGTAAATGTTCATGCAGATTCAAGCATATCTTTGAGGTATCGTTCACAACAATTAAATGTATGTCGTTAACCACTTTACATCGGACTACTTAACATCGAATAACTCAACAATTGAAGTTACCTGACAATGAGCAACGCCGTCCTTTTGTTGATTGGATGGTCGAACAAAATGAGCATTTTTAATCAAAAATCATCTTTTCAGATGAAGCTCTTTTTCATCTCAATGGATACGTTAATAAACAAAACTGTCGCAGTCGGAAGATTGAAAACCGTCCTGTTATTGACGTGTATGAACAACCAATTCACCCAAAATTAGTTACTGTTTGATGTGGATTGCAGACTGGTGGCATCATTAGACTTTATTTTTTCGAAAATCATCGTGGTGATGCAGTACAGTGAATATTGATCGCTTCCGTTGCAGGTTCGCGCGATTTTTGTGGTCAAAATTGGATGAAACTGATTTAGATAGTCTTTGGTTTCAACAAGACGGTGCCACGTGTCACACAAATCATGAAACACTGGACTTATTGGCAACCATAATTTCAAGAAATTCTGATGGCATTTGGCCACCAATGAGCAAGATCATGCGATTTGGCTCCGTTAGAATATTTTTTTTAGGGTTTATTGAAAAGTATAGTGTGTAGCAATGATCCACAAACAATTCAAGATCTTAAACACAACATTTGAGCTTAAATTAAGGCCACTATGAATTGCTTTATTGGAAAACGCCATCAACAATTTTGATGTTCTCGTGCAAGCTGCTGTAACTGGAGCCATGGTGGTCACATGAACGATGTTGAATTTCATACAAAAATGGCGTAGAACCAACTTTTATGTTCAATAAAAAAATTTGAATTTCCAACATACATTATGTTTTTTAAATATAAAAAACTAACAGATGGAACATCTTTTATAAAGTGGAATTTGAATTACGATTATGATTAGAATATAACTTTGTACTCATGTAGCTGCGATTATTTAAAATATTATAACTTCTGGTACTTATAAGTTTTCAAACTGAGAAATTAAGTATAAGATTGATTGACCAATTGATATGTATTAATTCAAAGAAATTTATTCTGTGATTAACATATATGATTTCAGATTATTTGCTTTAAAACAAAAATTTATTAAAACAAAAAATAAAATTTAACCAAAAAACTTAAATAAAAAAAAATATAAATCAAATTTCGATTTAACATTTAAAAAATATTCTTTAGGATATTTTTGAAGTTGTCCTTTGATAAATTAAAGTTGAATAGGTCGTCGATGATGTTGAATGATTTAGACATCCTATTAATGGGATTGATACTCACAATATACTTAAGCAACTACACTAAGAATAATTACTCGTGCACTCAAATGAAACCGATTTTAATTATCATTAAACATATTTTTTGTTTTAAATTATATATTTATGTACGTACATTAGGTCCTATTAAAAATGTAAAACCACTGACTCATGACAAAACCAAAAGCTTCGTGCAAAAAATCTAAATCTCCATTAATCTTTATTATGATTATTGTACATATTTTCGGGTGATTCAACTTCGCACAGAAGAATGGTACCACTACAAGTGTAGATCTGTGTAAGTATGTGTATATTATAACTTATACATATATGATTAGTATTCTTAGGTAAGAAAAAAATTATTACCACATTTTAACTTTTAATTTTAGAATTGATTAGAAATCCTATATTGTACATATGAGTGTAATAAAATTTTAGGACAAATTTCTTTCAAAAAATTATTAGGCGACATAAATTTAAAGAAAAGTGTTTATGGTTTACTACCACTTGCTTTACGAGTTAACCGACACTGGATTAATATTTCAACATCACTATATTTAAGTAAGTATAAAGTCGATATACACAAAATACAGCGTAGTATTTGGGTACACTACACGACCCAATATGACATCATCAGAATATTTTAAAATTCTAAAACGGAAGTGAACACACCATATGAATAATAATTAATGAGGTTTTTATAAAAAAAAAAAAACTTGAATTTCTCCCGTAGTTGTATGCTTCATCATATTTATCTACGACACTTATATACGGGAAAAATGTTAGTCTGAGATTTTGGTCGTGCGTATTGAATCATAGTTAACTATGTTCATTTTGATGTTAACTTTTAATGCTTTTAAGTCAACTGTCCTAATTTTTTTGCAATATCATAAATATCCAAGAACGATCTAATAAATGACCATAATACAAAATGTGGGCTTTTGTATATAAATTTTGGCAAATGTCAAAAACAAATTAATGATCTGGTATTACGGAAATTTTGTATTAAGCTAAATATGTATATTGACGACGAATTGCGCTCAATTAAAGCACAAGGTTGTTCACAGGTAAATTAAAACTACTAAACATATAATAGCCAATCATGTGCAAGTATGTAGGCGTTGATTTTCAATTTTTGGAACGTGTTTAATATTATATTTTGGGCGATAGTGCAATAACAGTGATAAAATTTAGCTTACTGTGCGTGTTTGTAAAACGAATATCTAGAAAACGTGCCTGTAAATTGATTTATAAAATAGTTATAACAGGATTGTGGACCTAAAGGTAGTTACAACTACACTTTACAAGCAATTCACAGAATTTTAAACAGGTCTTTAACACTATTGTTGACGTTATAATAATAAATAAATGTTTCAATACAAATAATTTTTATCGTAATTAAACGGACACATTTATACCATAATTACTAATTGTAATTATGGTATAAATTCATTGTTATACTTTTTTAGCCGTAGCTTTATCACACGATATTGTTATTTTATTAAAAAATAAATAAATTTTTTATTAAAATAGTTAAAACTTCTTAACGTGATAATTTATTTTACATTTAACGAAAAACTAGTTTCGGACTTCCGAAGTCCAAAACTAATTTTTCGTTAAATGTAAAATAAATTATCACGTTAAGAAATTTTAACTAAGCATTTTAATAAAAAAATTATTTATTTTTTAATAAAATAACAATATCGTTTTTTTTTGCCGCCCCGGTGGCAAAGTGGTTAGCATGCTTGCTCCGGCGACCGGAGGTCCCGGGTTCGATTCCCGATGGTGACAAGGAAAAAATTTCACGGCTGGTTAGGATCAATGAATTAATCACTCATTATCCGAAATGAAAATATGATTATGAAACCTCATTTGAGGCGGCCAAATCCCTTGATGGGATATAATGCCAGAGAGAGAGAGAGAGAAATATGGTTTTTTAAACAAAAAGTATAATAGGACACTAAGGCTTACGTAGGGCGGGCTGAGCATATTCTACAAATTTTACTATAGTTAAGAAAAGCTTATTAAAATCTAGAAAATGCGTGTCCTTAGAGTGATTTAATATTGAACCAACATTTTTACCTTTAGGCATTTTAGATCAGATAAAACGTTATTTTTGTTTTATTACAGTTTCTGATCGCCCAGATATTGTAATTTTCATTTCTGTAAATTTTAAGGCTTCTCTGATCTCTGTGCCGCCTTCGATCTAATAAAACAAAACCATGACAAGAAACTGAAGGGCAGAAAGACACTAATAGCGTATTCTTTTCACAAAAACTGGCAAAAAATTTTGATGTAAATCACATTTTTGCGTTCTTTTAGTGGAAAAAGTAGCAAAAAATTTAATGTACATCAAAAAATAGAAATATAGAATTTTTCTTCCATTTTAACAACCACGTACATAAATATTGTCAAATACGTCAAACGCGTCGATTCGCGTCGAATAAACTCCAAAAAATCCGATTTCCGATGCTGAAATTAGAAACTTAAAGCCAGAAACTTTACGATCACTAATGGTAAATTATATTGAAAAGCCAATATATGTCAACAAAAAAATGGAAACCATTCGGGAGTTGTCATATTTCATACATAGTTGGAAAAAAATTACATAAACACTTAATAAACACATTTTATTAAACACTTGTTTTTTATTTCACATAATTAGATTTTTGAATATTTTAATTAAAAAATTAGTTCAAAAAATTTAAAAAATCACTCGATCGATTTCGACTTGTTAGGTCATCATCAGGAGGATCTACTCTGATGATGACCTAACAAGTCGAAATCGATCGAGTGATTTTTTAAACTTTTTGAACAAATTTTTTAATTAAAATATTCAAAAATATAATTTTGCGAAATAAAAAACAAGTGTTTAATACAATGTGTTTATTAAGTGTAAGTGTGTTTCACCAAGTGCCTACGGCAAATAGCGTAAAAAGTATTACATGAACAGTTAGAGTTATTTTTAAACAGAGTATTTTGAACCAATTAATCTTACTTGGGTCACCCTGTATTATGGCTCGACTTCATCTTATTTGTTGAGATGAATTATTACCATAAATCGTTCTTTTCTAAACCATATGCCATTTCTTTCGAATGGAAAAGTATTCAAAATAAAATCTATAGAATACGATTGAATTTGTTTCTAAAAAGGCTTGAGAAATACTGGATTTAAATGTGCTGTTAAGTTTAGGTCTGTGTTCGAGACATCTTTCAAAGAAATTATTTCCATTTTTTGGAAGATTTATTTTTACTTTTGTTGCACGTGAAACAAAAAAAATAGAAAACCCCATTCTGTATGGACTGATTTACCCACAACATGCGAGCTGAGAAAAGTGCAATATTCAAAAATAGGCTAAAAGTATATTCGATAAGCATTTGATACAGTTTCTACTTTTTGAGGATAATTAACAAACTAGGAATTATAAAATATATATTTATTATGACCAATAATGGGTGAATTTATAATACCAGAGAGACAAGCAAATTTAAGAGGAACTGGAGGAACAAGAAGAACGAGGAGACTAGACTACCATTTTGAAATTGTTCGTAACAATTTATTAATTTTTAAAATTGGAATAATAATTAGAGGGTCCTTATTCAATGTTATATTGCGGTGCGCGCTTTAATGCTACTGAAAAAATTAGTTTAAAAAAAATTTTAGTCTTGATAGTTTCGAGTGTTACTTTTGTTTTTCGGAACCACATTAAATTATATTATTGTTTGAAGCAGAGGTAAAACTAATTTATTATTTAAAAATATCGAAGTATGAATAACAATAAATTGGTGAAGTTCAACATCTAATTAACCGATAATAAGTAAATCTTTGTTAATCATTAAACGTTTTAGTACGGTGGTCTTAATACATGCATATTTACCATTTACTAGGCATTGATTACCATTAGCTCATAACATATTGATTTTAGTCAACATATTGCCTACTATTGAGAAAAATTACAACAACAGTTGAAAAACATTTATCATTTCATTTCAAAATTCTGGAATAGCAGAGCTCATTTAGAGCCAGTATAAATAATCGTTTTCACATGTGCCGTTTCACACGTGTCACGTTTCTAAAACTTTGGTTAATATACATCTATTAACTGTGTACAAGAACAACATTCAATTGAAAGTCTCTAAATTATGAAACTGATTTATATAAAAAAAAAAAAAAAGTCGCTAATCCCTAATTGAAACATATTATTAAACTCTTCAAAACACGTATCTCCAGTTCTGCTGTGGATTACTTTTATCTGCCATTCTTTTTACACGATAATTCACGACTTTTGAAGTACAAAATACCAAATTATACAGGGTATAGTTCAATATTCACTACCGAATTTTATATTTTTCGTTCACTCGACAATAATTCGAAGTTTGAACTACACTGCGGTATTGGATTATGCTGTGTGTGAAAGCAACGAATATGTATTATCAAAATAAGCTGATAGCAGCAAAAACAATAAGTGTAGTACACTTCGAGTTTGAACAGATAATTTAGTTTTTGTTTTCAATTGAACGACCAATTTTCTTATCACAAACAGACTCGATAAAAACGGACTACCCACATATTCTTCTTATAATATGGAATAAATTAAAAGAGCTGAGTCAACATATTTACTCTCAATATAAAATTTGGCGGCGACCAAAATGCTAATCAGACTAAAATGAGTAATGAACGTGAAGATAACTATGCGAAATAATTCGATGATTTCAGTGCAAAGATTACACCAGCAGTGGAACGTATATAAAACGTAGGTTTTTAAATATAATTCGCCCCAAAAACTACACCAAAAAAATTAACAAAAGAGCCAAAATAAATTTTACATCATCTTTTAAACTTTAATAAATTTTATTATAAAAACCAGTATTTTCTTGCAAAACATCTTGCTATCGATTAGCTGAAAGGAAATGCGCACCATACATACTAAACAAAAGAAATCTTCAATATATTTACCAAAATAATAACATAAATTAATATCCACTTTGACTGCTTGCGGAATGAATACTCGAACGGTAAAATATTCTATACCTTAGAAGATTTTCTAAGTTAAAGACTTATAATTTGTATACACACACTCACAAAATCACTATACTGATACTTAGATAACCATTAAAGCTTTAACCACTTTTTATAAAAACTTTTTTCTTGTAAATTTTTATATTCTAAAACACTTGTATAATATTCACACACTTTTTATAGACTTCTTTTGCTTAAACTTAAACTTTGAACTTTCTTAAATATTATACATAAAAGGAAATAACAACTGAACACCAATAGGTATTACAATAAATAATAATTAAATAAAGCACAGTGTACACAATATTTATGTAAACGTAGGTATATCCAGAAATTAACTGAGTTTCTTATTAGAAATTAAAATTTTCTGTTTAAACCAACGAAATTTGCATAAGAAATTATCTCTTTACACATCTATCTAATTGCAACGATACTTGAAGACTGAATGAATTTCGTTATTTATTTGAAGAACAAAAAATAATAATATCAAATGAATTTATAAAACATAACAAAGTGTACAAATGAACTGAGAGTAAATTATGGATTCGTAAAGATTTTTATTTAAAAATTCATTCTCTCTTGATGAACAACATGAAGGGGAAATCTTTTGCAAGCTGACATCACATCAACATGTTTTTTGTTTATTTGTTTACGTTTCTCCCATTTATTTTATTTTAACTCAGGAGAGAGCTTATGATTATTATGAATGAGAGATACATGTTTATACACATATTTCGATTACATCGACATTGTTCGAATTGTGTTAAGATTGTGACTTTCTGAGTTATTTGAGCAGCATTTTGAATTTTTACACAGAGAAAAACAAAAGCAGCAAAATAAACGAAGTTTATTTACATATAATGAATGAATATTTTTTTGTGATTCGGAAATATGTATAGAACGATGAATGATGTATTTTGTGTAAGATTGGATGACATAATTTGTAGTAGTAGTATTTTCTTGTTTATTTTTGAATAGTGCGCACATGGGTATAAATGATATACGTCAAAATTGGCGATGAGGCATACATTTTTTTATTGTAAATCCCTTTTCCGGCCAGATTTTTTGTGTGTACATACACAATTGACAATTCTAACATCATGGATTCGACCTAGTGGATTTTCAATGAACTTCAATAACTACAAGTTTTGACATTTATTCCTCGTGCGAGTTTAGCTAAGTTTAATTTTATTTAAAGTTTTAAATTAAAAAAAGGTAAAAATTTTATTTAATTAGTTATTAAGTGACATATTTAATAAAAAATACTAACTTGAATTAATCTATAAATATTCCTGATTTTGTCGGCATATCGATCAAATGGCACTTTTTGTAGCTAAGTTAGTTGCAACCTGATCCACCAGCGGCGCTTTTCCAACTTTTACAATCGACAATTGTGTATGTAAAAAAACATAGTTTATAATGGCGTTTTGTTTTTTCATGATTCTCTTTCGTATACGATTTTTACTAACACAATTGTGATCGCAGGCCGGAAACGGAATATTCCTTTTTCGGCCAGACAAAATTTTTTTTCTTGCATATAAGACCACCACACACAAATGTGTATGTAAATAACCATAGTTTGGTTTTTTTTTCATAATCTTCTTTCGTACACGATTTTTACACGCAAAAATTATTGGTCGTTTTTTGGAAACATGTAAAACTAAGCCAAGGTCCTGACAGCCAAGTGCGGTACTGGAGGCTATACAATATAAATCATTTTCTAATGAGGACTTGACAACTTTTTTTTAAATAAAACGCAAACCATTTGAGATATTTCGAAAATTTTATTATTGGCTTGAAGTAAAATCAAAACATTTATCTATGGAATTCGACATCGTATATATGTTCATCACGGGCACGTTTGCAGGTGCCGATTCGTTGAACCCAATTTTCGATGACTCGACCACATATTTCGACGGAAATGGCCGCTATCTCTCGTTCAATATTGGCTCTGAGCTCCTCTAACGACGCCGGCTTGTTGGCATAGACCAATGATTTAACGTAACCCCATAAAAAAACTCTAGAGGTGTTAAATCGCACGATCTAGGTGGCCAATCGACAGGACGACCAAAATGCTAATCAGACGCCATTCTTTTGTTTGTTAGAGTTTGGGTTGGTCTGTTTTCATTTCATTTTATTTCTGGATATAACACGTACATCGAATTTAGATTTCAATAAGTCGATTGTTAATCCCGTTGTGTGGCATGTCGCACCGTCTTGTGGAAACCACATATCATTAATGTCTAGCTCATGCAATTAACCAATGAAATAACGTTGTAACGTGTCTTTGTAGCGCTCTCCATTAACTGTAACGTGATGGTCATTTTTATCAACGAAAAAAAAAACGGTTCAATGACATCACCAGCATGAAAACCACACCATGATTCTTGAAGCATATGGGGGTTTTCACCTGACGTTATTGCATATTCTGTTTGTTGAAGAAGCTTTTGCGATGAAATTGGTCATGTTCTTCTAACATTTCCAGAGCCCAATCCGAGAACGTACGTCGCTTCATATGATCGAGTGGCTTTAGTTTTTGTGTTAACTTGATCTTATAAGAGTGCAAGCCAAGATCCTTTCACGCTAAAGTGTGGTCTGAGCGATGCCCAATTCTTGAGAATGCCGTGGAATCGATTGTTTTCGTTCGTTTGCGACGGACGCTTGAATTGCAGCACTATTCTCACAGGCTCACTGGGAACATCCAGCAGTGAATATTTAGACTCAAATTTTTTTACTAGACTATGAATTGCTTGTCTACTGAAACGATAGTTATACGACCAAAAATTGGAATTAACGCTCTTGAAGTTGCAGTCACCAACTCGGAATTTTTGTAGTAAATTATAATTATTTGTAAACGTTGTTCGTTCGTTCACCATGATGAAAATTTTGTCTTTACTGAATGTTTTGACACTGACAGTTTGGTTATTTGTTTAAGGGTGCGTTCACACTGAAACTTCAAAGTGGTCAAGTACTAAATGGGAAAACCGATGTATGTACATGAATAATATTACTTACCTACGGATTTTGAATTATAAAAAGAAATATAAGTATACACGCCTTTAAAATAGATTACTTCTCTTTAATATTTAATGAGAAAGCACGCTAACCAAAACTGAAATATACATAAGATGAATACATTTCCCTTTAAACTACCCTTAATCAAATAATAATCTAAACATAAATTAAATGGAATCACCATTTGGTAGTGATCATGCTACTTGTTTACTTTTTAACCACCACCAACCACATCCTGCAGGAATCATTTTATCGTAGAGTAGTATAAATAAAGTTAAAAGGCAATCAAAGTGACAGTGAAATTATTTTATGAAATATATTCTTTTATTATTGATCACAATTACGAACTATTTTCATCTCAACTTATGCAAGCCAATATCCGTTATTCGCGCATATCATACCTATGACAGATCAACAAATTGAATAATTTTGCATATAAGAAAACAAATATGACATAGTATTTCCTTTTTTCATCAACATTATAAAATATTTTCTTCTTGTCGAGAACGAAACAAAGAAAATACCTCGTCTTCTTTAAGATCGTTCATAATACTCGTACTCTATACTATCCGCATTATAAATACGTTTTCTGCTTTTGTACTTTTGCTGATACATTAAAAAATGTCGAGACAAAACTAAATTTTACGTTCTTCTCTTAATTTATTTATAGTTTGTTAGAGTTTGGGTTGGTCTGTTTTCATTTCATTTGGTTTGTGTTGTTCTTTTGTATTTTTGCACTTTTTATTAAAAGAAATCCTATTATATGAGGGCACAAATTTCTTCAAATTTCAGTTGCTTCATCAATATTATACTGGTATGGTGTGGCATTACAAATATGTACATGATTTTTATTCGGTTGCATGTTTCAATATACAATAGAAATTATCAGGTTAGATTTGTCCCATATGATGACTTTGAACTTCCTTCAATAGACCCTATACCATGTATAAGCATGCACTAGTAGGTTGGATACAGTTACACAAATTAGAATGATACAAGAAATTCATATCATTTCAAAGCGTTAATTATAAAAATCAATATCAGCTTGGAATTTCTCAACCATATGGGAACTGTGAAATATGCCCCGTGCCTCAAACAAAGAACACAAATTATTCGTGTGTTATAAATTTTTGTTTATACATATTCAGTTCATAATACAGTTTCAGGGTCATTAATTCATCTCTGTGCTATGTAGCAACTCATCATTAGTTGCGATTGAAAGGCGCACACAAACCGCACAATAAATTTTTTATAGCTTTTGTACGAGAGTTTTTAATTTATGTGTATATTCGTACATACATTTTCCATGTAGTTACATAAATTATTTATAAATTTTGTATATAGACCGAGTTGGTTAACACAAATAATCAAATCACATGTTTTCTGAGTAAATTGCAATGTGTTTTGTTTTACAAAAAAGGCTGTTGAGTTTACTTTAATACAATTAACGATGTGCTAATTTACTGTTGGGCAGAGAAGAAAATTTGAACTAATGTTAAAGTTTGAAAAACAACTGTTGACATTATTATTAAAGAATATTAAAAAAATAGATCTATTCCAATTCTTCAGAGGGCGTACAAAACTACCTCGCAAGTCTTTGTACGTAATCAATTAAGGCCGAAGCGCTTTTAAAATCGAGTAAATGGTCCTTACCGTATATAAATATATATAAGCTAAAATAATAAGATGACACCACATTTAACTTTCCTAATACTTCTGCGGTCGGTGGCTGCCAATTCAAATTATTAATATAGCTATAAAAGAGTGTAGTTGGATTACTATAGGTCTCAGTTTATCACTTCCAAATCGTAGGTTTAGAAAGAGCCATATAATTATGAAAAGAGATTCCAGTTAGTAAAGGAAGAATGTTGAACTTGAAGAGTTCACGAAATGTTACACTGTATTTAGATTTTCAACCGGTAAATTTTTATTGGTAAACCCAATACCACTTCTGAACTCACACCACACACTGAACTAAAGTATTCGCCGAACCCTTATCATTTAATTGGATTTAGCTATTTCTTGAAATAAGCTTGTGAAAATGTTAAACGACAAAATTGCAACACCCACTTTACCACTATTATTTACACCTTTCACTGATTTCTTGACAAAAATTTACCAGTTGAACAGCAAAAAATGTTTTTCTTAGTAAATTCCACCCGACAGATGAAGAAAATACGTAATCTCCATTCAATGTCAAAAATTATTTTTCTTCTATTAGCATTTTTCCATTAAAATTAACAAAACAAAGCATATTTAAATTAAAATATTATTTTCAAGGGAAATACAAAATGTAAGTGAAATATACACAAATTATATTATTGAATTTGTTGTTGGACCGGACCATCTGGATTTTTTTTTTGTTCAAATAATAGTTTGTCTTAATTTAATTATTTTCTACAATTAAAATTACATTTCCGGGTTTTGTTGTCAAATTCTTAAGTCATTTTTGTGTTCTGCCAGATTTGTTTTATGTACAATGTATAGGTACACAAATAAAATGAACAAAAAAACGCCGAAGTATTTGTATAGTAGGTTGTGATATAATAAAATAGCTAAAGTTAATTTGAATATTTTTTTCAAGAAGAAATCAAACATGTCTGGATTATTTCAAATTAGATTCTTTTCTCAAGTAGTTGAAAATTACGTGTTGGGTATTTCGAATTTACGAACATGTTAAGGGCTGAAAATAGGCATACGAAATGTTTTATATAGATTTCAATGCTTCATCAATATTAGGGTGTTCATTATTTTACATTTCCGGTACTGGAGGTAAATGAATACTCATATACACATGTTATAACAAAGTATGTTTAAATGTGTTGCTGTTGTTGTGTAGTAAGTAAAAGGGAATTAAAATATTTAACTGATTTGCATAATAATTACAAATACATATTTATACAATTATGTACCTACATATATGATTAACCAGCGCAGTGTATTATTGCGCGTTCTCATTTTTAATTGTTCCTGGTTTGCGGGTATATGCATGTATAAAACCGACTCACCTGAAAATAAACAGAGAAAAATGATTTTTTTTTATCAAAATATTTATATGTGAAAATAATATTGGCCTTAATGTTTATCCTTAAAGTCAGTGTATTTAGTTATTCGTTTATAATATAATCATGCCGTACGGCTACGGAGCCACAAAATAAATTATTTCTTTACTTATGTAGGTATAGAGAAAATGTACACCAGAATGCCAAGTAGTCACGTTCCACAAACAAAAGAAAAAGGAAAACATTTATTTTCTTGTTTTCCCAAACATTAAAATGAAAAGCAAATATAATTTAATTTTAATATTTTTCCCCTGTTCCAAACAACAACCAAAAGTTTTCCTGGAAATTTATTATATTCCGTTATTAAATTTAAATATGTATTTTGTGTATATAAGTATGTGTGTGTTCTAAACTCGTATATCTTCGGTCCAAAGTACTGGAGATTTGGAGGTAACCATCTGGAGAATTGAATTGATGAGTGAAATTTATATATTACTGACTTTGTAAAAATGAAAGTTGTGCCTGTTTGTGTCTGTGTTAAAATACAATTTAAATCAACGTGATGTATAATTAAGCGGGAAATGGGATGTGAAATATGGCCGCGTAAAACAATTAGGTACGTTTAAATAAATTTACAATGATACCTATTTCAATACAAATTTATACAAATGAAAAATTTGGTTTTGTTTTATACTACCGTTAATACTTTGTTATTAAAATTCCGTATAACAGCTTACTATACGTCATTTCTTGCTAAAACTGTTATTCTTCTATTACATAGGATTTTCATAAATGTATACATTTCGATATCTTGGAAGCGCCCAAATCGTTTTCCAAACTATTTTACTAACCTAATGTTACGGTCAAGAAGAAATCAATTTGTATCAATCAATTTGAATTGGCAAGAAGAGTACGACGATTGAAACCGGTCTAAAATTTTATATATTTTTAAAAAGTTATAAAACATTAATTAATAATTTTAACTAACTTAAATAAATAAATAGTAAAACAAAATGTTTATAATAGATAGTTTTTCTGTTTTATCTTACTGGAAATTATGAATTTGATACATGCTGCATAAATTGCAACATAGGGACTAAATCTCAAAAAAGATTAAATTTCACGTTTCGTAGGTTCAAACAGGTCATGAATTGCAGTATTGTTGTAACTTTGAAAGGATGTTGATCCGAAACAAACATTGTGCACATATTAGATCCCCAATTACCAAAGTTTTACTTTTGAAAATGTTCTCAAAAGAAATTGTTAAATATTAAAATATCATAATTGAAAACTGTAATAACTTTTATTGTAATTGAAAACTGAAAGACCTTTTATCTCAGAGGGAGTAAATCAAAACAGAAACAAAATTGAAATTCAAATGCTTCTAAAATATAATTGTGTAACACACTCGTTTATACGCACGATAGGTGTGAGATTCTGGTCTTTTAATTTCGACGATGAAAATATTCTCTTTACTTTAAGAGTAAGATAAAGTTGTGAGATGTCAAACGAATGTATGGTTTGTAATAATTAAAAACAATTATTTTTGAACTTGCCTGTAAACAGTATAATAGGCTCGTTTAAATCATCAATTAAATTAGTTATCATTAACTCTTTCCATTCACCAATACTGTACCGACATGTCGAAATAAGGAAGAAAGATGCAGGAAGTATACCGCACAGGGGTACAAGTCTCAATAGATTTATATCTATTGAAACTTCTACCACTGTGCCCTCGTGGAAAAATTTGTTCGTCAGTCTCGTCTATGATAGTATAACGTATATTTAAAGAACTACCAAGTATAAATGTCTAAATTAAAAAATTCAATATTGTTTATTATTTAATTGCATAATATTCTGACTGGATTAGCATCACACATTTCTGTAAATTATTTTTTATTATTAATTTACAACGTAGCATACATATTAACAGCTTTTCATGATGCTTGTTCTTAAATGGCTCTGTTCAAATTGCATAAAACAACGCAAAGCCGATCATTAGATTTCAAATCAAAATTTATGATCTATATAAAAGAATTTGGATCAAGTTTCATAAAAAGCATTCATCAACAACAAACCAGCTCAAACTCCAGAAATTTAACAGCAGTACGAAAGAATGAGGATTACTTCAACAAAAAGATCAACCGCCTTAACAACTTTTTGCACGATAAAGAAGAAACAAACAACTAAATTAATAACTTCATATCTACACATGATGCGTACTTCACGAACAATTATTTCAATCTGAATAATCTCTTTTTGAAGTAAAACTTCTTTAGGCACGCTTGACTTGGGGACTAAGCTGGCAAATGCGTTACGAAAAATGAAATCGAACGAGGCGAACGAAACAATAACAATACACAACAATAACAATAAACGAAAACGAAATCAATTTCCTTTAGTATCAGGATGTGCCATGACAATTCATAAATCCCTAGGTGGAACATTAGTTGATACCATTTTATTTTAATATTTGGTTAAAAAATTGGAAAATAAGAAAATAGAAAAATTGGTAAATGGAAAATTGGAAAATTGGATATTTCGAAAATTGGAAAATTTGAAAATTTGTAAATTGGAAAATTTTAAAATTGGAAAATTAGAAAATTGGAAAACAGGTAAATGGAAAATTGGAAAATAGGAATATATGAAAATATGAAAATTTGAAAATATGAAAACATGAAAATATGAAAATATGAAAATATGAAAATATGAAAATATGAAAATATGAAAATATGAAAATATGAAAATATGAAAATATGAAAATATGAAAATATGAAAATATGAAAATATGAAAATATGAAAATATGAAAATATGAAAATATGAAAATATGAAAATATGAAAATATGAAAATATGAAAATATGAAAATATGAAAATATGAAAATATGAAAATATGAAAATATGAAAATATGAAAATATGAAAATATGAAAATATGAAAATATGAAAATATGAAAATATGAAAATATGAAAATATGAAAATATGAAAATATGAAAATATAAAAATATGAAAATATGAAATATGGAAAATTGGAAAATTGAAAAATTGGAAAATTGGGAAACTGAAAAATTGGAAAATAGGAAAATAGGAAAATAAAAAAATATGAAAATAGGAAATTTGGAAAACTGGTAAATTGGAAAATTTGTAAATTGGAAAATTGAAAAAGACTTCTATGTCACTGACTGACTCACTCGAGAACGCACAGGGTGACCAAACATTTTTTTTTCTATATTATATCATCTATGTCACTCACTAACTTACTCCCTCCAGAACCCACAGGGTGACCAAAAAAAATCGTCCGTTGATATATTTTATATATGTATTTTTTTTTTCTATATTATAGCTCCATTTCACACGAGGTATCACAGAAACCGATTCTTTCTTCGTTTCTTTCCCCGTTTGCCTATGATACAGGTTTTAATGCGACTTACACAAATTTTCGATGAAACCACATTGTGTACACTGTGGTTATACATAAATGAAATAAAAAATATTTCAAGGCCATTTTTACTATGCGAAGAGATTTCAAAAATGGTTTATTTGTCCATTTTGTGACACATACATAAACATTATCTATTACGACTAGTTGGCCTTGAAAAAGTTACCAAATTACAAAGTTCCTCTTGTGGCATCAGACATAAATGGCTAGGTGACACTCGAAAACGCACAGGGTGACCAATTTTCTTTTTCAATATTATAATTTTTCTATATTATATTATAAATATTAAATATATATTAGAAGTTTTACTTCAGTAGTGTGGTCTAAAGCACACTTAATTTTTTTACCCATACTAACACGATTGTTAAATCGTACTAAGCATATGTAAAAAAGTAATGGGAATCGCATCCTTTCGTCTGCTTGGTGTATTAACTTTGCCAAAAGCACTGCACCACAAGTTCTAGGGGTGACAATGAAAGTTTGGTTTTAATAGATTCTAATTCAGTGTTAGGAGTTACCACGGTTCTTTTTATATTTCCATCTTTGGCTGTTGTTCGGACGTATATACATACATCTTGCGTAAGCTTGTTTGGAGGCATCGCAGAGACCGTGAAGTTATATTGCATTAGCCTTAGTAAAATTAATCTACCTACCTTAGCTGATTTTTCCATTTGATAACTTGCTAACAGAAATTTTATTGGTGTAGCCAAGCTCACTTTGAACTAGAAAATATCGCGTGCTGGATTCCAATGAATACCTAGAGCTTTTACAGTAGATCCTAAAATTTACTATGTAGTGAGTTAGAAGCGCGTAACCGTTCAGGTAATGTCTGTAAAATTATTTCAATGTTAGCTGCCCTTCTCTCAGATTGAATATACCTAACTTAAGTAACCTAATTTACACTAATTGAAGTTGTTTGGCTTCTTTTATTAGGCCTGCATCTGGCATTATGTCATCAACATGGATGTCCGATAAAGTGGCCTTTCAGCTGGATTTTTGTTTCTTCATTATGAGTTGTTCCAGTATTCCAAGTACAATATATATGGTTCTGATGCTGTTTCGTATGGGCGTTGTTAATTGAATTTTTTTTATTGGATCATTTGCAAAATCACGATAAAATACTTTGGTATAGTTGATCCTTCTTAGCGAACTTTATCTTGTAATATATTTTTTTCGATATCGATGGTAAAATCAACTGGTGTGCTCGTCGTCTTATGCTATACCCCTCACCATCTTGTTTCACATTATTTATTCAGCTAAATCGAGTTAGAGTAAGTAAATGTGATTTGAACTTCCTCAACCATAAGGAAGATCTTTCAGGGTCATGTATGTTCAACATAGGATCAATCCAATCGAAATGGATTAAACTATCCCAGCCAAACAGATTCTTTTTGGTCAATTTTAACATTTATAGACTAAATAGCTAAGGTATAGGACTCTCGTAAGATCGCACTAGAAAAGTGGGAGATGTAAGTTATGGAAAATCAAAATATCGCGTTTCCTCCCAGACTTTTACTATAATGTTTTATGCGGTATCTGTGCCGTTTTCAGCTGCGAGATAAAGTGTTATTTGTTGGTTTTAATGCAATATTTTTTAAATTTTTACCGCAGATTTTTATCCAGATGGTTTCAAAGTTTAAATTAACACGCTAATTGATCATAAGGTTTTAAAAAAACTGATGCAATTCAAAACTGGAATAAGGGCGTAATATGAGATACCTGACGCGACTCTGGCGTGATACAAACAAAGTGATTTATGTTTAACTTTTTGTTGTTGTTTAGTACTAAAATGACATCTTACAGAAATTTTATGAAATAATTAACCAATTTTTATTTTTATTTTTTACCATTTTCACATTTTGAAAAAATGAAATGCGAGTTTTACTTCCAAGATTGATCAATGAAATGAAAACAATGTCAAAAGTTAAAAATGTCATAAACGTGAATTCATATGGTGAGCTTATCTTGGGTATACTCGTAAGCGCGTTTTTGACATTTTGAAGCTTCTGAGTAACGTCGAGTATATATCTCTGGCATAAAACAAACTTACCTGTCAAATAGTAGTCCACACGGCATATTCAAACGTTAATTTAAAACAATCGATAATGTATTCTGAGGTATCATAACACATCTGGTGCACAAAATGTAGGAAATGACTTTTTCTGAAAAACATTTTTTTCAGTCTTCTTTCACTGTTGTTCACATAGTGTAAAGAAGCTTGTATGTATGATATATTTGTGAAGTTATAGATAGTCAATTTTAGGAATTGCCTAAAAAAGTGGACTGTGTATAGAAAAATGGATAAAAATCCAGATTCTATACGAAGAACATTAGTCCCAGGTAGAGATTGACGAGTTAGTAAAATGTTCTCGGTGTGCGTACAATCTGCTATCAAAAGCTGGTTCTTAGACACTTCCGAATTCTTCCGAACTCCAAATTCGAGTCCGTCAAAGATCGCAAAAACAACTTTTTCTGAACTCGCTGTAGCTCCGGAGGACATAGTAGAACAATAAAAAACTGCTTAGAATGGGCTCGACGACACCAAAATTATACCGAAGAAGGTTAGCCTAATGTTTTATGGAAGACCGAATCTAAGTATATGCTAGAAACTGTATACATCAATATGCTAGAAACTGTCAAGTTGACAATTTTTGGCGACACCAATATAGGTGACGCCAATTCTAGCAAGATAATGCTCCATTTTATAAATCGGCAACCACCATGCGTTGGTTTAGAGATAACGTAATGTTGGACTGCTGGACTGGCCTGCGCAGTCTTCAGATCTGAATCCCATCGAGCATCTTTGGAGAATATTGAAGCGCGAGATACGGCATTTCGTCTTTTTGTTGCTAAGTGAACCCTCTAAAAATTTTACTTTTTAGTCAATATACGAATATGGACAACAAAACTAGTTTTATTTTTCATCCCGACTGTCTGTAATGCAGTAAAATGTAGGGTGCCTAATACTTTTGGCCAAGGCTGTATATATTTGAATTCTGAAACTAGAGCCTCATAATTTAAGAATATAAACAAACGAAATTCTACAGTTTAAGATTGGCAACTGGAAGTATTGAAAATAGTGTAATGTAAATTGCGCTATGTACAGCACTTTTATAGTGCGTTCATGACATCGTGAGTTAGTTCGGAAAAAATACTATGGTAATACACAAAATGTATTAAAACAACAACAAAGTTAAAACAATTTCAACTCGAGTTCGGAACTAGTAGGCATGGTATAAAGCATTTCAAATAATTTGATTGGTTTTGAGTTCCTTAGCGTTTTTGCAAATATTTATTTCCGATGTCATGTACGCGACATTACTGTTACAAAATGTTTAAAATTCTTTAGTTTTTCAGCAAATAAATCAGTAGTCGTCATTTGTAATGTTTTGCATTATTCAACTGTTTAAAAATACAAAAGTTACCGTTCCAGTAATAAGAACAAGTGAGAGGTTGTTTTTACTGTACAATTACGAATTGGATTATGTCGATACTGAAAGTTGTCTTTTTGATAGACGTGGACGTTTTAGGCCTTCATTTGCGTTTTAGAACTATTATTATTATCGAGGTTTGCTATTGTCGATCCATCCCCGATTTTTATGTCAGATATTATTTAGTTTTAAGAAAGGAATATTTTGTTCCTACGAATAATTGGAAAGTTATTCAAAAATTTGCTTATTTTACTGAAATAGAATACATAATTGGGTCGGCGATTGATCGTCGTCGAGGAAAGACGTGTTTTTGTCTCTCCTCGAAATAAATAAATAGTTTAATTTAATGTGTTGTAGTTAACTTTTCTATACATTTATTAATAACTAACAATTGTAATGTGTTAAATAAATAAATAAATAATAATAATTTGTGTAAATGGATAAGTAAAGTGAAAAGTTTTACATATTGTATATTTATATAAATTTGTGTATAGTGTGCTTGCATTGGTGTAGAATATGTACGTAACAATTTTCAGTTATTTGTACATACCGTTGCTTGAATGCATCATACGCGTTGTATGTAAAGCTTCAATATGTATGACTTTTTTTGATTCCAAAGGATGCATAAGATAAGTTTATTTATTGTTTTAACACATATTTTAATTATTAATACATACTTTTCCAAATAAATTTTAAGCATGTACACATTTTAACTGTGTTTTATAACTCATAAAGGTGTACAGTACTAGTTTTATCATCTAGTGGGTCATTCGAGTATTTTTTGCGCGAGAAAGGGATTTTAAATTCCGTTGTTCTGTTTTTGTTACACTCGCTTAACAATTTTTGTTGTACTTTTACTACGAGTATTTTATTATTTTTCGTTTTTTTTGCCGGTAATTTTGAATTCTACCTTTTGTTTGGTATATATATACATATTTACTCGTACATTAATTATATTTTGGATGGAGATTAGTATTGGAGATGTATAGCGGGATATACATTTCAATAACCACCGAAAATATGGTGTTGCGATGTATATCCCATTTGTGATTTACTAACACAATTGTGCGAGTACGGCAAAAGTACCATGCCAAAAATTTATTTTTGTATGTGGTTTGCACCAACTTACATATTTGTGTAATCCTTTCAAACTAATTTTCGTTTGAAAAAAAAACACTATAATTATACAAACAATTGTGTTGGTTGTACTTCAAATCAAGTGACAGTTTTTATCAGAAACGCCATTACATACTATGATTTTTTACTCACACATTTTTGTGTGGTTTGGACTTTAATTGAGACATTTTTTTTTTTGGTTGAAAAAGGGATATAGCTTGTTATATGTTTTTAGCTCTGTCTAGTTGGCCGTTGGGTATTATGTATTGGTTACGAAGAAACAATTTACAAGGTCATGGGAGTTTTGTTTTCATTTTATTTTATTTATGCCATTACATAAATATTGTAAATTTGTTATAATATGCATAGCTATTTACTTTTTGTGCTTGTGTGTAAATGTTTTTCTAAAAACAAACGATCAAATCATAGATTTTAGTTGTTGTTTTCTTTGTTTTATCGCCTTTTCATTGATTCATTTGTGTGATCAATTTACACAGAGCCGACGAGCAATATGGTGGGACTGTATTGCAATAATTTTTCTTTGATATTTGTGGTAGAGTGCTTTGAATGGGTTTCGTTCATGATGAGTGGTTGGTCAGTGTCTGCGGTTTGTGATGGTGGTTCATTGGACATTCTGTTTATTAACTTACGGAGGGTTATATTCATATAATATACTCCATCGTTACCTGTATTTGTAAGCTGTTTTGGGCTATTTTATATTGTTTTGTTTGCGAGTTGATGTCGTTATCAATTGTTGGTATAAGAAGGCAAATTTGCAGTTTTGCATGGAACCCTTGTCTGAGGTTTGGATTTGTGTTTCCAGGTTGGTCTCTTTGCTGAATATTATAGATGTTTTTGTTGAAGTTTGCCATCAGTTTCGCAGGAGTTGAGTCATCGTTGAAATTTCAGGATGATCGGTCGTACACTGGGGTTTTTGAGCTGTAGGATTGCCACAATTCTATTATAATCTGTCATAGATTCGTCACGGCTTCGTCTATTGGGGTTATTTCGGAAATAACTTTGTGTGTTGCAGTGCGTTTGGTTTTTTGTTCTAGAGGGGGCAGGTATCGAGTACATAACATATTTTTTTGGTACATTTTACTATGACAGTTTATAAAAATGATTCTTTTCATAATGTGATTTCAGAGATTACTAGAATTTTACTAATATTCCTTCATCCAATTATTCAGCGTTTGAGTATTAAATTATTGTTATGTATTTTAATTTGATGAGAAATTTAGAGTTATTGAAATTTACCAGGTGTTTATTATTAATACATACTAGTATTCAATGTAGTTCCTGATTAAGCTAATTTATTTAGTTCTTCCTAATGAAGATTTTTGATTACAGAAGATCGTTGAAGTCGTAATACTTGCTAATTAAAAATAAAATTTTAATTTAAAAGTCAGAAAAGCAGACAAGGTAGGAATCGTAATAGCTAGCGGGTTTCTAATAAATTTGATATTTCAGCGGATATTTACTTTTTGAAATTGCAGATATCTTGGAAGCTACATAGTAAATTTTTAAATACAGTTAAATATTGCTGTACTTAGATAGTTTTTCAGAGATCATAGTTTTCTTTAATTAAATTATTTTCTAGGTTGTTTCGGGAGACTGTCATGGAGAGGTTATTTTGGGAGACTGTAAATTGGTGAAGGTTTTGATTAGCTTGTTCTAGGTTGGATAAATAATAATCGCTGGTTGAACTGTTAATGATTCATGATTTATTTAATACGATAGGGTTATTTGGTTATCACGGATTCTACAGTTGTGCTAGCTACTTATTATTAATTCTGTCATCTTACAGATTCCTGATTACTTTAAAAAAATAATTTAGTTCTGATTTAATTTGTTTAGGTATTGGGGTTCTAAAACTGTGCCAAATATCTATTATTGATATATTAACTTACATATTTCAGATTAGCTGTTCTTGAAACAAGATTTCATTTGGTCATTTTTTATTTTTATAAATTAACATATTTGAATTAGATTAGGGATGGCAAGGACAAGTGACCTTCACATTATATAATTTTTTATTTAACTATTTTTTATAAATAAATCCATTAAATCAACAGATTCACAAAGATTCTATCATATTTTGAGAGAACCAAATTAATTTAGTAAATACTAATCATAACATTACGTTTATTTTATGCAAGTGTAATTTAACTCATAATAATGACATTTTAATTTAGAAAATTTACTGCAACTTTATTACTTAATCGACACATTTTATTAAACACTTGTTTTTTCTTTCGCAGAATTGGATTTTTGAGTGTTTTAATTGAAAGATTTGTTTTCGGGAAGTTTAGAGGATCACTCGATCGATTTCGACTTGTTAGATCTTCATCAGGAGTATCTACAAGAGCTAACAAGTCGAAATCGATCGAGTGATTTTTTAAACTTTTTGAGCAGGGTTTTTGATTGAAATATTCAAAAGTCTGGTTTTGCGAGATGAGGGGCGGGTGTTTGATGGAATGTGTTTATTAGGTATTAGTGTGTTTCGCCAAGTGCCTACAGCAAATAGCGTAAAAAGTAGCAACTTTATTAATTATAATTTTTTTTTAGAATGATGATTGCTGAATATTTATATCCAAAAAAAAAAAAAAAAAAAAAAAAACAAAAATAATTGTGTTGTCTTGTGCTAACCGGCTTATATTACATTTCAACTAACTATTGACTACTTAAGTGTCTGAAACAGGGTCAATTTCCATATTAATTTCCTATCCTTCCATCTTGTTATATGTAAAAGAGTGTGCGGATGGGCCCGGCCGTCAACCGGAAATCTTACTTAGGTTTGGTCGCACATTCAATCAATCAATCAATTTTACTGAAATAGAATACATAATTGAATATAACGAGATTACTAACACTTCTTTAAAAGGTGTCACCCTCGGTACTATGCATATTTATCCTTCTATTGGTAAATTTCAATTAATTAAAACTTTTTGAATTTAGTGTTTAAAAATATTTAATAAAAAACTCCAAACAGTTAATAAACTTTGGCCAAAACTCGAAATTAATATTTACCAAACTCGTCTTAAAAACATAATTCAGCATCAGTTGAAAAATTTATATAGACATTAAAAGTTTGGCTCCCTCCAACCCAAATTCAAAATAAATGAAATAATTTTCGTTCAAACATTACATTAAAATTGTAAGCAAATTATGTAGGAACTGTATCTTTAAGATTAGTGTGAATAATCAGTTATAGCTCCATTTATGATATGTGTGACGATACTTGCAATGTCTTAATAATAATATACATTTAACTAAATTAAAGTTTATGATGAAACGAATGAATGAATTCTTACAGTTTTATTATGGATATGCAACACGCTAAAATTTAATTACGGTCATCAAGTTTAATAATTATCATGCATAACGTCTCTATACAGCATTACTATTAAGTGTGTACTCGAATGTGCAATAAATGTGATATGGTTAAGTTTTGAACGAAGTTTTATGTTGGAAATATATTACTTATCATGTTTTGACATGACGCTGTTCTATTTAACACCATTATTGTTTGTTTTGGGTTCAGTTCGGTCTATTCTGCCGCCAATAATGATTCTTTCTCATGCACAATTTTAATTTGTTTTATTTGCATTTAAAAAAAAAAAATAACACTATAGGTTTGAGCCGACCAACAAATTACTTGAATTAATCATCAAATCATTTATAATGCTAACAATTTCATATTTCAAACTATTGTAGATTCATGATTATTGTAGATTCATGAAATTTACAATTTCTAATTTAAGAATGTGAATAGCATCCGCAGAAGAATATGAAAGATCAGTAAAAACCAGGGATAGAACAGGATTGACTGAAAGAAAAGAAATTGGCAAAACAATGGCCCTAAATTACTAATTCGAGTTGATGAAAAAAACTTCAACTGTATATGCTTGGACTCTGCTAAAAAGAATATTGCCTCTAACATCAGTACAATTGAAAAAAGGTTCTCTTCTTAAGCGTCCCTTAGATTTTGCACTCGTGGCTACGTTTAATTTTACTTCAACCCGATATTGGTTGAGGCTGTGTTTTATTTAGCAATTTAGGCCTGCTATAATGAAATTATTTTCATATCGAAAAACACAGAGCGTGTTTTATTTTAATCGTTACGAGAAACATATTGAACTGACTGCACGAACATAACTTTCACCTCAATTGTTATATAAAGGTTTCAAATTTTTGATTTTAATCAGAAAATAATAACAATTGATGTAGTATTCCAGCGGATATCACATCATTTGTTAGTAACGGACTTTCTAAAAATTTGAAAAAATCTTAAACCACTAGGTAAGAATTTCATGAATTTTATATCAAATTGATCGTTATTAAAATTTGAATAATAGTGAAGAAATTGCCGAATGGAGATAGGTAGGCCTTTTCTCCGGCTCTATTTTTATTAAAAATATTAAGTAATTTTTAGTAAATAAAGTTTGTCCTAATATATCCACGATAAATTCCTAAGTTGTTATCGAATTTTCATTGAAAATTCTTAATGTCAAAGAAACTTTGTCGCAATAAGTTGAATTATTTGAAGTTGTTTTTCAGTTTGGTTTTATTAAATTGCAAATGGGTATAAAAAGTGATAGTCACCCATTATAAGATCTAGTAACCCATTTAACAACTTTTCTTTCCGGATTAGCACTTTAATATATTACTTTTTCCTCTTTTCATTCGGCCGAAGTGTTTACTTCCACCTTGACATAGCAGCCTTCATAATAGCTTCGCATTTTCATGTGCAATCGAAGTTGAAATCATATCTTTGTAGTTGCTCGATTCAACGTGTCATGCGCAATCTATCCTAAAGATTCTTTAACTGTAGCAATCACCATAACGCTCGATGATCTGTCCGTAAATGCATTTGTTGGCTATAGATTTGAGAAACTATTTCACACATTCCTTTATTCGCTTCGTTCTCGACCATCGATTTTATGTGACAATTCTTCTCCTATACATATTGTTGTTAGCATCGGTGTCCTAAAACAATTTGGGTATGATGTATGCATACTAGTGCTAAGCATAGCCACTTCCGTCAAATATATCCTCTACCTCTTGATCTTCCTTCAATTTAAACGACTCGTTCTGGCGAATCATTTATAGTAGATTTACACATGCCATGAAAATGTTTGGGTTTTGGCACTATCTTCACGTTTGAGATTTTAGATTTTTTTTCTTTACGGTTGAGCTTGTGGCCCATATAATCTTTGGGTTTAACTTTTAGGGGGCGAACTGTATTTCTCAAAGACTTCTGATGAATTACATTGCTCTTCGAAAGTTTTTCCCATGCCGACAAATGTCGTGCAAACATACAAGATAAGTTCTTCAATGTAATCATAGGTTTACTTACTCCGTTAATCGTTCAAAAGTCGCTGGAGCATTACATACTTTGGCCAAATAGTATTACATTAAATTGTCATGTATCCTACGCACTGAATGCTATTTTCTCACGTACTTCCTCTTGAAGTTCTATTGATTCTTGATCTTCTTCTTCAATTTGAAGAATATTCGTTGGCGTTCGAAAATGTATGTCTAGTGTATCGTCGATTCTTGGTAACAGATATTAAACCTATCTTTAATCATTCGATCCATTTATTCGTTTCGCCAAAGGCCATCTTCTGGTGCTTCACGAATCGGCGTCATTTGGCAATCGTTTGTGGGAATCTTCTGCTGCCTCTTTAAGCTGACTCGTTGGAGTTTATCGACGGTTTATTTCAGCAGTCATCCTTTGCCAATGATTTGCCTTATCGAGATTTTCGCTCATTTCTGCGTGCCAGACCATCATTATACGTGTCACCGGATCCAAAATCCCGCCAATGAAGCACCCATTTGGCTCAAAATAATTGATGGATAATTTGAATACACTTAGTATATGCTAACCGCTCCATCTATAAAGCCTATTCTTGAAGAGCGATATAATTTCCGCTTTCACTTCCGTATTACCGATTCTAGTCTACCATTATTTCACAATAAATGTTAGGGTGCATCCCCGGACATTTTATGTAATGTCTCTGCCGCTCCACGCAACTTCTGCTCAATCTCGTGAACATTCGACTGTATCAGTTTAATTATCTGATCAAACTGCAAACATTTCTAGTACATTTTTTTTCAATCTTTCGAATTGGCTGTTGACACTTGACACTTTGCTCAAACTCATTAATTTCTTCAATTTACTGCCCCCAAATCTTATATCCTTTTCTGCTGTAAAGGTTCCATTTCATTAAAAAAATTTACTTTCAACAACCACGAATTGAATTGAAATAATCAGATACCGACCAAATGGCACAGTGGTTAAAGCTTTCGCTTTTTGGGATTTTTCACCATCTGATTACGATCGGCGATGGAAATGAATACAACCATCACCTCCTGTCGGAGTACACAATTCAATGGTCGACCCATCTTCCATGCCAATACTATAGGCTGACATAGAGCTATGCAATGTGCAGATGGTTCTACGTAAATCTAACCTAAAGCCGTACGTCCTCGATTTGGCAAGCCATGCGTAAGGTAGGACGTCGAAAATGAACCGCGAAAGAGTTGGGAGTACTTAGGCCCCACAACTAATGCATAGAATAAAAACATAACATAACATAACAAAATAATCAGATGAGTTCATATTTATCGTTAGGGTTTTCTAACATAGTTTTCGGTCTATTAGCTACCTCTTGGAACGCGTAATCATCTCGGTTTAACCGTTGCTCCTCCATAGCCTCATGTAGTCGCAACAGTAAATAATTTTTCCAACTAAAATTAGGGTAAATTAGGGTGTTACAATTGAAATTTTAGTTCCCTAACCGCCATATATTTTAGAACAATTTTCTGACAGTCACAGTCCCATTGCTGTTATCAAGTTACGTTTTTTTCTGTCAAACTCGGCTCTTATCAGAGGATAATGAATACAATTATCAATTTGACGGTTAACACCACAAGTTGACAAATTAACACCATTTCTGTACTATAATTAACACTAAGTCTATTATCACTAATTCTCACTACTGCTCTTGGGCGATTTAGATTAAAACCACATATAAAAATTATGAGAATTCTCGCGAGTTTTGTGTAATTCGGGAGGTGGGCACAACATGTACACATCCACTTTAATAAAATATTAAGTTCTTAATTTTTAAATAGCAAAATCTAAAAATCAAAATTCAAACTTTTTTCAGTATACGTATAGTTGTCACATTTAACATGGCGGATCCTGCTTCCCATCTGATCAAATGTTAGAAATAGAAAACAAGTTTCAACCATCTAAGCACTCGTGATTAAATTAAAAAAACCTACCCCAAGTATCAATTTTTTAAAATAGTTCATATTTTAAATTTACAAATTTTTCAGAAAATATTGAGAATTTATAAATTGATTCTATTATTTATTCGAAATAGTTGACATTTTAAAATAGACATGTGGATTGGTCGCTGGGGTTGGTTTAATCAAGGTTTAAGTAGTAGCATAATGTTAGCAGATCGGTTCGCGGACAACCTGAAATGTTTAGCTCGGAGGACTGAGTCATATGTTAGTCTTTGGGGACTCTTGTTTAACACGTTCGCGCAAATGACTGCTAAAACAGTCGTACAACTTTTTCATTAAAGCAATTAAAAGTAATGGTAAATGGTTTGTAGAGTGAATTAATAAATGATTGTGGACATATTCGGGAATATTCCAGAATGGGGGTAAGTATCAGGGTAGTGTTGTAAATGTTTAAGAGATTATTTCCAATATTTTCGGGCATATTCCAGATGCGGTATAAATTGTGAGAATTGTTTATGTAACCGTCGAATTCCCTATAACGGTATTCAAAATTCAACGATACGAACCGGTTTTGACATTACAAATTCATACAATATTTTTGTATGTGAACTTTTCCTTACACGATGATACGCTCCAACCGTGTAAGAAACCAACGTTAAAAAGCAAAAAGGCCTAATTTTTTTTGTTTTTCAAAACCGTATTATTTCAAAACCGTGTAAAAAAAGACGATGTAAAAAAGGGTTGGGTGTAATATATTTGGACATTAAACAATTTTTTAATGAATTTGTGTACTTGACTGTAATTTTCTTCAGTGTTACGCGTTTTGTTACTTTAGTACATAATTGGAAAAAGCTCTAACCTTTGATTAATAAAAGTAAGAAACAATCATGCCCCAGTTTAATACTAAGTATTACTGTATGAATTTCATATCCTTTATAATATTTAATAGTTTTTGCGTAATACTAATGTGTTAAATTAATTCAGGGTGATTTTGTAACTGTATCCGTTATTTCAGCAAATATTGTGTCTGAATTTCCTAATAATTGTCCAAACCATCTGACTAGTCCCTCTTTCGACAAGAATAATTTTAGAAAAGAAAAACATATTTTCATAATAAAATTAATTTTAAAGATATTTGAAGAATTTTTTTAAATGTTTATTAAATTCAAGTTTCATGTTGAAAAATATTTTTTTTGAAAACGTTTAAGATTTTAATAAAAATAAAATAATCTATCTGGTTTAATCGAATTTTTCTGCTATCAATAAAATATAAAATTAAAAAATTGTAATCTTATAAAAAAATAAACAAGACCAAAATTAAATTCAACAAATATTTTAAAATAATTCTGTGTGTGAGATAACAGACAAGGAATTTTCCGATTAATTCTTGCAAAATATAATACCTCGCTCGTCGAAGAATTTAGGTGGATGGGGAAAACAAATTCAGTCACAAAGGTTATATTTTTTTGATATTTTGCCAAACCAAGTCCACCCCCCCCCCCCCTTCCCAGCCAATATTAATATGTAAGGCTAAAACATTAGTAATAATATGTACATCACTTCTAAAACATTTCGATAAAAACCCTTAACGCATATTAGGTGTCACAGGTAGCTCGCTATGTTAAAGTTTAATACACGGAATACAAATGGATTTTTTACTTAATTGTTTATGTTTATAAAAAAAATAAACATGTATGAAATATATTAGTGTTTTTCAAATGTATAGAGATATGTGATGTACCTATTTTGCACAAAAAAATGTACATAATTTTAGAATGAATATTAGTCGTATGTAAAAAATATAAAATAATATATTTAGTATCTTCTCGATTAAAACTTGATTAGGACAATTAGTGTTTCGAAATATGCAGTAGCTCACTACCATCATACTAAAAACAAAGACTCTGTAGACTATAAGAATAAAATCCACAAAATGCCATAACATTGCTTACCTTACAAAAACGAATTAAGACTATTTACAAAATTTATAAAATGAAAAGAGTCAAATAAAAAATAATAATAATTAAACGAGCTGGTTGCAGCAACTAAAAAATCCAAATAATTTTGATTGTGTTCATTCCGCTAAATTAGAAATTCTAATTAAATTCCATTGCTTCGAAAAATTTTCTGATTATTATGTTGCTAACGAAACAATTTTTATTTCCCAAATCCTCATCCTTCCATTCATTCTCTACATCTAATTAAATTATCACTTTAATCCATCATCAAATATAATTATATTTATAAACAATACATAATGATTATATAAGTATTATATCATTGACGTCATCCAAAACATATAACACAAACGAAATATATATAAATTATTAATAAAACAAAAAATTTCCAAATGAACAAGTTTTCCGGGGAAAAGTTAGAATTAGAACACACAAAAAAGGAAGAACCAAAATGAAAATTAAGTGTGTCCAATTCTTGTTCTTGTTGATTTTTCATTTCCTACCATCATATTATTATTATTATTATGGACGTACATTGTATACTGAACATATAATTTAATTTGCTTATAGTTTGAGGTGAGGAAATGATGGTAAGAATAATTGATTTTTGCAATTGTACGCTTAATCAAAACAGAAATCGCATTTATTCCCATATTTCCAAAAATATACGAACAAAAATATTAATACATCAAGGATTCACTGTATATGGTATTGTACCGTACCAAAAGGTCGTGGTGCTTTCCAATGGGAAATTGTGGGTGATACAAACTTTTATTATGTTTAGTCGGAAGTTATTAATACGAAAGATATTGTTGTAGAAATTGTGTGGCCGTCGATGGTCGAGAAGTTTTTTTTCGTTTTGTTCCTTCCAAAAATAAAATCTTTTATTTAATAAGTAAATATGTGCATATTTTATTTAGGCCTAATAAAATGGAATCTGAATGTATCATAATTTCAATTTTAGTGAGAAGGAGGAACATTTTTATTTATTTTAATCAAAGCGAATTTTACATGATGCTTTCTGCTATGTTTTAAGTAACACACGTACTTGTATTATTTTGAAAGAATGCTTTATAGGCCGATACCAAAAACGTGTAGGCGTTTATAAATACAAAAATATTTGAATTTGAATTATATTGTTACTTTTACGGGTTAAATAATACTAAGAAAATTTTAATCCTTTCTGAATATTTACATAATGTTGGCCTTATCGAATCTAAGCATTTCTTTTAGGAAAATGAGTTGCAAAATTGATATCTTTTCAAATTTTGGTAAAATTTTTCTTTGCTTCGTAATATTTTATGAATAAAATTATCATAAAAAATTATAATATTTTTATGATAAATAATAAAAAAATGAAAATTTTATGTAAAATTTATTCATCAAATTCTGATTAATAATTTCGAGTATAAATTAGGTAAAGCATTTCATTCAGCAAATATGCATTTTAAAATAAAAATCTGAAGTTATTCACTTTCTCACAATTGGTTTGTTTGTGTATTTCTAAGGATGTCGAAATTTTACGACATAATAAAGTAAAATGGGTATTTATTTGAAGTACTTGGGAAAGCTCAAGGCACAGAATAGCATAACTTAAGTAAAAGTAAAGCAAAACAACATAATGATCTCAGTTTTTGTGGTTGGAAGTTTGCAGTGAGCGAAAAAGAGATATTTAGGGTTAAGTTAAAATAGGTTAAACATTTTGTTCTGGAGCTTTAAATGTTTTAATTTTCAAGATTTAAATTATGTGGTTAACATATGTGGTTATCAAATCATCGTTATTTCTTCTAGCACAGTTCTTTTCTCAGTTCAATTACTTAAAGATTTTAATTCGATGGTGTGTATTCCAATGTTTTGTTAAAAACGTAGCATTTCAATTGAATTTATAAAAGAACTATTTTTATTTAAAAAATGATAGAAAACTGTAAATGTCGTTTAAACTTATATCAAAAATAATGGATCCATTATTTTTGCTTATATTCTAAATATTAAAATACTCGTAGTAAAATAATAATTATTTATATATAATAAATAAATTATAATATAAAAGACGAAATTGGTAAAAGAAATTGATTATAAAAAATTTCGTGTGTTTATTTTCAAATAAACACATTTGTTTTCAAAATAACAAAAAATTGTTGAACATATATATATATATATATATATATATATATATATATATATATATATATATATATATATATATATATATATATATATATATTCCTTCACGTGTAGTGATAAAATTTTATCTAAAATTATTCAGGTTTTATATTAGTTGCATATACAATATTTGTATAGCAGTTTTGGTTGTAATCTTAAATTCATATTTAAACGCAAAAATATATAGTTTTTTTGGCGAAAAATTGCGTTTAATTCCTTTGCAGACCCAGATCAGTAACGATTGAAGAGTGATATTTAGTAGAAATAAACTAGACTAAATTTGTGTCTAGTATTTTACCCCTCGACTGAACAAATTAATAAAATAATCTTACTACACAAATAAAATTTGTCGACTGTCGTGTGGAGAGTTTTGAAAGCCTACTTTATAGTTTTAGCAGTAATGTTTCTTCCTAAACATGCACAGAATCGCTATATTAGAAAAGAAACGGCTCTTTATAGGTATTATTCCAACTTACAATAATCTGCATAGGCGTATGTTGCTGATGTCTCCCTATGGTCATCAAACATTCATTAGGCAACCTACACGAATAACGGTTAATACAGCTAATGTTATTGATCATGTATTTTTGAGAAACAAACCCATTCTGGGTTGTTTTGTATTCATATTTCATTAAAGATTTCTAAGTCCCAATCACTGTGCGACCTTTCCTTCCTTCGCGTGAACCAATTATGAATAGAGAAAGGTGGCTTGAAGTTTTAGAATATAAACAAATTGTAATTCATTTTATACCTTTAGAGGATGGGAGTGCTGCCGTTTAAACCCCGCTTGTCTTTATAATTATACCCCTATTATGGTTCTCAGTTTCTCACCTCATCGAGTGGCCGTGAGGTGAGGTAAGAATCGTAATAGGGGCCTTAAAAACGGGATTTAGATCTACAGGATTTTGGTCCGCTTTATTATTAATCGTTTCGTCAACCTTGCAGACACAGATCGAAAAGATTGTATCGGTCGTATCGCTTCTATTGATAGATTTTCCAATAATCAATAATAATGAGCCAGCGAATTATAAACTCATGATTGTGATGTAAGTGAGTGGCATGGACAAACGTGGCAATTTTTGCAAGAAACAAAATTTTTGAAACCAGTTGAAGATCTTGACCAATGAACATCCCAACGACGAGCAAACCTGGCTTTGGTCAAAAATAAGCTAATACTAGTAACATATTCAGAAACACTAAGAAAGGGGGTAAACGCCACCGAAAGAAGTCCATATAGGTTTTTTAATTTTTTCAGAGATTATTTTAAGCTAATCCTATTGTAATACCGTTCGAAAGGTGGTTCGGTTCGATTTTCGAACTCGGAATAAAATAAAATGCCAACAAATAAATTTATTTTCACATTATTATTTAAAAAAAAAATGAAATTTTCGTTTAAAAATTGAATGAATACATACAAAATTTCAAGTGAAATAAATAATTTTATTATTTATGAACATTCTAAAAAATTGAGCCAAATTTATGCTAGAATATCATCGAAAATTTCGGTAAAGCAATGGTAGTTTGCCGTACAGCCATAGGAAGGTCACTTATTACCATTTAACCCTTTCAACACTGTAGGGACATATCATCCCAAAAAAGTTCTGTTAACATCATACTAAAAATATATTTGAAAACTTCGTATTGTAAGCATCTAAATTTTTTTAGAATTTATCAGAACTTATTTAGGACCGTATGTCTACAGGGCTGAAAGGGATAAACAATAAGATTGTGCAATTTATTGACATTATAAAAAAAAATCGTATTGAAAATTAAAATAAAAATTTAGATACTTCATCAAATAATTTATGTATTTTATTAAAAATTTAAAAATTAACCTCAAATTGGAACACCCTTTATAATAAACTAAATGTATATTTTAAAATAAAAAATTATACTGCGATTATTTTAATTGTGATTCCAAATGTAAGTAATAAAAATGGTTGTGGCCACATTTATACTACTAAACAGGTACAACATTGTATTCTCATAGTATTTGCTGATCTCCAAAATTTTAATTACTTTGACACTTAGTTTCTTAGGTTATACCTCATTCACAAGTTTTATAAATATTTTAAAATTTGACTAGAAATACTGTGTAATAGACAAGCATATAGTAGTATTCAAATCTCGCTGGAATTTTGACAGTTCTCGCGCAGAAGTAATATGGCGGATAGTGATGTATTAAGTATAATATTCATATTTATTGTTTACATTTTTACGTTGTGTTTGTATTTAAATGGAATAGGAATTTGAGGATACAATTAAAACACAAAGTTTAGATTTTATAAATTAAAATGATATTTAATTCGATAAGTTAAGAATTAATTCAAAATTCCATTAAATTGAAAACTGAATTTGCTTTTTTTGTTGTTATGCTTTTGTGCGATACGAATCACATTTGGTTATTTATTTTCCCTAGTCCGTACCAAAATTAAATGTTGTCATTGTTTCCAAAAGGCGTGCAATATATTTTTAGACCTATTAATTTTCACTTGATATATGATTGTAATAACATAAATACATAATAATTTTGAATGTTTTGTGTATTAAAACTGAAATATAATTCTTTTTCATGATTATTTATTATTTTATTTATGTTTACTATCTAAGATAAATACGACCCATCAAAATTTTTATAAAAAAATTAACTACACCACTGGAAGCTGCGCAGAACAGTTAATTTTTTTTTTTTTTAAGATCTGAATATTACTATACATACTTGTTAATCTAAAAATACAACCGGGTTTAATAGATTAGTAGTAACATGGCTAATGATAGCTGATTAATGGTCAGTTGCAGAAAATGTTAGTTAAATGATAGGCCTGGTTTTTTGAAGAATTTAAACGTATTATAAAGGTAAGAATGTTCCTTTTTCTAAAAATTAAACTGTTTGAATATTCATTCAAAGCTTTAATTGGCCTGTTCTCGTATTTTAGAAGAGTTACTCCGTTACTCGTATATCTATTAACCGATTAATGCTCGGAAAAGAAATATTTGAGAAAGACGTAGCGATTGACGTTTGATCACATGAAATATAATGCTAACTAACTCCTTCAATTATGTTTTCGCACTTTTCTCACGTTTGGTTGACATTAGTAACGAACAGAAAAAAATATTATTCGCTGAAACAAAGATGCAAATCCAGACAAAAACAACAGGTAAGCCCACATTTTCAGGAGACACTCTCATATATTATGCCTTTTCAAAACAACTTACAACGCATCCCCAATAGGATTCCTTATGACTTTTTCCTTACAGAAAAGTATGAAAAAATAAATTTTTTTTCTTAAATTTTTTTTTCATAATTTTCTGTAAAGAAAAAGTCATAAAGAATTCTATTGGGGATGCGCGTTTAGTTTACCATATTTGGTATACCCTGATTCTCTAAAAAACTAATGTGTGGATGAAAAAACAAACAAAACCACACTGGATTGTTGTTGTAAATTGTGTAAAGTCGAAAAGCTTACTACGGTTTTCACGTTTACACAATTTTTTAGAGAATCAGTGGGTAGGCTTACAATTGTTCTAAGCTTAAAATGTTTAAAGCAGTAAAAAATCTTATTTATTTTCGAATTATACGAGTTGGTCTAGGTAGTTAGTTAATCATTTTATTTAATTCCGAAAACAACTACAAATTAATCAATAAATTCTGTTTATACTTCGCTTATTATTAATATTTGCGTTAACAATTACTTTAATTACATACACTGTGCATAATTTGCTTAAACAATAAAAATTAAAACTGTTTCATTTCACTAGAAAATTGAATAACAACAACAAAATTGCATTGATACATATTTTCAATGCAACAAATAAGTGTTATTAAAATTTAAACTATAATAATTAACTGAATCAGGCTTAAATAGTATGTAAGTAAATACGAAAATAACCAAAGTAGCAAAACATGTTTTATGGAGTATCAATTATTTTATCTTTCAATCTATCTCGATTACTAGACTAATTTTATAATATGTCGCTTCAAGATGACGTCGATCACGATAGCAGATGTTTAAATTTTAAGCTAAATAATTCGAAACGTGAGGAACTAAATTTTTTGTTTATTGGATAATTTATTCAGTTCAATACAAGACAAGAAAAATTAATCCACATTTTATAGTGAAGTACTAAATGAAAAATTAAGCTTTTTTGTTTTTTGGTTTTATTATTTATAAGTAAATTAAAATTATTGTTTTGTTAAGAAAGTCACGTACTGATTTCTATTCAATTTTAATACATGAAATACAATTGAACAATTAAAATGTTAGTTTCAGTTTTAATATGCTTTTTAAGTGCATTTCTAGAAAACGAATAGAGGGTTCATTACCATAAACTTGTATTTTAATCGTTTGGTAAGATTGAAAGATATAACTTTACTGAAAATTAAAATTCATAGTTTTTAGAAATTTTTTGATTTGTCTGTTATATGTATGGCTACCACCCAAAGTGTGATTTTCGAACTGCACACGTTTTGATTTATGAATAAGTGGCATCTGATATTTTAAAACTAATTTCACTCATTTGGCCTACGGCATATGTGTTTAACTCAAAATAATTTCAATAATTCAATAGCTTATCATTATTGGCATTTTGTAATATTAACTTACATCCTCTGTGAAAAACAACTCTGTAAACTCTTTCTCTTATCTTTTCTTAACTTAAGTTTTTGCTCCGGAAAAAGGGTTATTTTTTAAGGCGAAGTTTCAGTTCGAACTATTGAGATTTTTAACTATTTTTCAAAGGATTCGGGTTTCTCGTTCGAAAGTGTTATGCGTTTACACATATTTCGGATTTGTCTGTCTGTTAGTGTCGAAAATATTGAAGACAATTGCTTTTGTGTAAACAATATTGGCAATTGGTACACTATGTAGATTGTAGAATATTCTTTTTTAGTGTGAGGCCGATGTCTTTTAGATTTCCATTCAGGGCAGCGTTTACCAAATTCATCATTGACAAATATTAGAGATTAATTAGTACGAAAATATAATATAAAATATTAAAAAAAAATCAAATTTTTTATTGATATGGTATGAAAGAGATGTACATACCAACTGTAATGGTGATCCTAGGTATGTAAAGCACATTCCCGGAGTAAACGTAATCCAATATTAAAAGCAAATTTGAAATGAACCGTATACTCCAAGACTATGCAAGCACAGCTTATGCCCGCATCCTCACATTAAAGATAATATAAAAAAAGGATTATTATTTCACAGAAACAAACGTTTTTTTCGTATTCTTTCATTTTCTCTTTTATTTACCTTATTTTTCAAAAATGAAATGATTTTTTTACTATGTAATTAACGAAAATAAATTTAAAATCTTAATAAATTACACTGAAGTTTAAAAAATATTAAAATATGCTTTTTTACTGGTTTTACTATGAAATTATTAAAAAAATCTTTATCCGGAAAAATCTTTTATCCGGAATTGTTTGCCCCAATCGTTCCGGATAAAAGAGGTTGCACTGTATTTTTAAATAAAGTGAAACGACAGCAATCCAAGAAAATAACAAAGCATTACTAAATTTAACATTTTCAAAATTCACATTTAACACATTGTATGCGGGACACGTAAAATTACGTTTTTCGCAAACTGTGCATAGAGAGCGGATCACGTAAAAATACGTTTTTTATGGACTGGTGGTAGAACGAGAGAAACGTAGCTAATATGAGTTACTACATGTGCGTTTGTTTGTTATGCCGCTTATTTATACATAATACTACGCAGGTATAAACATTCCCACAATAGATTAGGTATGTGACGGTAAAATCATAAATAGGGCAACCTAAACTAGATCAACCAGCAAGATTGTCGATGGATATGAAAAAACACATTCTAGAAAAAATTGTTGGAACCGGTTGTTTATCACACTATAAAACATTATTAGTGTTCATTATTTATTTCATTAAGTTATTTCTTGATTGAAAAATTTTGGTAATAAATAATATTGACGAATTGTATATTCTATACTCATTTGTATAAAAGGTGCCTATTTTTCATAATAACGATGAAGAATACATTCTAAGTTGCGAAAATCACTTTCATAAAAAAGTCAGAGTAGTTTTCAATTTAACGTAACGAAAAAATTCAAGAGGATTTTTCGAAAAATCGCCCGCTCCCGCCATATCGCTCCGACGCGAAGCGCCCGACAACAATGTGTTAAGTTTATACAAACCACACTTGAAAAAAAATGTCTTTGAGTATTTAAAAGAACAATATGTTAATTTGCAACGCCACAAATTATTTATTAGCAGATGTTTTTCTAAGTCTAAATTTACACTTACTGTCACGTATATAGTTTCATATATGAATACATACATGAAACTCGTTTATAAATAAAATATACACTAACTATGTATTACAGATTTGCAATTGAATAAATGTAAATTTTCATTACATTGGGTGTTGGATTAATGATAAACAAGTGTGAATTCGGTTCGAACGGTATTAGATAAAAAAAAACTATATCACATTTTAAATCAAAATATGTTTACTAAATAAAATTTAGTTGAATATAGGGGACCGACACACATATGCCATGTGGAGGAAATCTATTTTATTGAATGATTTATATGGTTTTGTCTTGATACACAAATTATCTATTAATAATTGTATTTGAAGGGTCAATGGTTTTCAGAATGTTGAGCGTGACCACCAGTTTCAGAGTATTACTTTTATATTGCTCATCCGTATGTAACACGAGGCTAGGGTTCAAATGTTTAATGTAAGTAATTCTGTAGTGAATTTGCATAATGAACTATACAATAATATGCTGGACCACACATTATGAAATATTACAGCGCAAACATTTATTTGAACAAGTCTAAAAAAAGATTAAAAGTGCGCATAAATGAAGCTAAATAATAAACTAAGCAATCCATTTACTTATGTATATCATCCTACGTTTAATTAATGCAACAAATTTATCTCATTTATAAAAATATTTATATTGTATTGTAATAACAAAATAAAAATTTATCGCTTCATTAGCAATCAATCAACTGAGTATGACTCAATTTCGCGATTATGATATTTAACAACAAATAAGAAAACCCACTCACGCATACTTAATTGACTTCGTACCTTATTTTAAATTTTAGTCCAAATCAAAAAATAAACATTAACGGTTTTAATTGGCGATGATGAATCGTGCAATATCCGTTTTTTGTTTGCTTAATTTGACGGAACAGACGAAAATTGTCAAAAACGTTAAAAAGGGTTTATCCCGTTAAAAAAAAAAATAAATAAAAAAAATAAAAAAAAAATTTAATAAAACACAGAAAAATAATTTTAATGGCCGCAAGTGTGACGTTATTTGAAAGATAATTTTATGCCATTAATGTATGAATTGGATTTCGGACATGTAACCGCCCCATCTGGCGCGTACATGGCGTAATTTGGAGGTCCAATTTTCAACCACTCTTCGTAACAATTTTGATCCTATTTTGCAAATAACGCGTTTAATGTTGGGTTCCAAGTGTTCAATAGTCTCTGGCTTAACAGCGTAGACTAGTAATTTCACATACCCCTAAAGAAAATAGTCCAGCTGTGTGAAATCACACGAACGCGGTGGCTAGTTGACTGGTCCATTTCTCGATATTACTCGTTAACCAAAGGTTCTTTCAGTAAATTAATTATATCGTGCGCTGTATGGAATGTAATCCCGTCTTGTTGAAACCACATGTCTCTGATGTCAATTCCATCCAATTGAGACACACAAAATTATTAATCATGTCTCTATAACGGACTCCGTTGACTGTAAGGTTTTTACCAGCATCATTTTTGAGCACATATATGGTCCGAAGATTCATTCGTCCCACAAAGCACACCAAACGGTAGCTTATGGAAGTAATGGTTTTAGAACAAAGGCTCGTGGATTATGTTCACTCCAAATGCGACAATTCTGCTTGTTGACGTAGCAATCCAACAATAAGTTCATGACTGAATCAATATCAATATATATTGGTTTGAGCCTATTCACCGAATAGGCGGCCACCTCATCTACTGTGGCTTTCGTGCAAAATAGTTTCACAAGATCATGAAAATTTCAGTTATACCCGTCCGTCTGGCCGTTTTAAAATATTTTTTTTCATTTCTCAAAAAACAATTTGCGCCATTCTCTTTCCCGCTTTATGTTTTGTTTGACCAAAGGGAAAGCGGATACTTTTACGAGATTCAATTAACGGTGATATTTTTAATGTCTTATTGCACTAAATATGTGTGTGTGTGTGTGTGTGTGTCACGCTTTCTTACAAAATGAACGTTAGGACCTCTGCAAGCTGAAGCAACCGTTTATTCTTTATTTAACTAATAAGCCAGAGTCAACGCTTCTTTTGCAATCTGGCCGTCTGTCTTGGAGAGTCACGGCATGTAGCATTAAATATTATTGAGGTAATTAAAAAAAATCTGCCCGGAAAAGGGATGTAATCCGATTTTACCCCTTCGAAAAATGATACAAGAGAAATAAGGCTGAGAAGGATGACAGAGAAATAAAATAGTTCTATTATGGAACTAGACGCAACATAACGGCTAAACCAGAAGAAATCTAATTGGATTTTTCGAACTAGATCCATAGCAGAAGTATCGAGTCATTCGAAAATCCGCTGCCAAATTCTTTGATCACAACTGTCGAACGATCGATTTTTTTAAATAGGAATCCGAATCCAATCTGAGACTGATTAATACCAGGAATATATTACGATCAGGTCTTATTTCGGAAAAATCAATTTAAAAGGTCATCCAACAGCGCCCCGGGCCCACTTTTTTTCAAAAAGTGGGCTCGGGGCTCTGTTGGAGGACCTTCTAAATTGATTTTTCCGAAATAAGACCTGCTCATAATATATTCCTGGTATTAAAAACCTTTATTATCACAACTTTTATCAAAAACCAAATTTTAAAAAAGGAACCCAACTGAAAGACTCTCTAAACAAATTTTCCCGAAATTAGCACCCATCGAAGTCGACTCCTGCCATTTAAAATCCCACATCTCGGAAATATTTTCTCGGGTCCATCGCAATCGGTTTCTGGTACTCGAAAATGACCTGTCGGCAATTTTTATAAAAATCATCTGGGCATAAAAAAAATAAAGAAACGGACCCGGGCTCCATCAGACGTTATTAAAATCAGACAAGACGAAAAAAAAACGTGAAAACGGAGCAAGATCAAAACTTTAATTAAATACCGAATGCTACAAATCAATATTGTTACTAATAACAACCAACCATTTCAAAAGGACGCGATTAATAGCCATACAACATGTTACCGTACCACAATAAATACAACAAGGCACTTCCGCAATACGAAGGAACTTAACGCCAAACATCTAATCAAAGCAAATCACAAAACTCAACAGAAGCAACGCAGAGAAAAATGATACAAATTCGCGCAACATGGCGGAACATGGAGCATTATGTAACGACATTATGCAAGATCAACAAACATGCTGCAACATATGGTGCACTATGACGCAACATGGTGCAATACTATGGAAATATCTCAATACCAAGAACGATTGGAGTCGATTGTTGGCTATCGAAAACCTGCCTCACTAATTTTTACCAAAATAGTTAGGGCTAAAATGTTTTCCGAAAAAGTGGCGCCCGGTCAAAAAAATTCTTATTGTTGTTATATTCTTATTTTTCAGAAGAAATAATTCTTTAATTCGCTAATATTATACAAAGAGTTCTTTGTTAATCACTCCTTTACTGCAACATGTTGCTTCTCTAGGTATCTCTGTTACGTAACCCTGCAAAATATAAAAGTAAAATCCTTAAGACTTACGGTTTTTTTTGTCAAAATTTAAACATCATCCTCCAATATTGATATTGCTATATACTATCATAATATCGTACCACATCTTCCTTCCAGTTCGAGTGTTTTTGTGAGTGTAATTCCAATATTTTTGAATTAATAGTTTGTCTGTAGTTTTGGTTAATTAAATTGGAACGAAATACATAACCAACTAAATGCGGGTGAATAAATTAACAAAAAATAAAAGTTGTTAAATTTTTTACATGCAGATAGTTTTTTCTGTCGAACAAGGGAAAACAATGAGGGTGGGTGTATACATTTATGTTATTTGTATGATTTATTCGATTTTCATTACTTAGTCTAAGGTTGAACAACTAAAATTAAGTAGTTTGATTTTAAAAACTTATAGTTTTGATACAACTGTTGCCCTTTAAGTCTTTGGGTTAATTTAATAATAACATACATAATTAGATAGATTGTAGTTAATGGGTTTAACTATATTGAAAATATATATGAAACCGCACCATAGTGTGGTTTGGTGTTGTAAACTACTCATGCGGGTGATTTAATAAATATATATATCTTCTAAACATCGATCTGTGCCAATTTTGTTGAAAATTATAATGGAAGGTCAAGGAAATATTAACTGTTTCCGCAATAAAATATACAAATATTAGTTCCGGTATATTGTGTACATATATTATTCGTACAATTCCAATTCCACACCTGATAAGTTTTATCATGCGTAAAACATGCGGCATTGATCACGATTTTAATGGTTGTTTAGTTCAACATTTCTCACCGCACCCAAATAATAATATTGATCACTACTTACGATCAGAGATTTTTTTAAAATAAAGTTGGTTTATGTTTATCTAGATAGAATTTGCAATATACTGTTAACTAATATCGATGTCATTCCAGTGAAAAGTTTAAAACTCTATAAATGGCAAGAGGAAGTTAACCCAAAACTCTAAATTGTTCCGCGTTCCATCTTTGTGGATTTTCACTAATTAATACCGTTGTTCAGTTTTAAACTTTAACAAAATGTAGCTATAATACAAAAAACTGTAAAATTCATCAAATATAATAAAAAAAAAATCTATGTGGCGAATAGACTATTTTTCATATATAAATTACTAATAAAAAATCGGCGTAAATTAAAGAAATACAGTGCGAGTTTAGAAGATAGGAGAAAATTAATTAGACTGAAAATTCTTCAGTGTCGAGTAAGACGTTTAGTGATGATCTTGAATGACCTTAAAAATCATTAGTTTGGGAGATACTGATGAAAGTTAGTTTTTTTTAAATAAGAACTTATACAGAGTGTACTTTTTGATTAAGCAGTTAAGAATAAATAAATAAATTCTTTTTGTTCATACATTTTTTTTTTTTTTGTTAAGTGTATAGTTTCAGAGATATAGGCATAAAGTGATCTACTACATTAAAGCAAAATAATTTTTTCTAAATTCTAACGCTGTTTCGTTGTAACGAGAAATAAAAATAAATAAAATCAATTTTTCTTTGACTTAGTAGTACCTAAATTAAAAATTTGCTTAATAAGTCAAAGAAGAATTGGTTTTATTTATTTTTATTTCTCGTTACAACGAAACAGTGTTAGAACTTAGAGAGAAAAACAGCTTCTTCATGACCAATTGTTCATGTATGGGATAAAATCGTTTGTGTGAAATGTTTACCATCTTAGTTATTTTTAGTATGTTTGCTCCGGAAGGCGCCGATGAATATCAAGAACTTTCAATTGCCTAATTACTGACTGGTCTATCCTTTCGTATGCTTAAACATTAAACAATACATCTCATGTTTTATACTCGTACAAAGGAAACTAAAAAAAAATTTTACTTTTTTTCCACTATATTTGTTTTCAATTTTATAAAATTTATAACATAATTTTGTTTTAGATTTTCTTGAGCACCGTTCTGGTGATCATTATCATTAATAATGCGTTTACTTTTGTGTGACACGCTGTCATTTCCAAAACGAAAGGCATACTAAAATTTGAAAAATTCGAAATTCTGTACTACGACCAACAAATGTTTCTTGGTGCTGACGAATAATGGACCGATTTGGATGAACATTCACAGGAGGAGAGATCTAAGGACTACTTTTGATGCACGGCCGAATTCTGCTATATGTTGATCTAGATTCCTTATGAGAAGGTTGAAATCTGTTTAAATATTTTCATTCACTTAATTTAAACTCAAGTTTTCACTTAATTTAAACTTTTCATAAATGGGCGACATATAGTGTACAAAGAACCAACCTTGCTGTTATTTTAGCAAATTTAAGAATAAAAGAATCGCTATTTGTGAAGAAAAATGTGTAGTACTGTACAAATTTTACCGAAAAGAACAGGCCAGCATTTCCAAACCAAAATGGAACCATCATTTTTAGGAATTAAAACAGTTTATATATGACAGCCGTACAAATACCGGGAAGTTTGTTACCATCTGATTCTTAATTGAAAGTCAATGAAGTTTAAATCTCATTGGGCAGGTCTTGCCTAAACACATAATTTCAATTCATATAAGTTCACGTGACTCTGCATGATTGAATATTGAGATTGCCGTCTAAGCCAAAAGTTGTATACGTTAAATCGTATCGTTCTAGGATTTATGATGATGAGAAATCATAAGAAAATGATTTTAAAACAAAAATGTTTGAAATAATTTGGTTAGTGAATTTTTTTTAATTGCGACTAATAAAAGAGAGAAAGAGCTATTTAAACATACTTTTTTTAAATTATCCACAATTTTAAATGTTTATGTGAGCAAACTCGACATCGAACATGACGAAAACTCTTCTATTTTTTTCCAATAGGTCATGTGAATAAGGCTCTATTTTACGGTAAAAGTAGGCATAAATGATTTTATAAAAACAATTGTATACATTTTTATCGTCGAGTAACAGTAATAAACAATGCATTTATTGCATTAAAATTTGTCGAATATGTATCACCACGCACATGGTACGCAACGTTGCGAAAGCAAATGCATTATATTATTTAGGGAGTAACCATTGCACCTACAGGCCACACTGCTTTAAAAATTTTGTCACATGACGCCATTACTCATTTTATATCGTCGGTTCCAATTTTTGACTATTATAGTCAGCACTACAGTTTAAGCCTGTCATAATGATAAAAAAAATGTAAGCAAACAAGAAGAAAAATATTTCAATCATATACATATTTTAAAATTTAATATTGGTAAAATTATGCATTCTAAATTGTGTTAAATTTGTAAGCACGTATAAGAGAAGCATAACCTTAGTTTTTGCATCTTTATAAATATTTTTTTTCTTCTTATTTTCGATTATTCTTTTTATGGACATAACTGCCGTCTACAGTTCAAAAAATAAACTGTAGACATAAATTTGATGACATAGCAAGCAGTGTAGCCTGTAGGTGCTCTGAAATAACACAAAATAACATTTTTTTTCTTTTTTTGTGTTGTTTATGTTTCTGTTTGGATAAAGGCATTTTTCGTAAATGTAAAAAACTATTTCGTTCTGTGGCGCTTAATGTGTAATTTTATTAATGTATGCAAAACTTAAACTGGCGCTAGTCCAATTTATTAAGATTGCACTAGAGTTTTCTTATTCATTCAAATTCTCTGACTAATGTCTCAACCAACGAGCACTTAAGAACTCAAGTTGCACGCTGTCTGTACTATTTCGGTTAGTGCTAGAATCAGTAAAAATTGTCTACGTCCTTAAGTATGGGTAATATCAACTTGCCTATAAATAGGTCGAATATTTATTTATAACCATTCTAGTTTGCAAGCCCTGAACCTGATTATCACATGGAACAGCTTGCCTCTGTAACTAAACGTCTTAGTTCAGTTAATCTTTTTAAAACTAAGGTATTTAAAAAATAATGATTAAAATTGATTTTGTAAATAATGTATATAGGTGTATATATAGTTGTATATATGTATGTATATATATAATTGTATATATTTTGTATATATTATGCTTGTAATAGGGACCTCTAAATTACTGCTACCAGCTGACCTACTAATCAACTAATTTTGGTGATCGTACATCCCCTAAGTGGTCCAAACGGAGCACGAATTAAGCTGCTAAGTTTTCGCTGGTTGAGAAATAATATCGTATCACATTTTACATTTGACTCCCTCTAAATATTTCCCCATATGTACACTATAATACATAAATAATTGTATCATTTTGTCGATAAATTAACTCACTATTTGGTAGTAGAATTGTTTATTCAATAAAGGTTTGGCTTCCGTTAAAACAAATCACTCACCTGAAAATAAATAAAGAAAAATTAGTTTTTCGTAATTTTAAAAAATTAAATTTAAATTGAATATAACTACAAATTTCAATTATGTAACCGTAATTCATTGAAAAATTTAAAGATTGACCCTCAAATTTTATATCGACGAATGCCTATTATTATATAAATAAATATATTAACAACACACCAGGTTTCCAAATCATCACGTTTAATGAGTAATCCAGTACAAAATATTGAAATATCTCCTTCCTAAACATTTTTCATTACCCCTACATAAAAGCCGCAATAATAATCATACAAAGAAACACCGTAAATTAATATACATATATCTTGAGTAATCCAGCTCTCACTGTTGGATATTCACCTCATCTCAGACTTTATAGAGTGGAAAACACAATAAAAATTCCATTGTGATACATATTAACCGCGTTAGGAGGTCTCCATTCATGTATATAATTAAATATCGGTACAGGTTGTTATGCAAAAATCAATTACACTCGGTACCGTATTATTAATATTCAGTTTTATAAATATTATGCCTAGAGTTTGTGTTAATCATCATAGTATTAAAAAAATTTAAAATTTATGTTATATTTTAAATAATAAAACCGATCGATTGACCCATCATACACAATACATAATCAAGCCTATAAGTATTAACCCAAATATGTAGTTGAATACGAGTATATAACTCTATTTATTTCAATAATAAAATGTTTCAATCGATTTTTTAAAAGGTGTGAGTCACATATCTGTACGATAAATAATGGAATTCTTTAAGATTGCATAATTTAATTCTGTGTATACATTATGTATCTAGAGTAAAGTTTGGCGTAGTAAGTGAATGGATTTTTATGATCATACTGTACATATATAAAAATTTCATGGAAAATGCATTAAAATTTTATCTAAACTTTTATGATTTGTATAACAGAATACATAAAATTTAATGTCTCACAAAATGTTTGTTTTTATTATAATAGTTTTATAGTTTATTGAGAATTTGGTATGGCTTGACTGGCTATTAAGGTTATTTGTATGACATTATAAAATTTATTATCAAATCGTCTTAAATGAAGTGGAACACTTCCGATTTACACACATGTGTACTTCCGGAATCTAAATTGTATATGAGAACACATAAGGCACCTAGGCAACCTTAGTCAGCCTTAATTAACCCCTAATGTATCTTTCTAATTCAGTAAAACAGGTTGCAAAAATTAGTTCGAGTTTTTAATTCGAGATATCATTATTTCCAAATATTAATGCAATAGCCCAGCTGTTTATGAAATATTCGATTATGATTCGATATACAGGGTGGGCCAAATAAGACCTGTAAAACACGTATAACTCTTGCAATAATAGTTTTTTTTTATTAATTTTTTTATATATTAAATACATTTCATGGAAATTTAGGGGGACTATGTATGAAATATGACATCAGACAAATGTCCACCATTTTGCTCGATACAAACATAGGCTCTTTTAAGCGCGTTTTCCATAACACCACGTAATGTTTCTGGTTGCAGGCTCAGTATTTCGTCTCGAATATTCCGCTTTAGCTGTCTAATTGTATGTGGCTTATTGACTTATACACTTTTACACTTGGCTTATACACTTTGTCTTTTAAAAATCCTCATAAAAAAAGTCGGGCGCAGGTTAGTCTGGCGAACGAGGTGGCCAAGGGAAATCAGAATTTTTTGAAATGAAACGTTCGCCAAAAATTTCTTGCAACATATCCATAGTTTGCCTTGCAGTGTGCGCAGTCGCTCCATCTTGTCGGAATCACACATTAGGATGCTGCTTCACCATTGGCCGCAAAAAGTTGTTAATTATTGTTCTGGCGTTTCATCCTCATGGGTTAGAAAAACCGGTGCTAGTATAGGGCCTCAATATATAGTCGCTTTAAACTGAACTTAATAGGCCAAGAGTGACATTGTTTTACGACGAAAATGATTCTTAACAATTAAGAATTATTGTTATATTTCTTATGTGTGTTCTGTAAATTGGAAATGCGAAACTGCAACCTTCTTACCGCTGTAAATTAATACGTAGTGAATTCACCGTTTTCACCAAAAATACTGCTTATTTTATTTTAATACACTAGCAAATTTGACGGCGGCTATCGTCGCGATTAACATATACTCTTGAATTAAATAATATTTGCGATGTTACTCATATACAATTTTGAATTTAATGTAAATATATTAAAACTAAATTTAAAATAATAATGTATTGTATAGTGATAAAAGAACATAATCAGTACAGTTCACGACATTCGCTTGTAAACTGTGAAACCCAATTTTTTCTGCGTAATCGTCAGCAAACTTTTTATTTCGACTGTGCATGTGTATTTATATTGCATTATCAACATTTAGGGGTACATACAAAAATCTTAAACAATTATATACACTCAAACCTGTTTTTGTGTGGTCTTTTTTTTGCGATTTTTTTATGCGGTATTTTTTACCAAAGTTCTGTTATTTTGTGGTAAAAGCACATATTATTTTATATGCATAAAATCAAAAACGAGTATTTTTTCAAGTTTTTTAGATTTGTACATTTATGTTTGTGGCCACAAAAATTTGCGAATTCAAAAGCCTGTATATTATATATATCTTTTTCAACCAAAAAAAAAATGGCTCTATTTAAGTCCAAACCAGACCAATGTGTGAGTTAAAAAAAATCATAGTTTGTAATGGCGTTTTTGATAAAAAATTTCGCTTGATTTGAAGTACAACAAACACAATTGTGAGTATAGTTGTAGTGTTTTTTTTTCGAACCAAAATAAATTTGAAAGGAAAACACAAATGTGTAAGTTTGTTGAAAACACATTCAAAAATAAATGTTTGACATGGTACTTTTGCCGTACAGACAAAATTGTGTTAATGGGCAGCAGAAGGGATATACACGTCTTGGCAATGCATAACATTCTGCCAAAGACGAGTATACTGGTCCTTGGCAGCGAATGAGTTAATTTCTTTCAAAATTTCAATCAAATTAGAACATAATTGAATGTGATTAATCTAATTAATTAGTTGACGTTGGCCATTTTGTTTTATGTTTTTTGATATTTCATCACATTGCGTAAGTATTGCTTCAGGTTGGGCAATGTATTGTGTTATTTTCTACGTGAAACTTTTTTATGCGGTCCCTATCACCGCATAAAAAAACTTTTTAAATGTGTTGCGAGGACTATTTTTTATACCTACTCGTAAAGTTTCGGAAAATTTTTGTATGCGTTTTTATGCGGTCCCTATTACCGCACAAAAACAGGTTTGACTGTATTTATCAAACACCTTGAAAACTACAAACTTAAACTTTTGTTGATATAGAGAGGATAAGTTATTAATACATAAATATGTAAAAACATTATCAGAAAATAGCACTTTTGTCGAGAAATTCGTTTTCAAAATTTAGATATGTAACTTGATCGATATAGAAATTTGACATGAATATGTTCGGATATGGAATTATATGGATATGGAATTCTGACATGGAACTATGATATATCAATAAAGCTTTGTCTTGTTAATTTATAGAACAAAACTTACATTTACAAATTCAGATACTTTTTGTGAATACCGTTTTAGAACACTTTGGGAATTTTACGGCTAAAGAGCTTACATACAGTTTGCGTGCGGATTAAACCATAAATAAATGTACTTTAAATATCTTGGAATTAACATACTAAGAGTAATATTTTGCACAAACTATTTAAATGCAAAAACTGTTACTGCGGTTGTGCAATTGTTTCATTATTTTATATAACATATGAAAACGGTGTCTTAAAAGATATATCGACTAATTCGTTGTCATTGCATTAAGAAAACGAGTATTATATGAACCGAGCTATTGCAATCCGCAAAATTATATGCAACAAAATCGAATTAATCGTTAAATTTTTGTAAATATACTTTAGTGCAGACTCAATTCACTATTATTAAACAGAGTTGGTGATGATTTGCGTTTCAAAGGAGACTCTCAGTCTCAATTTGATAAATTTATTTGGTTTGGCGTGATTTGGTTTAGGTACCGGTCACTTAAAGGGTGATCACACTAAAGCGGAAATGCAAATAATATTTTCGAGATCATTTTGAAAATTAGTTTAATTTGAATTTCGAGTAATTCACCTTTAATCACCGAACTAAACTAAACGTGTCGAACAACAACATTTCTTAACGTAAACTCGCAAACCTCGACTCTATCAACCTTATTTGCTACTGTACTTCAGGGAAGGTTATATGTGGATTTCGTCGAATACTAGGACACATAGTTTGCTAGGTATACTGAACTAGGATTGCATTCTAGTTGAGCTTGCGGTAAACTCGCGTCTTGAACGGCGAATAAAAGATAACCGAAATCCTGTACCTTGAAAATTATTATAATAGAAGAAAGCCTTAGAATAAGAGCTCCGTTTCGAATATATTTGTTGTGAAGATTTGTGTTCAAGCAATGCTAACGCAATCCAACCTTACAAGTGGCGCAGTGGTTAAGGCTTCGGCACTTGGACCGGGAGGTACTGGGTTCGAATCCCACCAGAGGCAGGATGTAAAGCGAATTTTCTTCATCGATTACGATCGGTGATATTAATAAACACAACTTAGACCCTCTGTTGGAGTGCAGAATTTAGCGCCGACCCACCGTCCATGTTAGTGTGTAGGTTGACATGGAGCTCGCCACGTGCAGGTGGTATACTGTAATTGTGTGAGTAGGTGGATGGGTGTGTGAGTGTGCGAAAATGAAAAAGGGAGTATTAATTGACCTTAAAAGGACAATAAATCCATTGGATGATTAATACTTTCTTAAAAAAAAATCCTAAATGATTCTTTTTTCTATCACTTCTATGGAAAGTAGGCTCTTTTGTAATTTAAACAAAGCAATTAATTTTTACATTCATCTATATAGTAACGAGCGGCAAAGTACTTTATCACTAGCATGACAAAACGATTTATTAGATGATATTTAGATAGATTGATTGGTTAACATTTAGATATTGTTCGGCTGCCATTTAATCAAAACTTTTAGTTCCAATAAATAATATGTTTTATGAAAACTTTTTAGAATTTCACTTTCGGAGATAACTTCGACTTTTGAGCTTACTCAAATACAAAAAAAAATCGTTAATGCTACTAGAATTCAAGTTCTTTCGAAATCACAACAAATAAATATTTCGATGTTGAATTTACCGATTTATGATGATACTGTTTGATTTGGAAAACAGTTCAGCCAATTACTTTACTATTTGCAGCAACAAACAATATCAAGAAACAAACATTTTCTGAAATTGAATACGGCTTCGAATATTCTATTAGCTTTCGATTGTGGTCTCGCAAGGATTAAAGAAAACCCATTAAGAAGCACCTACAGACCATAACAAACTGGCATGAAGCGAGCAAGAGTGACTTGCTCAGTATGAAATTTGAGACATGATTTCGCATACCGGATTGTGAGTTAAATAATAAACGTGCTCGTAGATGTTTCAGCGATAGTTGGTACTTGCCACCAGGCAGGGCTGAACGAATACCTTATCATATCTAAATATTACAATCTAGCCCACAGGTTAGTGTATGTAACCGTCACGTGCAGAGAACAGATGTAAAAATCGAGTACAACTGTTAATTACCAGGTATCGCCACTACGAGGTGAGCAACACAGTTAACTACAACAGAGCTGGTGCTGCTGTATCTACCGTTCCGTAACGAACTCGATGGTAAAGAGGAACACATAATGTAGCGCAGCGGCCTGTTGGTGATCAACATGAATATCGATAAGATTATGACTAAGTTGCATGCTCTATACATTCTGAAGGAGGACAAAAGATCAACGGAAATGCCAGTTAAAGTAACGTGCATCGAATTTGCGGCAAGCAAATGTCAATCGTTTCTCCACTACAGCTGAAAATTATATGACGGAAATAGAAAAAATCTATTAACTGATTTTCCATCATTCCGTACAAGTTTCTATAGGAAAATAATCTATGGATGCATACAAAAAATATGAGATTCTTTTAAAGGGAAACATATAAGCCTCCTCGATTCGACTTTCATTTCGAGACTGTCCACTACTCTGAAAAATAGAATCATTAGCACTTGGAAATGTGAATTTCTGTAATTTATCTACTAATATCGTGTGCCTGATGTCGATTATTTTAACTAAATTTCCGATAACTAAATTGATGGTTAATCATGCCAGTCATTTATGTATGGCAAAAAATAAACGGTGTTTTACGAGTATGTTTAATTAAAATTTACTAAACAAATTAAGGTTCACCAATCTTTAAAATATTTATAATCGGCGGTTGAGGAATCTGAGCTGAATTTGCAGTTTACAACTGGTATCAGGCACATTTTAGTTTATTTAAGTTGTTAATGTTTAGGGCTCGTTTTTTATTTTAACTAAAATAAAAACAATTTATTGACTGAGCTTTCGATGTCTCATCGGTATAAAGACAAAATGATTTAACACACATTTTTGAAGCAAAAAATTTATATATAACTTAAAATAAATTATTTAACGATGCTAAAACACCTGTCCAATATACTGTACACGTCGTTTCAAACGATGTGTACAATATATTGTACATAAATATTGCTTTATAATTATCGCAGGAATTCAATGACGGTGAACGGAATCCGGGCCCATGGTGGCTCTATTTATTGAGCCTTCCAAGATAGAAAGAATGTTTTAACCACTATAAATTATTTTTTAAGATATATGCCTATAATACAATTTTCGAAAAATATGCTTTTCATACTAATCAAGACGACCAGCAAAGCACCGTTACTGAATAGAAACCAACGAATAGAACGGATAGAAACAAAATAAAAATATGTTCGGCCTACATATACTAAAGGCCTGTCTGGTTTCCTCGTGTATGTTTGTATTGATCACCAACTTTGAATTTGGAAATTTTTATTAAAAATATGATCAATAAGCGGTTTTTCAACTACGGTAAAACTTACATCCCGCTGATAATGTAAAACGTCTGAAAAATTGCTCGGATAACTTTAGGCATTTTATCGATGCAGTCCGTGCGCATTGTTTGCCTATGAATGTGGAAGAAAATATCTGCATCAATGAACAAACAATTTCTTTTAAAGGGTGATTGTCTGTAAAATAATATGAGTAAAATAATATGAGTACAGCTTCTCTACACTGATATATGTATATTTTGAAAGTGACATATTTGACTTTTTCCAAAAATCAAGTAATTGCTCAAATAAGTTACAATTTACCGGAATCTCTGCATTTTAAGAAATTTCCAATCAATATGACTGTCATATTGAATGAAATCTTTTTTAATATAAAGAGATACCGTTAAATTGTAACTGAGTTTAGCATTAAGTAGATTTTTGGAAAAGTTAATTATGCCACTTTCAAAATAAACGGCTCATATCTTATCTGCTTCGGATTCGGTGCCAGCGTAGTATTGAAGCTTGCAGAGAGACTACAAAATCAAAGGAATACAACTTATTTTTTGATCATTTTTTCAGCTCTTATAATCGATGTGAAATTTTGAGAAGCTAAGGAATTACAATGACAAAATTACTCTGGTTAAATGGCGCGATAGTAAAGCAATAAATCTTGAATCGAATTTTGTTGGGGTTGGCTACACTGATACGGCTGAAAGATGGGAACAATTTGAAAATAAATACATTTCTTTAGGTACACCATAATTGAGCTGAAATCGTTCGGTTATACAACAGAAATCATGATCGACTTGATACATGATCGACCACCGTGTTTTCATTCAATCAAGAAAGTGGCCGTTGTGCATCACAACACATTTCATTAGTTTCGAAATTTGTTCAGACTGGCTTGAGTATAAGCAGGATAGCGAATTACGAAACATACCAAAAAAATATTAAAGATCTTCAAGAATTTCTTGAACTTAACAACTCTTGTTATTCATGCGGAGAGCTCGGGGAACCCCCAAAAACGGGGACGTCAAAGTTTTTTTATGGAAAACATACTGGCCGAAATTTAAACAAAAAAATCAAATCCGAGACAAGGTCAATCGAACATGTTCGCTTCGATGATATGAACCATGTTGCCGCACATGACCAAAAGTTAAAACTCACTCGTTGCAAACTTTTAAACTGTAAAAGAACAACATTCTTCTTATGTAAACATTGTAAAGTTCATCTTTGCATAAATAAAGTGCGAAATTGTTTTGAACAATTTCATACAAAATTCTAATTGTGATCAACAATGTAATGTTTATTGCCTCGACTGAAGAATTTTTATTGTAATTTTTTGAAATTTTTATTGTAATGTAATGGAAATTTTGATGAAATTAAATTTATATTTTTTCATAATTTCTTTTTTTATAATTTATTATTATTATAAATTGACAGAGGGCGCCTGTTATGAAATGTGCAATAAAGAATTCCTTTCTACACCAAATAAACACTGTTTGAAACTCCTTGTACAATATATTGTACATTTTTAGAGGCCCAGGAAAAGGGATTAGGCCGTCAAAAAAATTACTGAAATTCTTAAAGAATGTTTCAAAATTAATCAAGTACTTACTCCAAAAAAAAGTCCAAATATTTTTTTGCTATATTATTAAAAATGGCGTACGAAAGGGTTATATAAAAATTTTCATTAGCTTTGAAAATGATGTCGATGAGACATCGAAAGCTCAGTCAATAAATTGTTTTTATGTTAGTTAAAATAAAAAACGAGCCCTAAACCATTAACAACTTTGTTAAGTAGTTTTTATTGGCTCAATAAATAATTTTTAATTTTAGTTTATGAATATTAGAAACACCTAACAATCACTCATAGGCTCTAGCCTTCAATTTAGTTTTTCAGAAACTTAAACGAAAAAATCAACGTCAGGCAGTATAAATATGATTTTTTCGCTAATATACGAGTAGTGTACAATTTATCGATGGTCATTCGAAATCAGAAATCCCGATATTCTTTCCATTCAAATTCTAATCATATTGCACTTTCATGTTTTGAATCGCACAATAAAACCGAATGCTTTTATTGTTAGTATATTTTTTTAAATTATACAGCCTATTCAGGTGTTCGTGTAATGACGAAAATATCGAATGTGCAACAAAGTTTCAACATCATATAGAGACCATAAAACAATAAATCTACAATCGTTGCAACATTTGTAACGAAATGTTAATCGATCAATTTTATGTTATTGTAATTCAATTTTTCAACATGTTTTACATAAAATAAATTCCACAAATTGGACATAGTGGGTGTTATAACATTGCGTTTATGAGATACAGCATAAACATCATAACGAATTTTTAGATTACTGTTATTATGATTATGTATTAATGTTGCTGTTGTTGTTTTGTTACAAGACAATTATATTATTTTTATGAGATTTCTTAATAAAAATTGTATATTTCCCCCCCAAGGCATAAATAGATCAATTATTGTGGCTGATTATCAAATCGATATGTAGTTGAATGGTGCATTTGGTGATGAAAAAATTTAAAATTATGCGATTACAAATTATGATTATATGGTAATTTTCAATTGTTTTGGGAAAGTTTAATCAAGTCTGTTTTTATGATTAGATGATAAGTCAAGTGCAATTTTATATTGAGAATATTTTATTTGTTACTAACAATTGAAACTTTCATTTTAAGGTTAAATATGGAAGAATGGACATTTATTTTCTTTTCCGCACTGATGCTTTTAACAAAATGTATTACTATTTAATTTATAAAATTATATTCATTATTTGTTATTATGCATTATTCATATATGTAATTTGTATGTTGTAGAGGTAGGCTAAAGGTGGCCTCTCCCAGAATAGTAGAACTACACAACTTCTAAAGTTAGATCATGAAAATATCAAGCAACTCTCACGAACAACAATCCAACTTCTAATGTATAGTTTAGACACAAACAATCTACACTATACATATGAAAAGTTGGATTATTGTCCGAGAAAAAGAGTTCCTGTAGTCTATGAGAAATATTTTTGCAGGTTGCCAAGCATGGGACTTATCAAGAAAGCTTAACAAAATTACAAAAATACATTTTGGTAATAATTCGACTGCCACTCGTGTATCATTAAACAAGATCAACTTCTAAAATCTCGGTCAAAGTTACAAACTTTTACATCAAATTTGAATATTATCGATTAAGAAATGGTCGAACTCAATGGTCATATTAATCCAATATTTATGCTAGAATATAATCCTCTCCTAAAAATTGAATTCAACCATAATCAAGAAGGCTAATGCCTCAACCAGTCACGACTTAAGAGCTTAAGTTACACGCCGGTTGCACCACTTCGGTTAGTGCTACAATCACCAAAATTGTATAGGCTTCTCGTCACAAATAAAAACTGACCTCTAAAATTTTGGTGGCCGTACCGCTCCCCTAAGTAGTCCAAACGAAGCACAACTTAAGCTCTTAAGTTTTGACTGGTTGAGGTTTAAGTCTCAATTACCAAGGCCAACGTTAGAATTTCTTCATAATTCATTTTTTTCTCCTTTATAAAATTGTATTTCGAACATGTTGTTGGTATTTGATTAACCCTGATTTATGAAATGGCACATGCACCATTAGAAAAGATGACGTATCCTCTGTATCAATTTTGAAAACACACACGCGCAGTTTTTGCCTCACTAGGAAGTACTCTGGTATATAGAACAATCGTTAGTGTATTTCATAAAAAGGTCAGATAGCTCTTCGTAACGGTTATTTAAAAAGTTTGTTGGAATATTATGGTAGGCTTTAGAGTCAGTGGTACTTTTACAGTAAAAAGCAAAATGATAATATAATTCCCGTTAATACCCATGAATAAGGGAAGCTACATTAATAAAATAATTATTAAACATTTCCGTAATTCTTATCATCTGAAATTAATTACTCATTTAAAATTTAAAAAAATACATTTAGGTGTTCGTTGTTTAGATAAGTTTATTTATTTATTTGCCCCAAATGTTCCTAATATTATATGATTCATCTATAAAGGTGCTATCACAATATTTATGATTTGTTTCTCCACTTCATGACAATCTTTATTCCTGTAGAGTTTTGAATTGCGCATCAAAACATTTATTGTTAGGGACATTACGCTTTAATGTGTAGTATTTGCCTCGCAATCTGATAAGATGCTTAAGGTTATTCAGTCAAGCAACGGTTTTTGTATTTGGTATGTTTTCTTACGGTTTTAGAGTGCTTTATTATTTAGTTGGATATTTCAAATAGAAATCCAGACAGATTCTGATTCTGAATGATTTCAATAAATATTGGGATCTGTCCTTAGTGTTCTATAGTCAAGAACGATTTTTGTATTAGCAAAATTTAGTATTGAGCATACTCTTATTTGAATTCCATTATATCGGTAATGGTGTGATCAACAAAAGATTTAAAGATATTTTTTGCACTTGATGCTATATAAAAACTGTTTTATAGGTAGCCACCTGAGTACAGTATTCTTGTAATAAATGACATCAAATTGATGTCTTAAGTTTAAGGTACACAAATATCTTTTATACGTAGGTTGCCACGGCACCTGCCTGCACTTATCGTTTGCTCACTCATAAATATCCTCTCTGCAAATTGAAAAAAATATTTATTTTTTCTAAATTCTATGGTCATTAATTAATTCATTAGATAATACTTTCTAAAAAAGATAGCACATCTACCAATGATCGAAGTCACTACGATTTGAAAAAAGGACAAAATTAGATAGGTTATAAAATCGATTATAATTATGATAAATCTAGATTTCTAGTTAACTCCGTCAAAAGGTGAGCGATGTACCTTCGTCGTTAAAATTTTGTCTACGATGTGTATTTCATTTCTCAAACTACAACGTCGTTGACGATGCATTATTTACATTTTTATTTATTATCTACATTTTCAATATTTTTTCGGGAGGCGATAAAAACTTTTCGAAAATAGAATTAAAAACTCTAGATTTGACGGTTTTAAACCTGTCTGTCATGGATCTGAAACTGGCGATCTTAAGGATGATGCAATAAAACTAGTTGAAGGAAGTTTGTAGATTTACACTTTTACATGGTTACCGGTCAAATGTTAAGATAAGGTGGATATAAATTGTCTGGTGTCTAACACTTTTTCAATATAGCACTGAACATTTAAATTACAATTAATATCTGATTTACTTCCATTATATACGAAACAAACAAAACAATAGTAAACAACAAATATTTGAAGTTATTAATAATTGTTTAATAACCTTGATATTATGCCCCTCTTCGACACCGTGCCGGAAACACGATGCGTTTTTCTTCGTCTCTTACCTCTTCGCTTATAAACAAAATTTTAGATTTGGGGTTTTTTTTAGCACGTTTGCAACAATAATTTTATGTGCGACTCTCGACTCACTCACACAAACGAAAAAACAAAAAAAAAAAAAATTAGGATCAGATTCTGAATTTTGGCAAATAATAATAATAATTTTGGCCTGCGTTAATGTGGAGAATTTTTCATTTCGTTTCGATGCCCACAAGATTTTTTATATTTTATTTTTTGATTATCCGTTTCAGAAGCATCCAATATGAAATGGAAATAATTTTACACAAACATAGACACGTGCCGCACTTCAGTTTTGCATGGAGAGGAGACAAGTGCTACTTGAGTTTTGTTTGAAAATGCAGTGTATGGGGACTAATTTTCAGCAGTACTTCCAGGTTCTTTTACCACAGTTTAATTTTTCGTTAAAAATCTCTACTTGATCCAGCATTTCAAAAAAGTTGATCTTCGAAGTACTGCTTTAAAATCTATTGTATTGCGACCACATACAATTATTTTTGAATTCAACCGTAACATAAATATTTCGTTTCGAATTTTGATTTATAATTATCATCTACATAAGATTTGTTTAGCGAAAATTGACATAAATTTTAACATTATTGAACAGAACCATTTATTTTTTTCAAGATCCTTTTTTCCGGGATCTTTCTTCTACAGCATTTTAAATGATAACCTTTGTTGCAATGGAACGTAAGATGACAAACTTTGGACAACGCAAAGTTTATGTTAAAATCCCACCCGCATCATCTAACCTACATTTGGCCAAACATTACTAATTTCATCAGCATGCTTATTCTATAACTTGAATAGTTTATTTATTTATTTTATTTTGCTGGCGCTACATTTGGAAGTGATTTGGCCGCCCCTTCTTGCATAATCAAGTTATATGTTCATATTAATAATTGATTAGTCTATTGAATCTTTCCCCGAGTCGAGGGTTGCTGACATATAAGTGTTGAAGGCATATAATATAGGCAGTGATCTTCTAGTTTAATTAACTTTACAATTTTTTCTGCACTGTTCCCATGCAGTTGCCCAAATTTGCACTAACCCAAGCAATGGCTGCTTGACGTTGAGGATGAAGTTATTGCCGCATTATCTCTGCTGTCACGAGTCCGCCAATTGAATATTGTCGTTTCAGAAATAATTGAGTTCGTCTCGGCAAGTTCCACTTATAGAATTTTGTATAATAATACTGAACACAACCTACGGTCCAAATTTGAGCAAAATTGGTTGCATAATGGCAAGGTTACGTTGAGCATCCATATTTCAGACCTCAATCCAAAATTTATGTTAAATCCCAGTCCTGCTATACACGCTGAAATTATATGTTTTTGAATATAGACGGCGAGAAAATTATTAAACCCCACTCCGCGTGGCTAAATCCTAAAAGTTTGTTCAAAATTAATTTAAGTTATAAAGTTAATATTTGAGAATTTTAATCGGAAGTTACATTAAAATCTCGATGATGCACCATACATAGAATTGGACTAAATTTCAGAAGTTTCCCGATATAGTTAGTGTTACAATAGTAAATTTTTTTTTTATCATAATCGGTTGAGAAATGGTCAAGTTCCATCACGCAGGATTAATTTACGTTATAACTGATTTTATTTACATACCGAATTTGATCATAGTCAGTTAAGAAATAACCGACTTCAATAAGAGCATGGCATAATTACAAAACCACGTTCAAAATTTTGTAAAATTTTAACCATATTTTATTATGATTTTACAGGATTTTGAAAATACAAGATTTTTGTAAAAAACAAAATTTTGAATAACCAATAATTTTAAAATCAGAATTCGATCCCTTTCAAAAACCAAATTGTTATGCTCAGCCTCGCAACATACCAGTTCGGAATTTGGTAATGTTTCACTAAAATAAGTTCATCTAATACGAATAAAAGGCATGTTTTACTCGTATAATACGAGTGTTAACTCTTTGGGACTAGGTGGGTTGAAAACTGTCCCACCACTCGCTTAGCTTTTCTTGCATGGATATATTTTAGAGATATACTTTAATCCACATTGAAAAGTTGAAGATGATGTGTCTTTCAATTGGTTTAAATGCCGGATCTAAATGACAATGTATTACTGCCACCTAGAAACAGCTCTAATTACGATAAACTCTACAAGGTTAGACCTTTCCTGAACAAAATAGGGGAAAAAATTCATCAACAACTTTCATCTCAGTGAAAATTTAGGCGTTGATGAATCTATGTTAAAATTTAAAAGGCGTAGCAGCATCAAGAAATATCTTCCCAAAACAGCAATTAAAAGAAGATATAAGGTATTGATATTGGCTAATAAATCTCACTACTACTACAAATTCGATAAATAGCTATACAGGCAAAATTAACAATCAAGTAACAAAAAATCTTGGAGAAAAAGTTGTAAATTATCTTACTGCCGATGCCGGTAAAAAGAACACAAATTGTTTTTGAACTACTTGTTCGAAAAATTTAAAGAAAAACGAAATAAATGCTTGCGGGCTTTGAAAATAAAACAAGGACAAACAAGAGCAAAAGACGAGGAGAATATATTTCATTTGTTAGTAATACAGGAATTAATTCCACAAAATGGATTGATACTTGACCAACGTAGTAAAAAATGGTGGCACCGCATATTGTTCTACTTTTCTGATACAGCTGTTGTTAATTCATATATTGTTAATAAACAATTGGGTGAGAACATGGTGCGGAAACATTTTAAGGGGCAATGCGCAACCCTTCAGTTTGTGTCCCAGACTTTAATTGATAAAATTGCACCATCAACATCTGAACTTCCACTCAAGATAAAAAAAATCGAAACCAACTGTTTCATAGGGAAATACGAAGAACAGACTCGAAACATCTACCAAAACGTACTAGTCGGAGATGTGCGTTATGCAGCACCATTACAAAAGAAATTTGAACTTCCTGGGCTGGGATGTTGTATACCATCACTATTTTCGACTTTCGACTTAGTTTATGTCTCAATTTTCAGGAATCAATTAACATTCTATTTCGTGTAAACAATTATGTGTTTATATCGTGATTTCAGATTTCTATACATTTCGATAAATGTATTACGAAAAAATTATTTAGACATAAATAAATTCGATTAATCTAGCAGTCTTAGAAATCGTAGAATAGAAATAGAGTGATGTTTTATGGGGCATTTACATGCGACCAACATTTTTCTTCTGCAAAATGAGAAAGATATAACATTGACTTTTTGCACATGAGAGGCAAGAAAAGAAATATTTTCCAACAAAATTTTGCAGAAGGTTTTTAAGCATTAATCACTATAAAATGTTGCCATAAAAATAAATTTTGCCATAAAATATATCCGATCCGAGTCTTTTTATGGCAACATTTTTAAAATCAACAAGAAAAAATATTATTTTGTTATTTATAAATGTTGAGGATTCATAATAAAAACAGATGCCATAGATAAAAATGTAAATTTCGCATTTGAATTCATTAAAAATAAATTAATAATGATCCTATAAAAAATTACGCCATTACTATATATGTTTATGTCTTTCTGGCATGTTGAGTATTTTTATATAGCAGATCCTTCTTATTTACCTGCAAAAATTTGTTGAAGAAAACAATTTCCTACATGTAAATGCCACATTACTCGAGCAAGCTGAGAACACATTAGAAAATTCCCAATTTTGGAAGCGACACAGGCTGCCATTTTACTCGTAAAAAATGAGACATAAATTAAATCGAAAATAGTGATGGTATCACATCCCAGCCCTGTGAAAAAACTTCTGTTCAACTACGGTTTATATTTTCTTTAAAATCGTGTGCCTCAAAGAGTTAAACAATCAATTCATTTCTTAACTTTTCTGACTTTTTTATTGAAATCAATCGTGCATAAAAAATTATTCGCAAATTTTATCTCAAAGAAGAAATCCGTTAGATTAAAAACATCCATTAGTAATTAATTGTTTTTGAACAGAACAAACAAACACAATAATGCAATTAAATAAATCAGCCAATAAATTGAAAGTGTGAATAATAATTCTATGTATATCAATAATTGCGCTAATTATTTAGAATTAAGTACATTAATTTATAGCGCGAGTAGTATTTTAATAATCGTGCATTTATGGACAGTAAATGCGACTTATACGGTATAAAATGAATTTAATTGAATTACAGTACAATATTGAATTTTAATTGCGATTAACTCTATAATGATGTGTCTGTATAACACAAACAAAATTGTTATCCCATATGTGTCGTTCTGCGGCTTTACGGTATGTGCTGTGGCGTTATACAGACTAACGCGTTGTGATTAAAATACATACAATTAACATAATTATGACTGCATCAATCTATTAATAGATCGCCAGTATTAGACATTTATGATTGTCAAATTGATTTATTTAGGAACGGGTTGTGATTTTGTTATCACCTAAATATAATATAATATTTATACATGCTGGTTGTGTTATCATTTATTTTATTTTACGGTAGTTTTATATGTTGTCGACAGGTGGTAATCCATTATTTTCATGTTTCTGGTGAGAATAAATAAACACTCGATTAGATGGGTGTACTAATTTATTTATCTGAGTGGTTATATGTACAAAAAATTTGCAAACATTATCAAATATTTAACCGTACAAATTATTTAAACGTGACCAACCCGTTTTGTATTCACAAAACACAAACCGCACGCAAAAACAAAAACAGAAAAAAAATTCCTACCATATGTAAAAACACATTAGTCACAGTTGCCATTGTTATAGTCTAAAGAGTGGAATACCATGTTCTTTTATTCATCCCAAACAAATAATCAAACCACGGAAAATAAATTGAAAACGATCTTAATTAAAAATTCATAATTTTTAATGTTAATAAATTCCTAAATCGGCACTTCCGTCTCTGGTTGACTATGCAATGTACTCATTACTCATCTACCTATATAAACTCATATGTGTCTAACAAAAATGATAGGAATGGATTTACAAGGTCGTTAAATCTTACTCTAATGACTTTTAGTATGAGTGTGACAGTGCTTAATTATTGATTTTTTTGACAACAATTAGTTGAAGTAAGTAGTTGAGTATAATCAGGTCGTGGCGTCTCAAATTGATTATACAAAAATAATTAAATTTACTTTAAATTACGTAATTAATTAATTATTTTAATTATCAATTGTTTTGATATCTATTACTTTGCTACTGAAGGTTTTTTTGTGATCAGGTTGAAAGTCAATCGCTCCAACTAAGGAGGGTAATCGATTATGCCAGTTTTGAATACTAAACCATTTTGTCGAGTAACATGTTACTCGATTATTCGGATAGTTTCGGTCGAGTATTTGAGAAGTGAAACACAAGTTGTTTGATAAGCAGTCTTCATAATCCGCATGAGGGTAAAGGCTTAGAGTTTACTGAGAAATTAAAATTAGTGAGTAAACTTGTTTTCTTATACCTAATGGCTTCTCAACAGAAAAAAATTAATATTTATATTAACAGGCACTAAATTTGTGTGCAATATACGTACTAATAATAAAAATAAACACACATTGCATTAATACTTAACATAGTCTGCTTGGAGTGCACAAAAATATTTGTTTTCGGTGAGGTGTTCACGTTTTTACAGTAATTGCTAATCACAAATCGAAGACTAAAAGACGAGGAACTTACAACAGACGCCTACATAGTACGAGATCGTACGAATGTAATCACCCACATGAGAATCATTTCAATATAACCAATTCAACAAAGTTGAAACACTAAATATAGCAAGAGAGAACTAATTAAAACTATGTCGTACATAATGGCACGTTATATAAATACACATAATTATGAAAACAGTAGCAATGTTCGGTGCAAACAACCAGTTCCGAAACGATATAAACACACGAGTATTTATAACGTCAGCAAATAAGTACCGAGCCCCATACATAGATGACGCATTTAATGTAAAATTCATATGATTTTTATAAAATACCAATTTCCAAACGATATGTGTGAAAATGTTATGACAATCTTACCATTATTTTACAACCCTACAGTGAAGCAACGTGGGCAACAACTTGTGACACTGTGCATTGTCTTAGCGACAGAGCACTTTTTTCTTTTAAAGTTGGGGCCGTTTTTCGCAATTTCATCCTTCAAACGCACCAATGACGCCACGTAATAGCCAACTAACATTTTGATTCCGAAGTGTAGTGGTGGATCCATGTTTCATCCATTATCACATACCAGCAGCAATCGTTTATTTCCGAAAGAGACGTTGCATGAAATTAATAATAAAACTGTTAACAGGGTCTGGACGAAAAATTGTATATCATGACAGACCGCGGCAGTAAAAGGAAATCTGACCCATGAGCTCAGGGTATTGAGGCTGACGTTTGTGGAGATTGAAGACTCATTGATATCAAGGTCTCACCAACGTTTAATTATCTATAAATGTGATGTTACTAACCTCAGGGATACTTTATCCAGGTGGGCCATTCGAATTCATGCAGAATAACTCGCCAGTTCACATGTCTGGGTATTCAATTTGATCGTCAGAATTTAATTCTTGCAGTGGACTTTCACTTAAACACTATTGACCATGCGTGAGCTAGAATAGTAAAAATTTAGGCCCATCGGAACAAACACAGTTTCTTTCAACAAATGTGTGTTGGTGGTGAAAATGATTTTGCCTCCATATTATAATATATTCATTGCCATTGATAGCCACAGTGACATACAATTAAGGATTTTGGATAAAATTTTGATGTGTATATTTTTATTCTAATTTAACATAGACGGTCTTTTTATAGTTCAAGTGTATCACATTTCATTAGTATAAAATTTTGATTAAATGAAACTATGATGATAATGAAATTATTATTTGAATTATTATTTCTACAATTGTACCATATTTGTAAAGCTGTTGTGAGCTGGTAGGACTGTGTGTGAAAATCACATACATTTCATGTAATAATAGTGTAAATACATTATAAGGTTACTTCATTTAAGTTTGAACTTTGGAAAAGCTACGTTGTTTAATATTGACTTGGCAGTCATCAAGAGTGGCTCTCCAAGGGAATTGGAGACAATAAAATATTGAACAATAAAATATTGAATAGCAGAGTTTAAACGAGGCCATACGAGTTTCTAAGAAAGATGAACATCGCAGTGTTAGACTAAATAAGGGACACTCGACGATAGTTAGATCACTAGGGGAAGAACTGGTGAATCTAGATTATATTAAACCAACGTTGTGCTTCGATATAGGTTTCCGGATCATCTGTCCTTCTAGGGAATCCTGGAAAAACGGATCAATACTGGAAAACGAGGCACTGCAATTTTTCACGGACGGCTCTAAGCTAGACGGCAAAGTAGTAGCCGGAGTCTTCTGTGAGAAGCTTAATGTTTATATTTCTGTTCGTCTCCCTGACTACTGCAGCGTGTACCAGGCTGAAGTGGTGGCGATAGGGGAAGTCGTGACATGGTTGAAGCATAACGTGGTATCTGTTAGGGATATCGCGATTTATGTGGACAGTCAAGCAGCACTCAGGTCACTAGAGGCGGTTTCTCTGAAGTCACGGGTGGCGCTGGATTGCCGATCATCTCTTAATGAGATGAGCGAGTATTTCAGTATCCAGATAATCTGGGTCCCTGGTCACTCGGACGTCACGGGAAACTGCAGGGCAGACGAACTAGCTAGGTACGGTACGACTCTCCAGATGCAACCGGAAAGGGCAGGTCTGGGGAGGCCTATAGCAGCGCTCAAATTGACGCTCAGTAAAAAGGCAATCGCCTTGACAGATGAGAGGTGGACCAACACTCTCACGTGCAGGGTAGCAAAACAGGTTTGGCCAAAACTGGACCTGCGGCGCTCCAAGGCACTTATATCCCTGGGAAAACGAGATTTAGGATTGGTCGTCGGGATAGTGACAGGACACTGCCTTTTTGGGGAACATGCGAGAAGGCTGGGTCTAGAGACGAATGACTTTTGTAGAAGTTGTATGGACGAAGAGGAGGAAGAGACGTTAGTTCACTTCCTATGCTCGTGTCCAGCACTATCATACAAAAGACATAGGTACTTGGGTGTGTACAACATGGACAGCCTTTCTGAACTCGCGGACTTTGGGGTGCGAGATATTTTACGCTACATCAGTAGCTCTGGTTGGTTTCAGCGGGAGTAAGGGGAGATTGGATCCTGTGGTATCACAATGGGCCATTATTGGCCTAAGTGTGCGGAAGCAGCCACTCTAACCTAACCTAACCTAACCTAGACTAAATAAGGAGACCAGGACCACAAAATGCTGGAGCTTACAGACGCGGTAGGCATTTCATGTATGACATATTAACTGAAAATTTAAACATAAGAAAGATGTGCGAGAATTAGGTGTCGCGTTTGCTCACAACGGAGCCGAGTTTTTGAGACGATTCATAACCATAGATGAAACTGTTCATTACTACACACGTGAGATGAAGGAATAGTCAAAACGATGAGCTGAAAGGGGAGAATTGGCTCAAAAAAGGCGAACACTATTCTACCTGCAGGTAAGATCATGGTGTCAGTTTGTTAATTAATTATATAAACAATATTACAAAAATGTTCATACATTTTTATTGCTAGTTCTTTAAACATATTCACGTCGATTATACAACTGGCTGGATGGACTGCGACGGGAGTACCATTTTGACATTATTCGTATTACAGAAACGCCGAATCAAATGTGAACGAATGATGGTAATGCAGTGCGATAAATATGTGTTATTAAATCCGCAAGTGAAACGCACTCTGTACAAATCATGACATTTTAAACCCGCATTATTTTCTCTGCGGATTTCATACTGTGCTGACGGTGGTTTATTTTTTTAAAACATGGAAAATAATAAAACGTAAGATTTGCAAGATAAATAAACAATTAATAATGAATAAAAGGAAATAATAATTAAAAATAAAATTGATCTTGATTTATTGTATGAAATGTGCAACAAATACACCACAGTTTGTCAAACTTGTTCAATGTATGAAGATGTTGCAAAACTTATCAAAAACAAGTGCTGAAGTTGTGCAAGGAACATGGCAAGCCCAGGATTTCATCCCAGAAAAGTAAAAAATGTCATCAGGCAACACTAGAACTGCATTATCAGTCCAGCCCAGGATTTGTTTATAATTTCTATTAAATATGATTAAATATGTACATCATCGCAAAAAATAATAATATAATGTGAAAACTTATCCCATGAAAATAAAAAAAGGAGAAGGCCATCAGAACTATCGGCGAATATTATGGAGGCAATTATCAGAACAACCAGTAGTATCGGGTGATTACCGACACATACGCCACAACAGCGGCCAGTTATCTAGCAGTGAAGACACTACAATAGATTGTCATTGTTGAAAAGAAACACTTTCCGAAGGCATATTACTTTCGAAGAGTGCAAAAAATGTTGATCCGCTAGAATGGCACCAATAACAACTAAAAAACTAAAGGACTCTACAATTGGCTGATTAGAATCGTTCAGCGTACAGAGTTTCACTATAAAATAGGACAGATCATCAAAAACAGTTTCGTTTGACTAATTCAATTCTGCCCCTTTTCGCAAACTGAAGTAGACTACGGGAACAGTCTCAGACAAGTCTGACGTCTGAAATATTTAAACTAGATGATAATGGAACCAATTTTTGTATAATTCCAATAAATCTTTGATAATATTGAGTTCAACAGTAGCTGTTTGCCTTGATTTAAAGAGGGCGTTCGAGACAGTCTGTGAAGCATACAGATTTAATTGACCTAAAGTACGGTGTAGTAAGGCAGTAAGTTAACACCAGTTTAGTTCATAATTTGTATTAACGATATGCCAAAAATTTTAAAGATGTAAAATTATTTTTTTTGTTGATGGCACTTTGCTAAACCTCTTTGGATATGATGTAACCATTATTTTAAGTAATACATATTAATAAAGAGTTAATGGTAGTGACAAAATGGTTTCAATAAGTTATTGTTAATTTGAATTTTTCCTTAAAATATAAATCTATTTGTTTAAATTGTCTCTTGTGGTGAGTGTACTAGAAAGAAATGGTTTACTGAATGCAAAATATGCCTTGAAAGTATGTATTTAATATTTCAACAAATAATAGATGTACGATAATAATAGTTCAAAATTATTTGTTTACAGGCCAACCATAATTTAGGTTATATCAGCTTGTATTCTTCAAAAGAATATTTATCTAGAATTACGTCAGCTTTATTAACATGTTAACCTCAAAATAATAATTTTCCCACACACATTTTTTGCAAATATATACGTATTAAAATCACAAGTGATTTCTGACATTACATAAAATGATTAACACAATTTTCCAGCAATTTTAATCTGATTATAAACAACTAAATTGCATAGCAAACACAGCAAAACATGTTAGTTCGCGCAACAACAACAAATCATGTACTGTCATCATATTTAGTATGTGTGTACATATTTCAAATGCATCTTAACCTAATTCCAAACTCGATATTATTATAACAGATTTTATAAGATTTCATTTCATATTGATAATTTGTTTATAACAATAATGTTGCTAAAATCGCTATTCGATTTTATATTATTTTAAATAACGAGTAGGTGTAGGTAGATTGCCGTTGATTTTGGTTTGGAATATTTGCAATATATCAGATTAAATATTACCAATTCAATGAAAGTTAAGTGTTGTATTACTTATATTTATGTATAGCAGCAGTTAAATAAAATTAAAAATACGAACGCCTACAAAGCTTAACAAAATTATTAATATTGTGGTAAGCACCTCACAAATACCATAAAGATAAGAAAGCGCGCGAGTATTGAAATTGGCAGGATGTAATAAATTTATCGATACCCATGAATCTGTTTTCGAATAAATCCTAATCGTGAAATAATATTTTTAAATTTCAACTAAATATCGGAATATGCGTATATTCTATAAATATACAACAAAATCAATAAACCAAAATTTGCTCAAATGTACTAACTTTTTTATTGTTGCATAACTACAATATATTTGGTTGTTGTTGTTTGGTAATTTTTATATGCGCATGAAATAAGATTAAGGGTTTATCTTCGATTTCATAGCTGTACTGTATTGTAAAAATAGTCACGTAAGTGAGATGAAGGTGTCCTGCTGTGCCTAACGGATTCTAGTTTAAGTTTTAAAGTACAATTTAATAATGTTTACAAGTTTTTGAGTTGTTCGTTCTATAAATAGTATGATTTCTTCATACCAATATTTTTTATCTAATTATCCTATTAATCAAATGATGGCTAGTTCTTACACTAACAGATGACATAAAACAAAACATGTTTGTTTACTAATTAAATATAGGCTTGAGAAATGAAAATGTTTTTAATGAAATATTTTTAATGAAAGATTGATAAATCTATAATTAGTTTATTGTAATTTTCCAAAAATTACAAGATGATCCTGCTTGGCATAGAAATTAATCCATTCAGTAGTGATGCTGTAGTTACTTTCAATTAAAATATCGAAATGAAGAGAGCGTTTATGTTCAACGTCTATATTGCTATACAGGTTAAAAATAAACTAGTATTGAGTATCTTGTATCATCTGTAATGAATTAGCATCTCAAACCCAGGATTTTTTATCATTATTAAATAAAGAATTCGTATACAAAATATTATAAAAATATCATATGCAATTTGACCGCGGGTTTATTGAAATTCATTGACTTTAATGGTCTAATTCGCAAACTGTATGTAAACACTGTAATCATAAAATTTCCGATACGTTCTGAAATCCAATAATGACATGTAAATCAATTGTAAATCGTAAATTTAGTTCTACACATTTCAGAATCAAAAGTGTTAACTTAAAGTTATATATTCTGATTTTAAATCGACAAAATTGTCGCAATTGTTTGTATAAATTTATGTTACGATACTACTAATTCGTCGTACGGAAATAATTATAAGGCGAAATCCTTTTCAAAAAAAAATTCTCCGAAATAAAAGTAATATACTTAAGCAAAACAAATGAGCAATTTACATAGGATGTTTCGTAACTGACTGACTGAGCGCAAATCACTATACTTGTTTCAAATCGCACGGAGATGCCTCCTATCAAGTTATAAGCGTTTAATAAATGGTCTTCCTCCAAATTACTCTGTGTTGAGAAAACTACTATATCTCTTAAACTATTAATTAGAATTATATTGTATAATATTTATTCATTTGAAAGTATATAAAAGTACCATTCAGGTTTGTCCAAAAAATAAGGAATTTCAAATTGTTTAGATTGTAAACTGAGAAATTAGAAATTTTTTCAATTAATATTTGTGTTCCCCAAGCGTTTTAACTATCTGCTTTTAGAAAAGCTATAATTTTCTAAGGTTGCTGCTAAATTTTGTTTTTCTTTGAATCACATACGAGTAAAATACTCGTAAAATTAAGTTATTATTACTTTCTTTTACGAAGTAAAATAAAGCATAGTAATAAACAAAAAATTTAACCTCGAGAGTTTTGCAATTTACCAATCTATATACGAGTATAGCCGAAGGCAAAAAGTGCTTTTTAAAAAGCCTATGTGTGCACTATTTCAGGCGGATTGGCTGATCGGGGTAAAATTTGCTTTTTAAAACGTGAAAAATAAAGTAATTGACAATTTGACAGGTTATATTTTAATAACTATGTGATTCACCAAATAATATGAAGTTAAGTTTCTATTTCTATTTCTAAATTATGTTTCTTCGTTAAGTTTTAAGTGCGCTGATTTTTGAATGAATTCTTATACTTTTTACCAATATGATTTAAATCAATGATTAAAAAAAAAATCAATTGATTTTAGTCTGATTTTAATCAGTGATTTAAATCAAATGATTTAAATCAAACATGCCCTGGTGGTGTACTATGTAGGCTCATAAAAACCATATACGGAGCAAGTATGAGAACCCGCTGAATTTGGGAATATCCGCAATTTGAGTTGACAAAGTGCTCCTCAGACTTCAGAGTAGGTGTTTGTAGGGAAACATGTTCTTCTAGACCTTTAAAAGTTTGGCTGATATCTCAATGTGGTTGTATTTCAGACTCCTTTAGTCGTCTCCAACCCAAATAAGAAACACTGATGAGCATGGGAACTCCGGATACGTAAATTTGAGAGAAAAGTGTTTCTCAACAGTATAGTTCGTCGACATGTTGAGTCCTTTCTACATCCCAGAGGTATCGTCTGATCGGGGTGAAACTTTATACATATAAGCTTTTTTCATAAATTTGCGTTTACGAGAAAAACTATTATAAAGATTCTAAATTAAATTTAACAATACCGGTCCAGATGATTTTAACAAAATTTTACCACAAATTACGATGTTAGACAAAAATAACAGTTTTTCAACAAAAATGCGGCTCTGCACCGCCCAGACGAATCGATTGATCGGGATGATATTTCATACTGATGCTTATTCCATAAATTAGCAGAACCCAGTGAATTATGGTCAAAATATGTCCACCGGAAGTGACATTTCCTCTACTGGCTTTTACGTTTTTAGCAAATTATTTTTTTAAAAAATATAAGTATCAATTATGAGAAAATCAGTTTCAGATCAATTTTCTAAAACTTAAGCGGAAAGGTCGATTTTTATACATAAAACTGTTTTTATATAGTAATCATGTGTATTTTTGCCCTGGGTTTTTTTTGCTTTGTACAGCCCGGATGGATTGACTCTTTGGAGTGAAACTCCAAACTTAAGCATTTCTCATAAATTGGGAAATCGATCCACCGGAAGTGGAAGCTTCCAATTAGCTTTTTGGTTTTTTGCATTTATTTTCAAAAGTATATCATTTACGAGAAAATGTTTATTAACTAATAGATCTCTAAGTTAAACTTACAACAATACAACTCCAGATCAGTTTCCCAATTTTTAAGCGGAATGACGACTTTTGCCAAAAAAACCTGTTTTTCGGCCATAATTTGATCCCTGTACAGCACATACGGATTGATTGGTCGGAGTGAAACTCTTACTTGAACTTTTCCCATAAACTGGGAGATCCCAGTGACATATAACCGAGATCGGCCCACGAAGTGGCGGCTTCCATCGGCGGGTTTTGCATATATTTTGAAAAGTATATAGCATTTACGAAAAATTCATTAAAATAAAAAGATTGTAAATTAAATTTTAAGCAAAATAAGTTCTGATCATATTTTAAATTTTACCGGAGATGACGAGTTTTGATAACAAAAATATTTTTTCACCAAAGTTCGGCATCTCTATTCAAGATAATTTTTATCACAACTCTAGTAGGTTTAACTTTTCACTTTAGAAATTAAGTGTGGTTTATGGAGACTTATGTACATTTATCGAAAAATAAAGTTCAACTCCCAACTTTCTTTCTGCCACAACAACTACACTGCTCCGTTTTTTAAAAGATACATCCTATACACACTTTTGGAAAATAACTGTTGTACATTTTCAATAAATTAGGAAATTTAATAAATTAAACAATATTATGTTGTTTTTAATATTGCAGTTCCTTTCTTTGAATGACAAAAATATAAAAGTGACGGAATCAGAAATTTTTGAAAAAAGGCCAAATCACATCAAATAAATAATATGGTACATCGGAAAAGTGAAAAATAAATAAAATATACAGAATGCATAGGTAGGATTAGAATGAATTAACGTGGAAAATTAAGCAATGATTACATTATAAGGATTAAGCAGAAGATGTTTAGAAAGAAATCAAAAACAATGTTATGAAGCTTAGAAATCGTAAAAAATACTTATCAAATAACTTGTAACATTTCTTTTGCTCCAGTCTAGATTCTTATTAATTATGTCAATTCACCAAAACTAACAATAGTACGAGTCCTAATGCTTAATTAAAAACTCATGACCTTTTCAGAAAATATTTAAGTTTGAAATCGATAAATCAGCCTTCCTTATACGGTGTTCAATGGTATTATTTAACACGTTAGAAATAAATTATGCAACGAGAACATTGCTAATACTAACGGTTTTCAGTTTAGCACCCGTTGGCGTTAAATGTGTTAAATTAAAATTATCATAAATATACTATAATCGGCTTATATAAAGGTATCATTTTGTAAATAAAACTACTTATTTTATAATATCATTAGTAATAATGAATCATCATTTAAGTAGCAAACCCAAACAATAAAATAAGCAGAAACGTAGCAAACCCAAACAATAAAATAAGCAGAAACTATATAAAATCCAAGACCAGAGACTACAAAGCTGCAATAACGACAAGGGCAAACCAATGTTGGGAGCCCTCAACACAAAGTCAAAACAAAAAATCAGATTGATAGAAAATGCGCATAAGCAAAAAATATAATTATCAAAACAATAAATAAACGCGATTAATTTTGCTATGCACACGAATATATAAACAATTTTTATTCCGTGATATCCATCATCGCGCTCAACCGTGCACACAACAATAACACAAACCAGAACTAGATTTTTGTTTGCATTATATTCGTATTTCGCGTATTTTATGACAAAAAATTAAATTTATTTATTTAAAAATGGCACCCCAGATGAGGTCAGTCTCATAATGTCTGTGTATAAGTAAATTTTATAAATTCAGCACACTTACTTTTTACAAATCATACGAGAGAGGACCAACATTTATAGGCACATATACCAAGCAACGGATTACACGTAGCTACCGACAAATTATATTCCTTTAGGGTTTTAGTCAGTTTTTTAATTAATCTATCGTATTTAAACAATTTATTAAAATTAAATTTTTAGCGATGTGTTTTTGTGTGCCGAATTAATAAAATCGAATAATTTTTGTTGTCATGTTTAATGTCACGGAATAAATTATATAATTTGGCCTGTGGCGGAAATATACCTTAGCGCTTTGTAACGTTAACGTTATATGCATATACATAATTGAATTGATGAATAATTTATAATTAAATTGAAATATGTTTATAAAAATGAGAGTAGCATAAAGTTTAATTGGAAAAAAAAATATATATATATATATATATATATATATATATATATATATATATATATATATATATATATATATATATATATATATATATATATATATATATATATATATATATATATATATATATATATATATATATATATATATATATATATATATATATATATATATATTATAATATATATATATATATATATATATACATATATATATATATATATATATATATATATATATATATATATATATATATATATATATATATATATATATATATATATATATATATATATATATATATATATATATATATATATATATATATATATATATATACATATATAAATATATATATATATATATATATATATATATATATATATATATATATATATATATATATATATATATATATATATATATATATATATATATATATATATATATATATATATATATATATATATATATATATATATATATATATATATATATATATATATATTATATATATATATATATAATATATCTTATATATACTTATCTAGGTATTTTTCTACAACTATTTGAACATTCAATATGCTCTCCTGAAAACTTGTGATTTTCGATATATATATATATATATATATATATATATATATATATATATATATATATATATATATATATATATATATATATATATATATATATATATATATATATATATATATATATATATATATATATATATATATATATATATATATATATATATATATATATATATATATATATATATATATATATATATATATATATATATATACATATATTTATATATATATATATATATATATATATATATATATATATATATATATATATATATATATATATATATATATATATATATATATATATAAATATATATATATAATATATATATATATATATATATATATATATATATATATATATATATATATATATATATATATATATATATATATATATATATATATATATATATATATATATATATATATATATATATATATATATATATATATATATATATATATATATATATATATATATATATATATATATATATATATATATATATATATATATATATATATATATATATATATATATATATATATATTAGCATCCCCATACATGGAGGTAGGACGGGTGCTTCACAGATCGGACAAACCTTGTTTTTGCTTAGGTGAACAAACACGCCTTTTAACAATAAAAACCCAAAAGGATGACTCATCAGTAAACACAATATTCGGAAAATCTTTGATTTTATGTTCATTCACCCACTGTGGTCGCTTTTCCATCTATTTTTGTGTTACCAGTGATTTGACCAAAGTATTACCGTATGCGTAGCCATATTCCATAATTCTATTTCGTATTGTTGCTTTTGGTATGATACTATACTTTTTCGCCAATTTTACAAGAGCTGCATCCAGTGTAAGCGTGGAATTTTCAGCAAATAACTGTATGATGACCTCATCCTCCTTTTTTCTAGTGGTTCGGGTTTTGCCTCTATCTGGCAAATTGTCAACATTTTGTCAACAATTGTCAACAAAACAAAACAAAAACACACGTGTCTGCTTTTTTTGTCAAAATAACACTTGATAACGGTTGGAATGAATTTCTTATGTCATTGTTTATCTATTGGTACATCTGTGACTAATTTGTTGTGAAAAGGTGTCAAAAATTATTTTATTTTAAGTTTGAGATCATGTTAGGCTCTGAATGGTGTCTGAAACCCTTTTAAAAACATTTTGGTTTTAAAACGAAAGTTTCGTGTGTAGCTTTTATTGAGTGACTAAGTATAAGGAACCGTGGTAAATGGAAAATTTTTGAACATAAATTTATGAATAAAAAATGAAACAAATCATCTAAATTTTTATTTTATGGTTTTAATAAAATATTCAAAAAACACATATTTGAAAGTCAGCCATCATAGTGTAGTATTTAATTATCAAATTTGAAGTAAAGCGTAGCATAAATTTATTAATTTTCGATAAAAATGAGCATTACGTTTAGGTGTAGGTTAGTAAAGTAAGTTAATAAAGGGTGCTGCCCCTGCCACAGATTCTTCTTACATCCAATTTACAATTTAGTTTTATAATTAAAAATTAAATAAAAATTTAGCTTCTCTAGTAAATTCTGGTCCCATGCACATCAGAACTTTCGAGATGAACGATGTATGTAATAGCAATCTAAACGTTCACATTTATAACAAAATTAAAGAGAAAACGTGAACTAAAACGAGATTTTATGAATCACCATGTAGAAACAATAATTATAATCATATAATACGATTTTTTCATCAACATTTATTTACTGAGCGTTCTGTAATTTTAAAATCTGTTTACATATGTCTGTATAATAAATTACTTTATTTGAAATTACAGAAAAGAATCAAATAATTAAACAACTATTTACGAAAATAAACCATTATTAAGGTAAGCACCATCGTAGTTGCTGCGTGCTGTAAAATAATAATAGAAAAGTTTCACAATTTTTCCAAATTTTTGTTTTTTTTTTTTTATTTCAATCCAATTCGCTCGTACATTTTAGTAATATAAAGAATTGTATAGTAAGTAGTATTCCGATTACGAAACTTTCCACCGATTTCAAGAACAGGGCCCCTGAATATTGAACTAGCCATTCAAATTGCAAATTCAAACGAAGCATTTATGTTTTTATATACAAACAAGCTTCTAAAAAAATATTAAAATACACTGGTTGGTTTGAAAAATAACTTAAAGCTTCCCATCTATGGCCAGCTCATGAAAAAATTGCGGAATTTTAAGGCTCTTATATTTAGGAGGCTCTGAGCATATTCATTGAATTTATTTTCTTTTAATTACAATAAAAATGTTGTGCCTCACAAGTCAGAAAAATTCATGTGAGTGAAGAAAAAATATCTTAATTTGAGTGATTAACTTATTTTTTCCACGTTGGTCCAAGTTGTAACCTTTTTAAGTATGATCGTAATTTATACCAATTGAACTAGAAGTTCCCATAAAATTTAAAGTTTTTATTGGGAGTAAAACATACAAAAATAGACGTCTAAAAGGACAAGAGGTACCCGGGTACCCACGTCACTCACATTAGGGTTAAACCAATCATAACATCAAGCTAAATAACATTTAATGTGCCGGGTGAGACAGGGCTGCAAGAGCCTATTTTATCCTGGCCACTTATACCTCTTCACTACAAACAAAATTTTAGAGTGCAGGGCGTGTTTTATATTCACTAATACAAACCGAAAAACAGTAAAAAATTGTGGGTTAGCAAAAACAAACGCCTCGTGAACGGCCTCATTACGTGGACTTTTGATTGAACATTTTGTAGCCTGTTCAAATGAGTTCAATCACAAAACACCGGCGAAGATATTTATCGTTAAATCTTGACTCAAAAAGTTACTTTGATTGTGTATTACTATTGCAGTAATACAATTACAGTGCTTTTCAAATGTTTTTTATTTTTCATAAATAATATAAATATTAATTTTACTATGTTTTTTATGTAACTACCTCATTTTGTATTCTTATCATCAAAAAAAAACTTTAAATTCCAAACTAATTTAAAAAAATATGAATAAGATAAGTAATGTTATAAAGAGTAACAAAATAGAGCAAAAATTGTCACCAAAAATGTATAAGTTATGCAATTTAAATGGGAATATAATATTAAGTGTAATAATACACTTACATAAACAAATTTTTATTTTATTTATATCGAATAACAAAATATTAAAAAAAAATTCAATAAAATAAAGTCAGCACTCCCAAATCTTTTACGGTTCGCATTTCACATCTTACCTTACGCAGTACCGAGATAATCGAGGACGTACGTCTTTAGGCAAGATGAGTCGGCAGGCACATGAGTGCTGCACTTCGACGGGGGGTCATAGTTGTGTTGATTTTCATCACTGATCGCAGTCAGATGATGCATCCTGCTCCTATCAGGATTCGAACTCGACAAGTCTCGATCCAAACGCCAAAACTTTACCAATATGGGTCGATTTATATTATCCGTTCCTTTCAGATCCTGCACATACCGTATTCAGACAAAAAAACATTGTTACATATGTTTTCTATATAAGTATTTATATTATCCGTTCCGTTCAGATCCTTTACTTTCCGTTTCAGATAAATATTGTTGAAAACAATGTTTTATCTGATGTCTGAACGCGAAAAAATACGAAAGAATAGCGAGGAAAGTGGAATTTATATATATTCCAGCAACAACAATCAAAACAAAATTAAATTGCTACTAAAACATTTTTGGATTTTTTGTTTTCCTTTAGTCTATACGTAACCAAAGATACGAATACATGCAGCATGTGTGAAACAAATTAATAATATTTGTTTATATTCTCGTCAAGCCAATCGTATGCTAATGTTTGTCGCCAGTGCCACTAAACTTAACTTTTCTTATATGCTCTTTTAAATATCCCATATATTTTATAGTTGGTTTAGTCTAATAAACTATAAAATATAAAAAAAACTGTTAAAGTAAAATAAAGTAAGGAGCATACGAGTATATACCTGGATTATTATATCTCAAGAACTGAGCAATAAAACATGTGTTCATATTTTCTATTGAATTCGTTTTAAATTTTTTTTTTTTTGTTATTTATCGTTTATACAGGGTTTTGATGTGTGGAACGGTAAAATTTTAAGGCAAATAGGGTGGGTCATTTAGAACCTTTTATCCTATGGAACAGATTTCCAAAGTGTCACGATAATTGAGATGATATTTTTAAGTTTCTTTTAAATATATTATAACCCAAAATCTCGCCTTTAAATGGTCATAACTTTTTTGTTTGTAATCGTAAAGGCTCGAAATAACTTTTATTGCATTCTGCAATGTGATTTTATTCTAAATAAATCGTTATTTAATAGAATTGGTTAAAGAAAAATGACTTATGGCCTTCCAAATCCTACAAAATGTGTAAAAGTATGGAAAATGATAAACTTTACTTTCCAAACTGGCATAGACAAAAATTAAATCGCTACTAAAACATTTTGGATTTTTATGTTATGTTTTACTTTATACGTAACCAAAAAATACGAATATATACGATAACCATACGATGGAAATATCTGATCTGATAGTATAAATTGATGATGTCTGAATCTGAAAGGAACGGATCTGAAAGGAACGGATAATATAAATCGACCCTATGCCGTTTGGTCGGTCAACTACTCTGACTATTATTTATGGTTGAGAACTAAGTTTATTCTTATACTTAATTGACGATTACAGCAATAAAGGTTCCACCTAGTGAACATTTCTTGAACTGAGGTAAATACATTAAACTGAAATTTTGAATTTAATTTAATCAAATTTGGTTTTTCACCACGTCGCCTTTAGACACGAGGCTTTTGGAATTAACGCAACATAGGGTTAGAAACAATGAAATGGCATTTTAATTATTCATCAATGTGATAAACTTGGTTTTCAAAGCCATTTGCAAAATGATGGAAATATTCAAACTCAAATCGGGGTTTAAATGGTCTCAAAATAACCAGTCAATTTTCTGGTATTTGAAAACCATATAATAACTATTACTAGTAGCAGAAATGTTCAATTTATACAAAATCGAAATCATTAGGGCACCGTTTTTAAAACACTAGTTACAAAAACTAGTGTTTTAAATAAAATTTGTCTCTTTTCTTAAATTTAACACGGCGGTCAATAAGTCTCGAGACTAATTACATACTAAAAAACCTTTTAATTCAAAATTCAACTGTATTCATCACCATAGTTTCCGTCAATAGTAAACCCATACATTCCAATACTTCTGTAACATTTCGATGCCTTTTTTTAGGATTTATCTTTGGCCTCAAAATAGACGCCTGTTTCATTAAATCTCCTTATCCGGAACATTTTTTTAGGTCTTCGAACAGGCAGTAGTCGCTGGAGCCAGATCCAGAGAATACGGTGAATGAAGAAGCAATGAAGGTGTTTTGGTAAAAGAGCAATTTCTATTTTGCATTTGGGACGGTTTTTTTGCAATTTTCTTTAAGCGCACTAAAAACGCCAACTTATATTCACTGTTGACGGTCTTGCATTTCTCAAGATAGCCGACGAATAAAATACCTTGCGCATCCCAAAATATAGAGATCGAAACTTTACCGACCGACATTTGCGTTTCTGGTCGCATCGGTCGAAGTTCACCGACTGCCGTCGTCTACTCAGCTGATTGACGATTTGATTCCGGAACATCCATGTTTCATCCATTGTCACATACCGACGCAAAAAGTTCTGTTTTTTATGCTCAAACAGCTGCAAACAGCGCTCTGAAGCTTCAACGCGCTGGTAGGTAGGCTGCCTTGCGTAAGTAGTGCCCAAATTATAAATAGCTTGCATTTTTATAGCTATTTTCAAAATTTTTCCTATTTAAAATTAAAAATTCAATTTTTTTTAAATTAAATAATTTAGATTTAATAGAAATCTATGTATAACCAAAAAAATCATCATAAAAGTTGTATGGTTTTCTTGTAATATCGTTGTTCTGTATAGTTCTGTATAATAACGGAGTATAGTTCAGAACTATACAGAACAACGATATTACAAGAAAACTATACAACTTTTATGATGGATTTTTTTGGTTATACATAGATTTCTATTAAATCTAAATTATTTAGTTTAAAAAAAAAAAAATTTTTAATTTTAATTTGGACAAATTTGAAAATAGCTATCGCGAACTCTACTCTATGGTTTTCAAAAAAACGCGGCTTATAACATCCAAATATACTATTGTTGATTGTCAAATCTTACGAGTTTTTTCATATTTCGTTCCATCCATCGGTCGTTGCATAAACCAAGAAGCTATGGCTACAGAACTGGTTTTATATCAACATATTAAATCCCAGTTAACTCTGTTTGACACTGAAACTTTATATAATTATTTTAATGACAGGGTACACATTCATAAATCCCGACCATTTTACTATTATAGAATTAGCATCAATTAACGCTAAACGATTCTGTAAAGAAACCATTTGAATTCGTGACGAAATAAAAGCACCGTTCACATAAGCTAATAAAATAATACAATGTAATTAACCATCTGCGTGCGACAACAAGTGTGCAGTGCGACCTATAAACCAGGCAACAATTATATGAAAAAATATTTCACCTTCACCATCGCATTATTTTACCGTTGGTGTATAATTAAACGCTAGTCGACACCGTCGAGTCTGATTAACAATTTGTTTAAATTTCGTAATATTTAATTTAATTGCTTTTGTCATGTACATAAACATACAATTGTAAAATTTTAATTACAGCAAATAAAATTAATTATATACCCGTATCTTGAGAGTTGAATAGTTGTGAATGTTTCGAAGCGAATTTTTATCTTTGGTATCGTCAAAAAACTGATCAGATTACGACCATTTTTGGTGATGTAGCGTTAATTACCGCTCTATGTGTGTTTAACGAGGTAATTGTGTTCATTTTATGATTTACGTATTCAAATCAATATAAGTAATAATTATTGTAAAATGTGATGTAATAAAAATATTATGTAAGGGAATGCTGCATTAAACAATCTAAACCAGTTGGCATTTTATAGCGTGTCTTACATGATTGATGTGTTCATTGATTCTGGAATTTTATGTGTCTTGGGACGTGTTGATGTACTCGCTTACCTGAAAATAAAATAAAATATATGCGTTAGAAAGTTGAAATTAAATCCATTTCTTTTTATATGATTTCATTAATGTTTGTTGAATTTATACATTCACGTATTAAAAAAAAATATTAAATGGATGTGGTAAATCACATACTCCCTTGCAACAACCGAATATTTTCCAACATTTATCATATAGAATTCTGATGCATATATAAAATAAACTTCTTAGTTGATTGGTGTGCAAAATCCCATTTTCAATTCCGAAACGAATGGAACGGAACAATTTCAAATTTAGCCTTATTTTTTATTATCTTAGTAAAAATAACGAAAAAGTTTTCAAAATAAATGCTTATATAAGTCTCGGTGTTCAAAAAAGTTGTTATCAAAGCTCCATAACTCTCCGCAGGAAATTGTATTCTTGTTACATTGAACCAGAAAACATTTCGTTTATTCTACGCTAATCTAAAAGACACATTAAATCTGAATAAAGCTAATATTCAGGCAGTTTTACTCTTACTGCCAACCGGACTCGTCAATATTAATTATATAATTTAATATTAATATTATGGAATTTTGTTGTAGTAAAGAAATTTGAAACAAATAAATGCTCATTGCCAACTGATATACTGTTCCACCTGAAAATTATATTCAAAGATAGTTTAGCATTTCAGAATAAACGCCGATAATCAACAGATAGAAAGATTTTTATTGGCAAGCCGTCGCAAATTTTAAAGGTTTCCAGACTATCTTCTTCTGGTTTCTTTGTTAAGACTTCCTCAAATGCGCTAGAACGTAAGAGGTATTATGCAGCAATCTTCTTACTTTAAATGTTTTTATGTATATCAAATCCATTTCAATTTATGTAGAACATTCAAATTCATCTTCCAAAACAATGTAAGCGATTTTTTGTGTGAGGCCCCTGTAAGTGGCATTTTACCCCCAAAAAACTCGAAGCGGGAGTTTTTTCGAACAAAACAAGCCACGTATTCACTCGAGGTTTGATCTCCTAAAATTGTGTGTTAAACACGCGCTGCGCTGATGACCTATTAAGAAAATTAAAAGACAAAATGAGGATTTTTTTTTAAAACAATTACTTATCGTCCCGCTTTTTTATCGATATGGGATTAAACTAATCGAGAGACAACTTAAGGAATACTATACTAGGCCTCAAGCATAATACAAGTATCAAAAATTGAAACACCCCAAAAACAAATTTGCAGTGAATAATTAAAATTTTATTTTTAGATATTATCTAGACTTTAGCCCCAACATTTAAACCAAGAAAAACCTGGGGCCTACTATTGAAATCGACCGCCGTCGATTTTCGTTCGTTTATATTCAGCAATAGTAATTACTATTGCTGAATATAAACAACGAGCAGAAGTCAACTGCGATCGATTTCCATAATAATCCCCCTGGTTTTTTTTAAATTTCATTAAAATAGAGGATGAATTAGCTTTGCCTACGATATTCCATAAAACAACAAATTTAAAAAATTATATTTCTAAAAACAACAAAAAAAATCGGCCGTTCGAACCATTCGACCCTTCGACATTCAGCCCATCGACAGACACATTCAGCCCTTCGACACATTCGGCCTTCGACATTCGGCCCTTTGTACCCATTCCGTTCCTTGAACCAGACTATATGGAAATAATTTTTTATATGGCAGGCTGCCCAATCGGAATTGCCCCTACAGAAATTGGTTCCTCGGTAAGTTGCCCTTGGTGTTTTCTTGTAGAGTAAGAATCAGTCACTATACGGCCGCCACATTCCGAACCTTCCGAACTAGAACGGGCTATGGCAGCGAATGCATATGAACGGATGAGTGTTTTTTCCACTTTTACATTTTAAGTGCTGTTGCCTAATCATAAGTCTCAAAATATTAACGTAAAAAATAATATATTTAAATTTTTAAAATATTCTAAAATCCCCCTTTTGGCTAAAATTAGAGTAATTTTGGTTTGAAATGGCCTAATAGAAGATTATCTTGGTTCGTATAGAGTATATAAACGCAAATTTTACTATATCCTAAACACAATAAAATTTCTATTTCATCAGGCTTTTCGACAAAAAAAAATGGAAAATACCACAAGAGACTTATAGAGTATATCAACCAACGCAAACTTGATAGTCCTAACACCGTAAAATCCCAATTTAATCAAAATTGAAATCGTTTTTGATTTTATAAGGCCAAATAGAAGATGAACAAATAACTAATCTTGGAGTTGGGTTTCTAGGGTTTCTCCCGAAAATAAGAGAAACTGTACAAGTGACTTATACTCTCGGTGAACGCAAATTTGGCTGCACTAAACACTCTAAAATCCCGATTTGATCAAAATTGAAGTGATAATCGTTTGATATGGAAACGGATCATCAAATAAGTCTATTTGATTTTACATTTTTCGATTTCCCCAGAAAAATATGAAAATTGTACAAGTGCCACGTATAGACTAAATACACTCAAATTTGCCCACACCTTAAAATTCCAATTTGATCCAAAAGAAGGCGATTTTGGTTTGATACAGCCTACTTGAAAACAACATCAAAGTCATTTTGGTGTTTGGTTTCTAGGATTTTCTCGGAAAATTTAGGAAACTTGTACAAGTGACTTATAGAGCATGAACACCAAAATTTGGCTGTCCTAACACCCTAAAACCCCAATTTTTTCAAAATTGAAGTCATTTTCGATTTCAGAAGGCCAAGTAGAAGATCATCATATAAGTAATTTTGGTGCTGTTTTTCTACAATTTCCCAGAAAATTAGGGAAATTGTACAAGTTATAGACTCTATCAACGTAGAAATGACCGTCCCTAAAATCTCAATTCGGTCACGATAATTTAATGTTTTAATAACATATTGCATAACTGAATTGTATTTCAATATTTGTCCTATTTTGGGGCCGGCAAAATAGGTATTTTCCGGGAGTTTCGGAATTTTTTTTGTACAAAATATCTTGGTTTAATGATTTATTTTTTAATTCGATATACCGCGACTTTTTAAAAACACATCTATACAGTTTTTTATAGGACAAATTTAATCTAGCTATAAATATCACATAGTATATTATTCACGAGCATAAAAATGGCTGTTATAACGAGCACAAAGTTACCGATTTTGAACAATGTTCACGTTCGATATTAATTACGCAATAAAGCCGGAACACCTAATAAGATTCGTTTTATTCCGGCCTTTAAGTTTTTTATATGAATAATGTAAACTTAGTCACCCACGGATGCAATAAAAATACGTATGAATTTTTGGCTTATAGATGGAAAATTTTAAAGAATCACAACAATCAGTGATTCGGATGAGATTATTGATTTGAAAAAACCAGTCTTCTCATCAGGTCACGACGATTGTTGTTGTATTATTTACTTTGGAATCTTGTCTATAAGCATATTATATAGAACAATAAAATGTAACTGTAGTACTAGCGAATTATTGCTTAGGCTACGAAATTCGAGTCTTTCACATTTTTCAACTATGTATATTTCATTCTCACAACTAACTTTTCGTGTTTACAAAATTCATATTTTACTTTGTTTTTTATTGTAATAGTTTTATTGTAATTGTTCCGTACATTAGTATATTTTCAGTACTCTCGAATTAAATACACAATCTTAGGAAATTCTTCCATTTAGCGTCAATCTGCGTGACAACGACTATGATAATCGACACTTACTTATACACAATCAACTTCTCAACCACTCCATACTTTTTCTTTCCATCAATACTGATTTTTTCAAATCAATAATCTCATCCGCTCGAAACTGATTGTTGTGATTCCTACAAATTTTCCATCTATAAGTCTAAAATTCAAATTAATCCACGATCCAGCGTTAATGGAAACAAAAGGTATGGGGTGGTTGGGAAGTTGATTGTATGTTGTGTATAAGTAAGTATCGATTATCATAGTCGTTGTCAAGCAGATTGACGCTAGATGGAAGAATTTCCTACCAATGTACGGAACAAGGACAATAAAACCATTACAATAAAAAACAAAGTAAAAAACTTGCATTGAAAACGACTAGGCCTTAACTAATATTTACGAACAATTAAGACTACCTAGCGAAATGTAGAAAACGCCACCAGTGGAAAAAAATGAAACTCACTTCACATAGAACCAAGACACTTTTTATTTGAATGTATTTATAATTTAATGCAATATACAAATAATATTAAACTTTCCAAGATCACTTTTCACAGATAATTCATAGAGGAACCTGATTAAACTCATTTTGTTATGGCGTTTTCTTTTACTACAAAAACCGGCAAAAAATTTTGATGTACTTCAAAAAATTTTGATGAAAATCAAATTTTCGCGTTCTTTTACTCAAAAATCCAAAAAATTTCATGTACATCAAAAGACGAAAATTTTGATTTTTTGTTCCATAACATATACACATATTTGTATATATACATAAATGTCAATCGTACGTTGTGAAATACGTCAAACGTGTCATTTAAAATTGTTTCTTGTATTTTTTCGTGTGCTAGAAAAATTTTAATATTATATACATACATATATATATTTAAATATTATATTTAAACAAATATTTAAAATGATATTATCGTCGTCATCATCATTTTCGTCATCAAATAAAGTAAATTTTTTGTTTATGTGCCTTCCTTCCTTTTATCGTACTCGCACACTACGACAGAAACACATCAATTTTTTTTCGTATTCTTTGATAGGATCAAAACCAACAACAATTAAAAGCCCTGAACAAAGTCTGAAACGCAGATACCAATATGCAACAAACTATAGAAGATTGTATTGGTTACACTAACAATCCCATGTTAATTTTTTTCTTTCGCACCACTACTTATTAAACTAGTGCGCACATAAGATTTACGCATATATTCTAATACAACTATCTATAGTGTAGTTTTTTCTGTATTTGTTGCATTAGCATGGCTTTATATTGTTGTTGGTTTTGATAGGATCGAAAATTTGATGTACATCAAAAAAGTAAAAGAACTCGCTATTAGTAATACAATTTTTACGCGGAGTAGCACAGGGCCGCTGTTCTTGAAACGGTGGATATTTCCGTCGGCAGATTTTAATTTGCTTTAAAATTCTTTATATTATTCGAATTTTTCACCGACTACTTTAATCATTTTTACAAATTTGCTTGCAAGTTTTCTATTATTTGGGGGAATAAATCCGCATGGATTTACCTAGTCAGAAATTTCCACCGATTTTTGTTTAGTAGTGAAATAAATAATAGAAGACTTGCAAGCAATTTTACTGGAAATTATAATCCGCCGACGGAAATATCCACACCCGGCCCAGGGATACAAGTCCCAATTGCAGTTGTTTAATTTTGTTATTTGAAATTTTATCTAGTATTCTTTTCTTAATGGATTGTATTTAAGAAAAGGTTACTAGATAATATTTCAGAAAATAAAATTTAAATGAACGATTTACTTGTTGGTTTTGAATAAAAGCACTATGCTTGAATCACAACCCTTTTTTGTGACAAGCTGGGAACCCAGGGAGTAAAGCTAATTCGAGTATGCTGAATTCAATGGTTCCCATTTCAAAGTTAGTCCCCATTTTTGAGATATCGCTTTCGATATGTTTTGGCTCTGAGTCAAAAATTTATCAAAATATACTCATTTTCACGTTGATAATTCTTGAACCATTAAGATTTTCGTTTTGCTTTCTTCAGGAAAGTTGTTGCGCAAGCCAAGACCAACAACTTTGTCGAACATATCAAGACCGAAAAACCACATCTACATTCACAGTTTTATGTTATTTTTTTTTTTTTTTCATTTCGACGAAAAACACTTTATCATTTTTTGAACATTTATTGAATTTAAATCTATTGAAATCGATCAAATAAACATCTCATCGACAAATATAGATACAATAGAAACTATGTAAAAGAAAATTAAATCGATCAGTTGATGTTATGGTGATTTTTCTTCACTTTTTTTTAATTTTTTGATTCGTTCGTGTCGACTTCGGGATCTTCTTCCTCTTGTAAATTCCAACAAATGTCACCCAAGTGTGCATGTAGCTTTTTGCCGATGTACCAATATTTGAGCCTTACCGTCACTTGGTGAAAACGCTCGCTGTGCTCATCGGATTCGGCTGGTGATTGTTCGACGAATTTTTCCACGTGACAATGCAAAAAAAGGTTTTTTCAATGACATCCGAACGTTTGTTTATATTATGAAAAGCGGTCAACATATTTTCAATATATTTGCGCCAATCATCGAATCGATTAGTTCCGAGAACATTATTAATAACTTTGTTCTTACTTATTGTGTCATTTTTTTTTAACTTTTTTAGAAATATCAACCTCGAGAATAATCTATTCTTCGGTTTATTTTTTATTACTATGTATTACATAAATTATTTTGAAGCTGTTTACATACTGTTGCTAGGCGCAGCACTCTCGCGCAACTCCTTTGTTTTCAAGTTATGGATAATGGGGTAGATCCGCAAGCAAGCAAGCAAGTTGCTAGCAAAAATCCTGGCTACTCAATCAATTTTACCAAGGAAATTTAAATTTCCAAATACATTTTTCAAAAATGTTTTGTTTATGTTTGCGATATTACAGTAAAATTTACGGCTTCAAAAATTAAACAGCAAATTTTGTGTTGTTCTTATGTGCAATCGCACAAAAAAAGCGTATTGAAAATATAATTTGAAATTTAAATTTCCTTTGTAAAATTGATTGAATAGTCAGGATTTTGGCTAGCAAATTGCTTGCTTGCTAGCGGATCGAGTATCTACTCCAATAAGTCGTAAATTTAATTGTTTTTTATGTTGATTATGTCGTTAACTAAATTGTTGGTGTTCCGTTTTTTAAATGTTTCATGGTGTGAATTTTGGCCGTAATTTGACTCATGAGAAACTTGTATACGCACAGTATACAAATGTCGGGTGTACTACGAAATCTCGGTTTTCAAAATCTCGGTTTTCAAAATTCCGGTTTTCAAAATCCAGGTTCTCAAAATCCCGTTTTCAAAATCCCGGTTTTCAAAATCTCGGTTTTCTTTTCTTTTAGTTCTAATTGCACAAAATAATTAATAAAGTTTTTTAATTGCAAAATTTGGTACTTGCAACATTTTGTAATTGCAACATTTTGTAGTTGCCAGATTAATAAAAAAAGCAATATTTTGTTAATGCAACATTTTGAAATGCAATAATTGTAAAGGCTAACGGCTTCGATAACTGTCACGTTGGGCTTTAGATTTGAATTTCGAAGGACGTAGGAGCCGTATGTAGCACTGCGTGCTGCAAGTAGGATTATATAGAATCTATTAATGACATAAGTAGGTGTAAAGAAAAATAATTGCACCATTTTGTTATGCGAGATTTTGTAATTGCATGATTTTGTACTTGCAACATTTTGTACTTGCAACATTTTGTCAAAAAATTAGTTAAGAATCCCATTTTCCCAAATGCAAAATTTTAAAAATTCAAACCGGGATTTCCTAAAAATCAGGTTTTATTTATACAAAACAGGGATTTTGAAAACGGGGATTTTGAAAACGGGGATTTTGAAAACCGAGATTTTGAAAACAGAGATTTAGAAAAAAGACCGAGATTTTGACAAATCGAGATTTTGAAAACACATTTCGTTACACAGCCACGAGTCATGAGTCAAATTGTGCTCAAAATTTATACCAAGATCTTCTAACTTATCTAATATCGGTCCCTTTTGACTCTGTGCTGAAATTTTTATTGAATTTGGTGTACCTCTATGATTTTCAGTTTTTATGTGTTGTGCGAAACTTGATTTCATGTTTTGTTTTTTAAATTTGGTTATGCCAATCATGTGTTCTTTGTATCTTATTTGAAATGAGCGTCCTTTTTGGTCCAAGTATGTGGACCTCCAGTTGTATTTAACCTTACCTGTGTATACGGATCTCGGCACTGGTGGACCCACGTTTCTCTAGACGGCAAGGTAGGGGTCTTCTGTGAGAAGCTTTTGCCAAAACTGACAAGACCCTGCCATTTTGGGGAACATGCGAGTAGGCTGGGTCTACAGATGAATGACTTTGTAGAAGTTGTATAGACGAAGAGAAGGAAGAGACTTTAGATAACTTCCTATGCTCGTGTCGAACACTATCATACAGAATGCATAGGTATTTGGGCGTGTACAGTATAGTCAGCCGCAGAGTGCGAGATATTTTGCGCTACGTACGTAGCTCCGAATGATTTTGAATAAAGGTAATGGGGAAATAAAATCTTGTTGTATCACAACGGGCCACTACTGGTCTAATGTGCGGAAGCAGCCCGAATGGTTTAGAACAGAGGTAAAGGGGAAATACGATTCTGTTGTATCACAATGGGCCACTACTAATCTAAGTGTGCGGAAGCAGCCACTCCAACCTAACCTAAATGAGTATATTTTGAGATATATTGTGAAAATGAGTATATTTTGACAAATTTTTGACTCGGAGCCAAAACATGTTGAAAGTGATATCTCAAAAATGGGAACTAACTTTGAAATGGCACTAACACCATTGAATTCAGCGTAGTCGCTGCTGCAATCACTGCTGCATTAATGAATAACAAATACATTTATATTTATTCTGAAGAAACAAAAGTTCAATGAGAATTTTATAACATAATCTCACACAAATTAAATTTTTGTGATTATTAAAAACCAAACTCATAAAGCGGTGTGCGTACTAGAACAATCACCTATCGAACAACATCACGATAGAAAACAGGGACCAATAAACAATCAATTGGTTTTTTGAAAGTCGAATACCAGAATTAGCAACGCAAATAGCTAAAGCAAAAGAAAACAGCAAACTGATGAATTAACGGCAGTCCGCTTTAGTTTTTCTTATTGTTAGAACGTTTAACAAATCCGTATGAACGATTAAGACGCCTATTACGCTCGTTCACTGGATCAGGCTTGGTTGCTGTGTTGGTATTTAAACCCAAGGAACCTTTGAACTGTACAGACATACTAAATTCCTCGCAATTTGTTGTGGGAAACCAACTTAGTAGCTAGCCTTGTGAACATTACATATATAATCATATCATTTCATTATCACTTAATTTCGAAATAATTTATGTGAAGTTATAAATTTATCATACGTGGTTAACGCTATATCACAAATGTGGAAATTCAAAATATTACCTCAGACGGCATTTATATTGTTGTGTTAGTTAAATTTATTAATTTCCGATTATCATTTTGAATCTTTTGTCGAAAACAATTTATCACATTCACACTATCCTTCTTTAAGCAAGCCAATAAATAAACATTATTAAATTTATCTTGTATTAGTTCATTATAGCATATAATTTTGTATCAAATAACCCAACATAAATGTATGTTATTATATTCTAGTTCACATAATGGAAATCGTGTTTTAAAATTTTCTAAATTAAAATGAATTTTAATATTATATTAAATGGCTTGTGGAAACGTTTATTTTATTGTGTTATCATATAAATGTTTAATTTTATTTTAAATAATATGTACATATGTATGTGGATATCAGTCACCCGCCATATTTGTAGAATGCAAGATTTCACCGAACAAAATAACATCATACACGTTGTCTGTCCCATCAATTAAAATTTATATTTAAATTACACAATAAGCATAATTTATATAGACAATTTTTTAAATCTTCTAATCGACCATTTCCCATAATTTTCCATTAACCTACCTATGTGTTTATAAAGTAAAGAAAAAAAAATCATCTTAAATAAGACATCTTGCATGCAAGCTTATACAAACCCAGCGGATTCTTCACTCTCTCTCTACCTCATATACATCATTTCCCGTTTTATTCATCAACAAATCTACATAAATTGAAATTATTTTAATTATATTTGTTTATTTACATCTTAAAGACATATTTTTATCGTGAATACAGTCATATGTACATTATTTTAATGTAGTTTTATAGATACGTAGAAAGAAAATATTGACCGAAAAACATTTATCTATTGACCCCGTTTAGGTCATGATCATCAACTCCATAAAGCGTCGAATACCCAGATAGATACTTACGAGCGCATAGACAGACAAATTTCTTAAAATGATTCGTCGTAACTCGTAACTTTAACAAAAAGACATTAATTTATTAGATTTATTACTTTTTGTTATAAGAAAATCATAAAATAAATTAATTTATAATTTAAATTTATTTATATATTTCTGATAGAATAAAATTAAGAAAAGAAAATCAAAATTAATTAATGGATTATGATAGTTAAACCATATGGGAATTATTATCTTTTTATATGCGAGTGTGAGCGCGTTTTAAGATAATTTTAGATAATAATGCCATGATCTGTCGATAATCTTTAAAAATGATTATTTTAAATAAATCTTTTATGTGTAACATATCAGAAATATAAACTTAGACTTTTTTAACACGATGGGTATTAAAGGAGATAGACTTTGTGGTGCTACTCATAGATAGCATTTTTCATGTAGAATGACGATAATATGCCTAAATCGCTAATTCATTGGCATAGGAGTCGCATAAGATGCAATTTTTTCCAAATTTATTTAAGCTTGTGTATGTAGGGCGGGTTAAATTAATTTCTTACTCCAAAATTAATTGTATTTTTGAAATTTCCCAGTTTGTCTAATTGTGACACATTAGTTGGATTCTATCCAAAAATTTAACTATGTGGCCACAATTTAAATTATAAATAAGTTTTCCGAATTCTCCAAGGTTGATTACCATATCAAAAGACACTATTAATTGTATTATAATTGTTTATTCTTATATGATAAAAATTAACAGCTGCAACCACTTTAAAAATGGGAGTCTTTATTGTATACAAGCAGTTTTTTGTAATAGGCGTTATATTCTGGAAATGTATTCCAAAATTTTGGTTTTTCCATACCTGCTTCAAAAAAAACTGATGTGCCATAAAAATCAAACGACAAATGCGTGCTTATTTTGCTTACTTGATACAATTATCCTTTATGAAATTAGCTTAATCGTAAAGTAAAATAAAGCCCGGTTGAAAGTATTCTATTCTATTCGATTAAATCGAAGTACAAAAACGTCACTATGGTGTAAAAAGGCACTGTCATTTGTTTGCCCGTCCTGCACCCCATAAAGAGGTTTGACAACTTTGCTGATATTTTTCCCTTAACCTAGAGTAGGAGATCTACTACGATACCTCCTGTCATGGTTATCGACCCAAACCCAAGCCATTAGCTTAGTGTTTCGGTTTTGCGATGCTGTACACAAATCTATTTTTTGTATTAAAAAAACATTAATTATTCAATGAATTTAATATCATTTTAAGGGTAATTCATAAATCCTCTATCATTCAAATATACATCACTCCCTCACCTATACTACACAAATACAACATACTCTGCACGTTGCAAGTTCCTTATCAAAATGTACAATAACTTAGACGATGGTCGGCGCTGAGTTCTGCTCTCCGACAGAGGGTTAGGTACTGTTTTTGTGTTTATTAAGTTCACCGATCTATCGATTTCGCATCTCGCCTCGGCTGGGATTCGACCCCAAAAACAGTGCTGAAGCATAGTGCACCACTGCCCGATAATTTTCGCTTTAATTCGTTTGGGATTCTAACGATGAGAGAGTTAAAGCGACAACAACATGTAATACAACTAGTCCTTAGGTTAGTACAAATTTGGGTGACCGCGTGGGAACAGCATGAAAAATAATTGTAAAGTGGAAGATCGCACCCACCCCTCTTCCTCGCGGCATGCTTGTAATGTCTCATCCAGCAGTGTGCACCTTCCTGCAAACTTAGGATATGGTAAGGATCTAATGGACGAATCATACATTAATCCGAAATTAAAAACAAATGGTTATGGAAAGTTGATTGATTGCAACCAGATAAATGTTCTTTAGCTCTAACTCCAAAATTGCGCCCAGTCTGGCCAATATAGGAGAACAAGACTTGGAAAGGCGATCAACTCTATAGGTTTATTGTTAAAAATCATTTTCTTTATTGTGTTATTATTATAAAAAGCAAAACTAATATTGGTGTAATTGGACACGATGTTGCTAATCCGTTGGGACTATCCGGTGGATAAATACTCGTTAGAGTTTTACGCTTTAGCTTTTTATTTAATAACTTTAATATAGCCCTATTGCATATCCGTTATTCGCTGCGATTTGTAGAATTATATTAAGCTCTATGTTATAATTTGAATTTGTCAAAGGGATGTTTATTAGTCTATCTATGAGTGAGTGGAAAGCTGACATTTTAATATTATGGGGATGGTTTGAAGAACTAGGAATACCAGCGTCTGTATGTACGTGGGTTTCCGATACATTTTGAAATCTAAAGAAGAATTAATCCTGGTTATTGTTGTATCTAGAAAGTTAATACATTTATTTTCTTCTTTTTCTAAAGTAAAATCAATGGTGGGATATTGAGAATATAACCAAGTAAGGAATGAGTCTAACAGTCTAGCAGTTCCATTCAATAGACATAGTATGTCATCAACATATCTATACCAAAAGATTATATGACGAAAATAAGGATTGTTATTTGATATGATCATTTGTTCGAAGAAATTCATGAAAATTTCAGCCAACAAAGATGACAGAGTATAGCCCATGAGTAGACCATCAGCGAATTTGAAATATTTATTATCAAAACAGAAATAATTTTGTTTAATATAAGTCTGAAACACTAACTTCAGTTCGGGCCCTCATCTACAACATCCCTATCTAAGTAATTACAAACTATTTGGGACAAAGTATTGATTGTAATAGAAGTGAAGATATAAGTTCATTGTGTTTTTGTAGATACTTCAATTTCATTTTTGAATTATGGCTCCGGAGTTTTTAACAGTGTAATGTATGTAGAGCATAACTCTCTTATAAATTGACGTAAAAAAAGTATACGGCCATGTTGTTTTAAAATAAAAGATTTTCTTTATAAATTAAAATTCTGTCTATATTTTTTATTGAGGATTCAAATTAATTTTTGGTTGGAGTCGTTAACTAACTATCCATCGTACAAAAATATGTATTAAAATTGTTCGAATTCGTATTGTCAGATAACGGAAATTTACGAACGTACGAATTCGTATTACATTTACTCGAATTCGTATCCAAAAATACCAATCAAATGAATTCGTACAATTTTGGTTCGTACTCGTATTCAGAAATGAGCGCCCAGCACTACCAAATAAACCAAACTAGAATACAGTCTTCTAGAGACGATGTTTCAGCCTCAGGTCATGTCTACCAGTAGCCGTGGCCGCTATATATTATTATATTATAATCCGACAATTGAATGGATTTACACGTGGTTTAAATGGAACTGACCGAATCTTCGAAAAAGCGATCTATTACATAATTTCATATTTTTTATACAGCTCGAATTATAACTCGCTAAACAAAAATATACCACGGTACTAGAAAAAGAAGCTATATGAGAAAATGTCTGAATATTTCCTAATTGTAACCCAGATGCCGGAAACCTCGTGATGTTTAATGTACTCGACCCTGTAACTAATGCTCGTTAGATACATCAACATCTGATATCGGAACCCATAATTATGTTGCCATTGGACCAAAAAAGGACTAAGTAAGTATTTGAAAAATTATTACAAGCCAGCATCTAAATTTCAAGTTCGCCTCATCGCTGCATTAAATTAAGTACTAGAATATAGGTTAAACTAATTCTCACAGGTTACGCCATAAATCTAAGCCTCTGTACTTGAAACGTATAAGTTAATTTCTACTATCAATCAAACAATTTTATTATCGGTATGAGCTCGTTCCCTTTTAATCTCCGACATAAATTTAATTAAAATAATTTTTCTGTCTGTCTATTCACCATTTGCTTTTTGAATAAACTTATTCAATAGGCAAATTAGAAAAAAAATTTAATTATTTAATTGAAAAAGCAAAAAAAAACGAAAAATAAATATTTGTATTATAATTTGTTTATTGATATTGATCTATTAATTAAATAATTAAAAGTTGAATAATTATTTCATTTCTGTTTGTTGGTACAGTTGTACTTTGTACATTTAAGTATATGTATGATGTGCTATAGACACGTGTTATACAAATTACTTTCGGCGATTAGACGCGATGACAAATTAAATCTATAATTAAAGAGCGAAGTATTAAATTGAATCTTAAAATCTAAGGAATTTTGTCCCATATAAATTAAAAACTGAATGTGATATAGCCGCGCATTTCAAATGGCATGTGGTTTTCATTATTTTGAAATAAATCATCTATGAAATGTGGAAATTGTGCCTCATACCACCAGATTTGGGAAAATATAAAAGAATTTTCCATCAAAATAAAAATTTATGAGATTTTTTATTATTATTATTTTTGTGTGAGATATTTATGGAGACAATGCCTACCAGCTATTGATGTCATTTACAGAAAATTGTTTTGGAGTATATTATAACCTCATGGAAGTGTGAATGTTTTGCCGCGTTTGTTGTATTATGTTATTTTAACAACCATATAATTACGGATTTAACCTTTATTGACTTTTAAATTGTAATTAATTTTCTTATATCTGATCATATTGTGTTTTGGCCATATGTAAGAAGCAAACCATTTAAACTCTCTTTTTTATAACAAATATAATACAGTCATAAACATGTTCGGTGACTTGTGATTATCTAGTATGTGTGATAACAGTTTATCGCATACTCTTAAAAAACGCAAGTCTTGAAAAAAAAAATTGACAACATAATTAATCATCTTCAATTTCGATGTCATAAAAAGATAAAAATTATGTCAGACAATCAATAAAACTTCTTTTATTTAAAGAAAGTCCATAGACATATAGCGATACTCGTTTAATAAATATTCAAATATTTGAACAAACATACATAAGTCAGAAATCTATGACTCAATTAAAATAATGTTAGAAATAAAAAAAAGTCGGTTTTGGAATATGTTTCTCGTATTTTATCTAAAACTACAAATCTTTGAAAATTTCAAAGATTTTTTGTATGGATTTTTTATATTCTAATCTTAGATGTGTTGTAATTCTATGATTTGTCTCATTCAGTGTGTTTGATGTAGCGATGAACTTCGTTATTAAGAGAATTGGGTCATTTAAAATTAGCAAAACTGATTTATTGAAAGAAACGGAACAAACGAGAGAAATGTCAGTTAGGGGGGAGAATATTTCGTGAAATTGATTAGACTAATTTAGCTGCCTTATTTAATTTTGAATGTAACACATGTTTATAAACTTAAAGCATGGCAACTTAAGCATGGAACGTTGGAAGTAAATGGACTAGAAATGATATATACCGTGAATAAATTCAGCTTAGCTGTACAGAGAGGTGCTAGCACTACCTAGTTTGTAGGTCAGCCCAACACGCCTTCGTGAAAAACCAAATATTCGTTGAATGGATGACGTAGAAAGAATTGATTTACTTATAAGCATTATTGATGAAGATTGATACATTTTTTATTTGTTGAATTTGGGCATTTAGCTAATTTTATATTCTAATGTCGTTTTGTCTAAGATCTATAATACTCGTAATCATAACACAGATCAAAAATTTTGATTTGATCTAGTAAGCGTCTTGGTGTTGTTTTACGAAACTGAACTCAACAGGATCAGCTCAAGCGTCAAGAAACACAGGTTACATCTCAATCACTAATTTCGTTGAAGTATCTAAAACAAATTATTTGGTTATAGAAATGGAGTAGAAATATCACAGTGCCCCATTCCACACGAGATTTTTTTTTCTTTGATTATTTTTTCAAGGCCAACTAGTCGTAATAGATAATGTGTATATATGTGTCTTTTATTTTGTTTTGTTCTGCTCTCTCGCAAATAAAATTAAAGCTAAAATGAGTCAAAAATGGCCTTGAAATATTTTTTTTATGTTTGGTTAGTATGATTTCACCGAAAATTTATTTAAGTCGCAATTAAAACCTGTATCATAGGTAAACGGGGAAAGAAGCGAAAAAAAAGCGTTTCTTTGATATCTAATGTGGAACCATCCAATGTTTTAGTTTAGCAGGCGGTAAATGATACAAAAAGCGAGACAGTGTTTAATTTTATTTTTGAGAAAGGAAACATAATCTTCCATAAAGTGATGTTATCATTGCATAAATTAAAATTGTGTCAAAATTCACGAACCCTAGACGAAAAAAGGTTAAATCATTACGCATTTTCGCAGGTCTTGCCATTTTATTTAAGTTCCTCATCTGCCGCCCTATTAGTGCACGATTGAGATAGAACCAAACATAATCCGTTCGGTACAGTTATAAAACAGAAAATTCATTTATATAATTATCACACAAGTTTCTAACCAAACTTTGCGAACGGTTAGAAGGCATTTAAATATTGTTAAATAAGAATGGTAAAATCTAATTTAAAGAAAAATCCTGAAGTACTTAGAATCAAATCACTAAACTTTACCAGACAAATACATACTTCACACTATTATACGGTAAATGAGTTTAAAACCTAATATTAATGGAATATTAAAATTTCAAAAAACTTGGTGTTTAAACTTCTATTTCAGTTCTACGTTTGAGAAAGAGAATTTAATAGCCTGCCACAAGCAGTAACCAAAATTATATCAACAGATCGTGGAATTACCGATAAGAATCAGTCCTTCTTTACTCCGAACATAATTATATTTCATTTTTCAATCCTGTTGCATAATTCCACACAGGGTTTTTGGTATCTGGTATTTTTTTTCAAGGCCAACTAGTCGTATAATGTATATATGTATGTGTAACAAAATTTACAAAAAAAAAAAATTATTGAAATCTCTTAGCATCTCTCTTTGCATCCCATCCGTGTATATACATAACTCCGTGTATGTATATACATTATTTTGTTTTATTCTGCTCTCTCGAAAATAAAATTTAAGCTAAAATGTATATACCGTGTATTTACACAATGGCTCCTAAACTACAGGCCGCTTACACCAAATAATGACGACACGCTATGTCGACGTTTTGGTTGTTTTCTCTAGTTGTTTTGTTAGTGTAAACATCTTAACATTATTATTGCGCAGTCTCGGTTTAGACATAAATTGACGTCATGTGCGAAAAATGAGAGTAGTAAGAGGCCTGCATTTTAGGAGGCATTGATATACATAACCACAATTTTTTTTTATTTTGTTTCATTCTGCTCTCTCCAAAATAAAATTTAAACTAAAATGTATGTGTCAACGGTTCCCCAACTTATTTTGCCACGGAACCCTTTTCCGATTCCTCAAATTTCATGGAACCCTAATTCATGGAAAATCCTGTTTCGCATAAATGTGTTGTTTAAGAACGCCAATATAACTCTAATAGCCTTTTTGGCAAAATTTTTTTATTCATCAAATATATATCAACAGAAAGTTGCTGACCTCTTCGAAGGTAGCGAGTATCCCAACTAATTTCAATTAAATTCTCGTATTCTACTGCTAGTAGCCCCGTTGGCTTTTCATTGCTTTTGAAAGGATTTTGTACCCAATAATTATCGTTATTATTTAATTTTGGTATGTATGCATGAAATACAGTGTGTATGGATGTGTGTATGTATGTATATGAAACGAAACCTTATGGCATGGATTTTATCTGGTATTAGCTCGTGGAACCCCTAAAACGGGGAAAGAAACGAAGGAAAAACATGGTATTTGTTCCCCGTGTGCCATCAGTCATTGGCTGATGTCACACGGAGTACCACGGAAACCGTATTTTTCTTCGTTTTTTCCCTGTTTACCTATAGTACAGGTTTTAATTGCGACTTAAATAAATTTTCGGTTCAACCACACTAACACAAACAAATGAAATAAAAAATATTTCAAGGCCATTTTTGCTTATGCCAGAGTTTCCCAAAGTTGGTTCCGCGGAACCCCGGGGTTCCGTGACAATTTTTAGGGGTTCCACGAGCTAGTACTAGATAAAATCCGTTATTGGGTACGAAATCCTTTCAAAAGCAATGAAAAGCCAACTAGCAGTAGTTCTTAAACAACACATTTATGCGAAACAGGATTTTCCATGAATAGGGTTCCATGAAATTTGAAGAATCAGGAGCAGCGCTGCCGTCAGAAAATATGCTCATGTGTTTCCAGCATAATAAGTGCAGGATGCAAACACCTGTTTTCATCATGTGATTTCATTGTCAATACCAGAAAATTAAAATGCCGTACCTTTATATAAAAAAGATCTCAAGACGTGCTACTTACTAAGAAATAACTTTATAATTTGACTATTATAAATAATTTACTGCAAAAATTACACAAAAACTAAAAAGTTAAAACAATTTAAAAATATGGGTATACATATTTTTTACTCGTGTAGGTATCAATCAATTGAATGCGAAATGAATATTACCCACATAGCTTGTCAACAAAGTCTAAACGCGATGCCCGATGTCAACATGTTGTATAAGATGACCATATAAAACTCGATAACTTGTCAACACACGACAGACGTAATATGGAATAATAGGGTAATAAAAGAATGAAGTAAGCAATGAAGAGAGAGGGTTTAATGTTTAGTCAGAAAGAGATAGTATGATTAGCAATAATAGAAGTAGTTAGCAATGCACTGATATATATATATATATATATATATATATATATATATATATATATATATATATATATATATATATATATATATATATATATATATATATATATATATATATATATATATATATATATATATATATATATATATATATATATATATATATATATATATATATATATATATATATATATATATATATATATATACATATATATATATATATATATATATATATATATATATATATATATATATATATTTATATATATATATATATATATATATATATATATATATATATATATATATATATATATATATATATATATATATATATATATATATATATTATATATATATATATATATATATATATATATATATATATATATATATATATATATATATATATATATATATATATATATATATATATATATATATATATATATATATATATATATATATATATATATATATATATATATATATATATATATATATATATATATATATATATATATATATATATATATATATATATATATATATATATATATATATATATATATATATATATATATATATATATATATATATATATATATATATATATATATATATATATATATATATATATATATATATATATATATATATATATATATATATATATATATATATATATATATATATATATATATATATATATATATATATATATATATATATATATATATATATATATATATATATATATATATATATATATATTATTTATATATATAGTATATAACGACCAAGTCCAAGGCAAATAAAACAAACACTCTTTGTATGTATGGAGGTCCAAAAAAAATAAACACGAAAAACGGAGTTTTTGGCTTTATTCATTTATATCTCATAATTGTGACAAAAAAAAGGTTCATGCTTCTGATGAACTTTGTTTATTTATCTTATATTTTGGTTACTTGTTATTCATTTTTAAGGTAGTTCTTATTCAGAATTTTACCATTTTCCGCTATGATGTCTCTAATTTGACGATCATATCATCGATCATGCGAGTAGACCGACACACATTCTTGGAAAGTGCTCAGATTTCTTCAGGTTACAGTAAGTTGTATCAAATACAATGTCTAAAGGTTTGTGGTTGATATCGTTTACAACAAATGGATTCATTGATTCAGGTTACATTGAAAGCATCCTCCTCAGTGGTAAATTATATGTGTTTTGGGTTAGTACACATCCATAGTGAGAATTTCCCGTAGTTTCTGGTTTGGTTATACATATAATTCGCCAAATCGATAATTTCTTGTTTTGTACTATCGGTACAAAGCGAGAGTTGAATTTTTGCAGTTTGGTCGTTGCAACCTGATGAGTAGACCAACTTTGTATCAGTACGAAACCAAACTACCAAGAAGAAACCTAAGGAAGTTCTCATTTTTGTAATGGTTTGCGTATCTTTGTATACACAAGTACCCTGGGGTTAAAATGGAGGGGAGTGCATTTTTCTACTTTTTGTGGTCAATATATTTTATGGTAACAATATATCGTGAGTAAATGGCCTCATTGTTTTCTATGACTAGAAAAGTCGTAAACGCTGTATGAATGCCATTAAAAGCAATATTTTGTCCGAAAAGCCGAAAAAAATCTTAAATAAATTAATGTCACGAATTTAAAAAAAACTTCTTATCCTAAGAAAATTTGTAAAATATTAAAGAATTAGAAAAATTAGAAAAATAGAAAAACAATTATTTTACTAATCAGAATGTAGATTGTGACTTTTGAAAAACGCCGTTTTTACAAACAATTCTGTGATATATTCAAACCGTTTTCCTGCAAAAATAAAATTTTTGGATTGTGTCACTCTTGCAAAAAATGAGCGATATTATTTTATTTAAAAGACGCCAAAAACATAGAACAAAAGACGCACTAATAAAAATACCCACTACTAAGACGTTCCGATAAATTCTCATGAGAATTGTACACAGCGTGCAATACATAATCCAGGTTGATGAGTATTTGCCTCACTTCAAAATAAAATTTAGCAAGTATTAGAGAGAGATGTAAGACACGGGCCCGAGCCAATGGCGCTAATATAGTAATTGCATGTGATTAGGGAATTTAGGAAACAAGTTACATTTAGGCAAACGTTTTAATATGTGTGAATTCAAGAATTTAGGCAAACGTTATAATATGTGTGAATTAACGAGATTGTACGTCACTCTGAGGGATTCGCTTGCGTATACTTCAAAAGATAGCAAATAATAGAAAAAAAGTATTCGCAATTTAAAAAAATTTACATCAAAGTTTTTCCTTAGTAGGCCAGCCAAAATAATTTAAATAGAAACTGTATGTGTTTGTACGTAAATTCTTTACAAGAGAAAGGATTGAATCGGTTTAAACCATTTTGAACATCCAGATGTATTCTATTGTACATATTTGGAAAAGATTAGTTCAGAATTATTAATCGGTCAAATGACACACACACCTTTATGTGTGCAATCAATGATTTTAAATGGTATTCGAATAGACCAAGGAACGTCGAATATGGATGTGAACATCTTAGAGATATGTAAGAAAAATATAAAAAAAAAAAATAAGAATGAAAATGATTTTCAGATAATCTATCGAACTTCAGTTGAACCACAATAGAATAAATGAGGAAGATAAAATAATTAGACGAGTACCTTACCGCGTGCCTCATGGTATGGTGATCTGATGGCTACTGTAAGAAAACAGGCTGGTTTCGATTTTGTATTGACAGTATTTATCTCACTAGAAAGTAGGTAATGAGTAAATCAAAATAAATAAAGTTTCCAAACATGGTGGGCATGGATTCTCCTCTATTCGTCGGTTGGGCATTTTCAATAGCGTGGAGTTTTTGGTCTAGCAAATAGTCCTAGCAAATGTCCGTTTTCGGCGTGTGTTGGATAAAGCTCAATGGCCAATCAAATAAGACGGTATGATCTGGTATATGGACGATATGCTAATTTTTGGACGTCATACGTTACGTTAAAAATATTAGAAATAGTTCTTATATAGCGATAACTGATGACTGGCATTAAATTCCGAGAAAAAGTAAATTATTTAGCACACGAGATTGATATTAATTGAGCACTTCAGGAGAAACTAAATGTTCTTCGGCTTGGGGGAAATTTCTTCACTCGTGCAATTATCTGCTCCTTTGATGCATCTTCTAGTGCTACTTCTAGTTTTGTGCGTGCACCAAAAGCTAAGGTTTCATCTAGAATCCGCTCTATTAAAAATTTCAGTTTCAAAATTGTTTAAAAAATTTCGACTAGCCCTAATCTTAATCCATATCTAAGTACGTGATATACCTCAAAATGTATTTTACCACTATTGTGTTTTATTTAGCGTTTATGGTTCTTTTGTTGTTTGCGGCTCCAAATACGTTTCTCTTAAACTCCATGGGCGGTGTGTTGTACCATCACTTCGAATAGAAAGTCGAATGGCGGTATGTTGTATTATTTTCGAAAAGCAAAAATGATAGAACTTTCACTTTTTCGATTCGACTTTTTTCGAATTTCGACTTTTTTCGATTCGAAGTGATGGTACAACATACAGCCCCATATTTTCAATTTAAGCACATTTCACCATAAACAGCATAGAACGACCGTGATGTTATAATTTTAGGGAAGTAATATATTTTAACGATTTCACATACATATGTATGTATAAATAATAAATTGAAAATGACACTTTACATAAAATGTATGCCAATACACACATTAATACAAAAACACGTGCATAAAACAATCAAGCCGGCTACCATATTAAACAGATTAAAAGTAAAATTTAAACCGCGCACTTTATATTTTACTGTGAGTGTAGCCCATTGTCATTGTTCTCTTAAAGACTTAACCTACCCACAACAATTTTGTTGTATGCACTTTTAACTTCATTATACTCAAAATACACACTAATATGGATAATTGCAATTCCTTTAATAAATAAATTTGATCTGACAGCTATGCAAGAAAATGTTTGTGTGTAGGACGTAACACTTAACACATTTTTGGTTTAAGTTTATCTTTCAAACGTAATTCGTCACATTTGGATAACACGAGCCTTCTCAGATGCATACAACAGATATGATTTTATATTTATGAGGGTTTATGATTTTTATGCATGCATAACCAAATCTCTCGATTATCTGCCTCTTTTATGAGATGAAAAGGAATTTATTCGTCTGTAGGTGGTATATGGGGTACGCCGTCGTAGAGGTTTTGATAAAAACTAAGAACATCAAATTACTTAAGTAGAATTTTTTGATCAGCATATCGACCGCTTCGTGACAAACTCCTATCTGCAAAAACTGAATTGTTCAGGAAATTGAAAAAACTTCGTTGTCATTCTATATGTTTCTTCTGGCTTTGATGATTTCGATTCGATTTAATTTGCTTTTCTTGCACAACAAACTTATTTTAATTATTTGTAAGCCTGCGACTAATCTTGCTTCAGCCATTCTTATCAAAATCTCATTTTCACAAAATTGTCAGATAAGAGGTATTGTCACGAAGCGGGCGATATGGGAATGATTGAATTAAATGTATTGGAAAGAAAAGGTTACAACCCAACGGATTACTACATAGACAATTACTAGATACCTTTCACATAAACCGTAATAATTGATGGTGAGCGTTGCTTGCAGTCCCCCTAACCATTGTTCTATTCGGATATGTTTTTGTATATAAACTTCTAAGAATTTTCGACCAAGATCAATAAAGTGGTAGCAATTCTTTATAAATAAATATTTCTAATCTAAAATTTTTTATAAACAGTTCAATAAATTGATTATTATTGGATTATATTCGATAAATTTTAACCCAAAGTGTATAATTCTGGTAAGAAGAATATAATATTACTTATTTAAGTTCATTAACAATACTTTGAGTTCAATTTAAATGTTTAATTTTGTTGTTGTTAGATTCTGATGCTAATTGCTCTTCGTAATTAACACAAAGTAACTTGTAACGTATAACACGTAACAACTTATGATTTATGGTAGAATATAAGAAGAATGTGAGAAATGAAGTAATTGAGATAAAAAATATTAGAGATTAAGCTATTACGTGTTTTGTAATTTAGTTATAGGCAAATCAATTCAAATTAAGGTAATTGAAATATTGTGTATTTGGAAATATTGTGAATTCTAACACTATCAAGAGATTTTCAAAGAGAAAATTGTTCTTACTTTTCCGAAACATAAGTTTTCTAATGAAGTTTCATAGTCATCATTCAGCAAAACTTATTTTCGAGTACGGTCTCCAATTTACGAAAAGGTTAAAAACCTATTCTTTCTGCTACCATTTTAAATGGCATTTTAAATAATGCAAATAAAAAATTGTGTATTCCACCACTAACCTTGTATTCCCACAACAATTATGGTGTACTTTGTTTTCCAAATATATGCAAACAATAAATCGTTCGTGTGCTTAATAATAAAGCGAAACGAAAGCAGTCATCTCACCAAACTAAGCTCACATATATATATATATATACGATTTAATATAAACCAAAAAACATTACTTGTACATTAATTACAACAAATTTTATTTGTTGTAAAAATTAAAACTGTTAAGATTAAATATTTTAGGTAGCTAAAGTCATTGCTAAATGTCCGTGTATTGTACACTTGATTGAAATCAAATTAATTAACGAATCATTTAATTTATCTAACCTTAAACACGTTCACCTTATGTTTGTTGCCATTTTTATTAATGTTATGTATTTATGATGCTATTCGTAGCTAATAACACACATCTTATATAACTCAGTACAATTTCTCTTCCATAATTTATCCGCATACATGTGTATTTGCCTTCTTAATTTAATATACCGTGTCATGTCGAGCAGAGGAAAGCAATAATGACAAATTTTGCATTTTTCGTGTTCATGTCTACAATTATACAGGGTAACCTAAATTTAAGCGAAAACATGAGATGCTCGATTATAAAAAGATACACCTAAGTGAGTTCTCCAGTAATGAACATGTTGGGTGTTAATGTATTTATTTTTGATTTTATACTCGTACACATTACGTAATAACTTTATATACAGTGGGGCACAGCCAAAATTATGCAAGTAATTTTTATTTTTTTAAAGTAAATATCCCAAAATCAAAAATAAATATCTATTTTTAATTTACATTTTTTATAAGCTTCAGTATTAATATTTAATTTTATAAAACACAACAAATAAAATATTTCAATTTATACCAAAATAGTAAAAAATTTCTACGTAAAAACATGCCACATGATAGTAAGTACTGGTCGGTTAATTGAAAAATAAGAGACACAGATACATGTACAGAACAGTTCTAACATGTAAATATTGTATTGTTAGTTCTCGTTTCTCAGTGTCAAGCAATTATAGTAGTTGACAGATTGATGACTTCGGAGAGCGTTGCTTAGAGTCTTTGGGTTCCGTAAAAATTGATGAGACAAGATTTTCGAGTGCCTGCAAGAGATTGCAAGAAGACCTGATTTTCGGAAAACAAGAGCTAGAAATCATCAGTGGTTTGCGTAAATTATATGGCTGGCGAATGTTGCGTCATGTAGTAGTGTTGGTATTTTGCTACATGTTGCATCGTTTTTCGTTAACGAAACTAACTAATTAACGAAATAAATATCGTGTTGAGACATATTTATTTCGTTAACTAGTTGGCTTGGCTAGCGTTATACAAATAGTATATATTTGTACTTATTCACAAGGTGCCCCCCTACCCCCATTAATGCTTTTGGGATTTATCGATCTACTATATTTAAACACCATAGACAATTGTATGTTCATTTAATTATTTATTCTTTTATGTATTTAACACAATATTGATAAGAATAGTTGGACCCCACCTTATTGTTTGTGTCGGGAACGTTCGGTGTTGCGTCATGTTGTATGGCTCGCGTTACGTGTTTTGCGTTAGTTATACTGCCGTATGTTTTGTGATGTTGCATTACGTCGCGTGATGTTACACCATATGTTCCGTGATGCTGTACCTTGTTACGTGATATTGCTTCATCGTATAATAGCGGAACCAGTCAGAAATAAAAACTTTACTAAATAAAAAAATAAGAATGCGATAAATGGCATTTCAATGTTATTACCCAGTCAAACTTAATTTTCATGTAAGAAACCGAATTTCCCCTTCGTTAAATTATAGCTGTCACTTAATAAAAAAATAGTGCGCGCTATTTCTCGCTCGAAAATAAGAAATATGTACGATTTGTTGTTGTGTTTTATACACAGCAAAAGAAGATAAATTTTTGATACGGGTGGAAGCCATATTTATTTTGTGTACTTTTTTTTTGTTTACTATTTTAGTTATTAAATAAAACTGTTTTAATATTTTACGAAATTTATATATAAAAATTTATAACAGCATGAACAATAAAAACATTTGGGTTCGGTAAAATTCGTATTTTTGAAGTAAAACTTCTTTAGCCACGCTTGACTTGGGGACTAAGCTGGCAAATGCGTTACAAAAAAGTGTAATCGAACGACGCGAACGAAACAATAACAATACACAACAACAACAATAAACGAAAACGAAATCATTTTCCTTTAGTATCAGGATGTGCCATGACAATTCATAAATCCCTAGGTGGAACATTAGTTCATACCATTTTATTTTAATAATTGGTTAAAAAAATTGGAAAATAAGAAAATAGGAAAATTGGTAAATGGAAAATTGGAAAAATTGGAAATTTCGAAATTTGCAAAATTGGAAAATTTGAAAATTTGTAAATTAGAAAATTGGAAAATAGGTAAATGGAAAATTGGATAATTGGAAAATTGGAAAATTGGAATATAGGAAAATATGAAAATTGGAAATTTGGTAAATTGGAAAACTGGTAAATTGGAAAATTGAAAAATTAGAAAATTGAAAAATTGGAAAATAGGAAAATAAAAACATATGAAAATAGGAAATTTGGAAAGTTGGTAAATTGGAAAATTTGAAAATTGGAAAATTGAAAAACTGGAAAATTGGAAAGTCATAATATAGACTTCTATGTCACTGACTGATTCACTCGAGAACGCACAGGGTGACCAATTTTTTTTTTTCTATATTATAACATCTATGTCACTCACTCACTCCAGAACGCACAGGGTGGTATTTTTTCAAATATTATAGCTCCCTTCCACACGAGGTATCACAGAAACCGATTCTTTTTTCGTTTCTTTCCCCGTTTGCCTATGATACAGGTTTTAATGCGACTTAAGGCCCCGATTCAAGGTAACACGTGGTCGATTTTCAAAGCTAAAGTGGGAACTATAGATAGAATAAAAAAAATAAAAAAAATAACGTAAGAGAGCGAGAGATAGGATTTAAATGTATACGACCATACTAAGAATAACAAAAATAAAAAGTTTAAAAGAAATTGCGTTTTAATTTTGCTGTCACGTAAAAAGAATAGCAGAGCGAAAATTTTCGTGCAAGAATAAAAAACTTAACAATTACAACAACAAAACTCAAACAAATTTTTGTGCGTTACAAGTAATATGCATTTTTATTATTTTATATATGGGAATTTGGAATAATTGGTGTATTTTATGTTTCCTATTTATAAAATATCCATGTACACATATACTAATATGATTATAAAATCAAAAATAATTTTCACTACACTGTATAATTGTATTTTTCTAAAGCAGACCTAAAAAAATAATTTATCGAATTGCGGTAATTTAAACCGCATATAAATAATTTTTATAATTTTAAACACATATATTTGTTGAGATATAATTCGTTTATACTCAAAACTATTGTAGTTTCACTCAATATTTTAGCAAATACATTAAAAAAATATTACATGATATATAAGAATGAACTTAATATTTTAAGTAATCTATAGCCGAAAAGTCAAATTGGAATAATATTTTTTTGTCTTCGTTTCTTACGTTTTTCTGTTATTTTTTTTATTCTATCTATAGTTGGCCCTTAAGACACAAAACACTGGTTTATTTTTTCTAGTAGATGGAGCGTACAGTACCATTTTGAAATCTTCATCAAATTTTGTATTTTCGTAATTTTTCATTTTTTATCTTTTGGAGACATGTGCATCGAAAATAAACATAAAACGAAAGAATGAAAAAGGTTTTTTTGTATACCTAATGGTTTGGTTACAACAACAAACATATTTATATATTGATTTTTGTTAATTTTCAGTTCTTATTATGAAGCGTTCGGGTATTTGTTGTTTGTTTTTACAACATTACAATCATAATGAAATAATATAACTTTTTTATAAAGAAATCTCGCACAACGAGAATCAAAGTAAATGGTCACCTCAACTCAGGAACTGACCTCATTGAGCTCGACTTAACGTAATGATTTAAATTATTAATATTTCGGGTGCATTTTCACATAAGTTTTTTAGTCATCCAAATATCTAAAGACAAATCTAAAGAGAGTGATCGTATCCCCTAGGGGGATATTAAAACTGTATTGCCCATTTTCCACGAATAATTCAACATAATATCTACTGGTTGCATTAAATTTTTAACCCAAACATTTCTTTTGTTTCTGGTTTTACACTTTCGGTGTTGACTGGAAGTCTGGTAAATTTCAGTCAGTTCTATACATTCCATTGAATGAGTTTTAACTTGCTGGCACCAGAATTTAATGAATTTTCAAAGACTCCAATTCAACATATATACGTTTCCTAGATGGGGTCGTATCTGGTAATTCAATCATAATTCCGAATGAATGGTAATTTTTCAACCGCTCAAGTACAACAGCGACCACTGATGTAACCAGCGCAATGTTCAGATGTTAATTTTAGAATGCCTTCATAAATGTGTAAAAGACAACCCCGATTATTAAAAATCGTGCGTTTTACCGTAGACAAAATAGATAATCGCGTTATTTAGATTACTAAGTTATTTCTATAAATTGAAAAGCATTTGGATGATAGGATCATCTTATCTCTTTCTCATACTCACGATGCAATTTTAAATGTTGCCGAAAGTTTATCTTTGCTGTATACCTTGAATTAAGAGTCCTCAGTAATTTGCACATAGATATCAGATGCTGTCGCACGCCTATTGAAAGTTTTTCAATAAACTACAAAATTACGATTTGGTGGTAGTCCATAATGGTACTCGTGGCTAAGATGCGATCACTGTAAATAACTTTGCTGGTCACTATGTTTTCTAAGCCAACCAGTGTTTAACAAATCTATGATATAAGTAGATGTTACAATTTAATCGATGTCTTTAGTAAACAAATTGAAATGTCACAAGCTTAAAATATCGAATGGAATTCGAAAATGCCTGAACCAATTCTAATCAACATCTTAAAATACACATAAGGTACTTAAATGGATGAGATTGGTTAGACTGAACGAAACCCTTTATTCATTAATAAACCATTAGTAACCCCACACCCCATTTTAAATGAAGATGCCCATTCGTAAGGAGCGAAATTCCAAATATCCAAGCAGTTTCTATATCTTTTGATATAGGATCTCGACTTTTTTTATTCCAACATAATCTTCTGATATACTTTTTAAGGGGTATGTGGCTTCTAAAATAACATACGGGTATAATGTTCGGCAATGAAACCAAATAGCTAAAACTTTTTTCATCCTGTCATTAGAGAATATCATTCGACAGAACATAGAGTAGCGCAACTCCTTATATTATAAATCAAGTTAGTTCGTTTCCGAAACCGTCCAAAAAATGAGCTTCACATCAGCGTTGTGAACAAGAAAATATCAGTTACTAGAGAGCCACGACAAATGAGAAGCATGAGAAAGTTCGATTACTTAGAATTGATGATATATGATCAAAATATAATCTCTATATAGAGCAAGAATCATCGCATGGATAAATTACATAAACGGATTAAGCAAATTTCATTAAAATTGTTAATGTTTCACCAAAAACTAATATACAAAGAACCTACAAAACGCTGATAACGCCATATTTCACTACGAGTCTGTTGATACGAATCAAATTTTTATGGAATTACCGACTGATTCAACTCTTTAGAATACGAGAGGATTGCGAAGGTAAGATAGTTTAGATAGATAGATATATAAGATCTATCCTGAAGTTTACATCTTTTGTCTGTCAAGGTGGCTGTTCTTGATTTATCTGTATATTACTAATTTTATAGCAATAAATATTGACCCGCTTGTATTCACTGCTAGTAATCTGGTAATTGCTGTACTTGTTACATTTCCATAAGTAATTTTTTATTACAAAATGTTAATTGATGTTGACTTACCATAGACGAAGTTGATTACCAACTTCTGGTGGTTGGTCTCTTCATTTCATGGACGGTTGAGGACCAACTTAAAATGAGAGATGGAATCCCTCGTTCATTCGTTCCTCGTTCAAATTTCGGGTATTTGCACCTTTTTTGGATCAATCATTTATTGGATCATATACACGCCAACGTCGCCAAAACCAATGAGAGGAAATGGAATATGTCGATTGAACATTTAAACACGTCGATAATGTGGCCACAATATTTATGAGACTTCGACTTGTGTCAGGTTCCAAATTCCTCCAATATGAATTTGATGGATGGATGGATGGATCCATGCACACCAGGATTGAAGGTTTATTGACAAGTTCCGGAGAATTGGAGTTGCAAATTAAGAAGCCAATATCATTATTGTTGATTCACCATTATTTAGAGTGTACGATTAAGACTAACGGTTTTACAAATAACCAGATATAGGGACAGGACATGTTTATAATAATTATAGAATTGACCCGGTTCCAGATGTCTAGTAGTAAGAAGTAGTTAGAGAATTTGTTATATTTATATAAAACTAGCTGTACCCATCCCGCTTTGCCGGTCTTATGATTTTAACTGAAAAATTATTTTTATTTTTTGTAATATTAAATTAAAATTAAAATGAAATCAAAAATATTTTATTTATATAAAAATTGATTAATTTACTCCAATGCTCTTTGGTATAGAACATATTTTGTTGTTCCTTCAGGTGCGGTCACATATAATGATGACGGTTTTTCCACAAGTGAGCGTGTACCATCTAATTGGCAAAGTCAGAAGCATGGATATTCCAAATTTAAACCACAAACTTCAAGTGACTGACCTTGTGATTTGTTAATGGTCATATCAAAAGCTAGACGAATGGGGCATTGTATTATTTTAAAATTAAAAGGCATAAGTATCTGACGGAATTATAATAGGAATATTTGGGATTAAAACTTCTTCTCTTTTGTATTTGCCAGTTAATATGGTTGCTCCAATTAAATATGTCATTCATTTTTTAACAGCAAGTCGGCATTACAAAGTTTTGGTAGGTTAATATTTCGTATTAAAATGATAGTACACCAATTTTTAATTGAAGAATATGTGGTGGTACTCCAGGCAATTCTAATAAATTTAAAAATTCTGTAGGATAGTTTACCACTTCGTCTTGATCTATATACCACAATCAATTGGTTTGTATGAAAATGTTTCACCAACATTTTTATTTTGAATGGCAGTATTTATATCATTAACGTCCTTGTTCTATGATGTCAATATTGGTCGATCACTTAACCAATTATGATTTGAATTGTTGTACAATATTTGGGTATACGGTTTCAATTAATTTTTCTTTTTAGCCTTTTAAAATACTAAAGTTTTGTGGAAATGGAATTGAATCAGTTGCACAATCAATTTGAATTTTTCCATTTCCAATGTCTAATAATGATTTTGGAAATGTTATAGCCGATTCATCGTTTTGCAATTGAAAACGCATATATATTGTTAAATTTAAATTTTTAAATGTTTCTCCAGAAATTATATGGTTTTAAACATTCGTTTGATTCACCAGCTTGAGTTGATCGGGTTATAACAGGTACCTATGTTAGTGTCTGTCTAAAATCACCTGATAATTATATTGTTGTACCATCAAATATCTGTTGGTTGTTGCATAAATCTTGTAACGTTTTATCTAATGCTTCTAATGATTTTTGATGTGCCATTGTGCATTCGTCCCAGATTATTATTTTGCATTGTTGCAATACCTTTCCTGATGTTTTTGGTATGTTACATGTTGGTGTTTAAATTATTTTGCATATTTAATGGGGGTTTTAGTACTGAATGAGGTGTTCTATTGCCATCTAATAATGTTCCTGCTATCCCTGAAGAAGCAATTGCTATTGCTATGTATGTTGATTTGCGATCTTATCAATGTAATTATTAAATCGAAAAAAAACTCCCATAGAAGCTGCCACTTTCAGTAGCTCACGATTCATAGAACATATATATAAATTTTTATTACAGTACATACAGTTGTTTTTGAGTTTATCGACCGAAAATGCTCCTACGGAAGCTGCAAATTCTGGTGGACCATTTTCAGCTAAAAACCGTTCTCATGACCCATACAACATATACACCAATTTTTATCAACATTGGTACAGCAGTTCTTAATGTTACAAACACACACGACATAGAGATTCTGGATATAAAATTTGATCGTCTTGTGAACGGCAAAATGACCGGTAACTTAATCAAGAATTACAAACCCAAATTTATTTGATTTTTTTGATAGTTTGATGGTTTTTTTGGATCTGGCATCCCCGCCGTCAAATTCAATTGGTTTTTGAAATTTGGAATCTGGGGTATTATTAAGCAAACATAAAGTCATTACGTTATTTAGTGTTTTGGATTGTCGGTTATAAATGCGAGACACAAGTCCTAATGATTGATCTTTTTGTTTTCATTAAAAAGTTGTCAAAATTAGTTTGAGTCGATAATCGTAAATCGTACTGAAGGCTGCCGCATGGAAATTGTCTACGAGCTAAGTGCAACCAGTGCAACATAATAAAGCTAAAAATGTGTGATATGTGTATAATGTAATTGTTGTTGTAATGCACTTGTTGTTGTACCACCATTTCGAGATCACACATTTTTAACTTTGTTATTTTGTACCTAGCTCGTAGACAATTTTCATATGGTAGCCTTCATTCTGCTCATATAATTAGCCCCTAGTATACATCTTGAATATATAGAAAAGATATGAGCATGAGGTGTAATTTTAACCAACAAACGATCAGATCTGCTTGTATAAAATTATGTATCGCAAATTACGAGATGTAAATTCAAGGTAAACAAAATAAAATCAATTCCGCGTGAAATTTTGATAAATGGTTTTATTATTCTAAATCACTACATCAACAACAACAACACATAGTTTAATTTTCAATCCCATCAGTTTTGTGTTTATCACCAACTATTGTTATAGGACATTCATACTACTCCAAATGTACACACATCTGTACAGAATTGCTACGTACATAATATATATGTATTCATATCTCATTAAAATACTTATCTTTTCATTCTCTATAAGTAGATAAAATACAAATTCAATTTACTATGGTATTTATTAGCGATTGAAAGCAAACCATCTCATTTTCATACACACCACTAAGAAATATTATTAGTTTCACAGCTGTTCATCGATAACGTCCTTTTGCTTTTATCTTCCATATACATTCATATGTACATAGCTATACATCGAAACAGTGTGAAAAAATAATAATGATACAGATGGAAAATGAAGAACAAACAACGGAATTACTTAAATTTACTTATAATATATTGTATTTGTTCTATACATAATTTTAGTTTATATTAAAATATTAATTTATTGTTTCTACTAGCTGTAAAACCACATTAATTAATTACAAAAGTTATTATTATATTTGTGTTGCGTCCCATTACTGAGTTGTACTACTGTAATGATGGAAACTAGCTACATCTGTAGTATTCTGGTAAAACTAATTTGGAATAAAATTAATAAATTTTACGATTGCGTCTTTGGAAAAATTACCAAAGGAATTGGTTTTTTACTAATTTTTCGGTTAATACATAAAATTTAACAAATCGCCACCGTCAATCATCTCAGATTTTTTTTCTGCGTCTTTTGATATATCATAATCTAAGTTTTGTTGACTGATATCGTCGCAATGGTACCAAAACTTTTTCGATTTTTGCGAATATTGTTTACTTTGTAATGCCATAGCGGAAAAACTAGAAGGAAAAATGGAAAACGCCACCGTCAATTTTCCTAAAAAACTTCAATTAAAAATTTAAGACATAAATGTTGGCGATCGGTTGGTTAGTTTTTATGCTTTGGTACCACGAAAAGTCGTGTTTTTGCAAAATACGTGAATCGGGGCCTTAAACCAGTTTTCGATGAAACCACACTACACAAACATAAATGAAATAAAAAATATTTCAAGGCCATTTTTATTATGCGAAGAGATTTCAAAAATGATGTTTTTGTCAGTTTTGTTACACATACATAAACATTATCTATTACGACTAGGTTTTGAAAAAGTTACCAAGTTACAAGGTTACCTCTTGTGGCATCAGACATAAACGGCTAGGTGACACTCGAGAACGCACAGGGTGACCAATTTTTTTTTCAATATTATAATTTTTCTATATTATATTATAAATATTAAATATATTAGAAGTTTTACTTCAGTAGTGTGGTCTAAGGCACACTTAATTTTTTTTTTTGTTATGTTCTTATTTCTGACTGGTTCCGCTATAACATGCTGTTAAGTTTCATCATTTGTGTCAGGTTGAATAATTGCATGGTGTTATATTGCATTATGTTAGACCACGTTGCATTGATCGTGTTATACATTTTATTTTCAAAAAATTAGAATTTTGTTCTTTTCTTTTTGTGATAACTTATATTATATTAATTTTACATTAAGTACTAGTTTCGAGCATTCGCTCTCTGTCAACTTTAACTATTCTAATTTTGAATTCAATTATTCTTTTATTTTTTGTATATACCTATTGAAGGCGCATGGCAAAATTCTCTTTCACCAAAATGTATCGCTGACTGGATATGTGATGAAAAATAGTAAAATACATAAATCTATACGAAATTCATTTATGTTTAATAAAAAAAAAATTCAAAATATTCAATAAAACAACAAATTTAAAAAATTATATTTCTAAAAACAAAAAAAAAATCGGCCCTTCAACCCATTCGGCCCTTCGACATTCGGCCCTTTGTACCCATTCCGTAAATTTCGGTATGGTATAAGCCATGCTGTCGTTCAACAAATGTGGGTTGTTGTTTTGATTCTGTGTAGTATCTCTAAATTACTATCGTATCCTGTGTATGTGTGTTGTTGGTGAATCGAAGGGTATTTGAGGGCATATTTTGGTTGTGTTTGGTTTTTCCGACATCACTTGTGTGTTCTTTAAATCGTGTAATAAAATGCCTACCTGTTTGTCCGATGTAGAACGCCTCGCAATCGATATCTTGTATGTTGCTTTTTTATTGACGCAGTTTTCTATTTAGTTTGTTGTTCTGTAAGCTACTTACTGTGTAATTATGTTTTTTGAGGGCGTTGTGTATTACTTTTGCTGTCCATGGGTTATATTCCATTGTTATGTATTGGTTGGTTTCCCGGCATCTCTTTCTAGTGTGGTGAGTGATTCAAATTTTATTTTTATTTTTATTATTTCCTTGCAATCTGTTCTGAGCCCGAAGCACGTCGCTGCCAAATCGAGGACGTATGGCTATAGGTCCGATTTTATCACCATCTGCGCATTGCATAGCTCCATGTCAGCATATACTGGCATGGAAGATGGGTCACCCATGAGTTTTGCACTCCGAGAGGAGCATAGTTGTGTTCCATTTCATCCCAGATCGTAATCTGTTGATGAAAATTAACTTGTGCATCCTGCTCCTATCGGGATTCCAACCCGGTACCTCCCGATCGAAACGCGAAAACTTTAACCACTGTGCCGTTTGGTCGGTATCTTAATGTTGATTTTTGTTGGTATTGTGTGGAGTGGTTTGGGTTGCTTTTTTATATATGTATCTTGAAGATGTGTTTGCTGTTGACATTTTCTATTATGATATCCAAATAATTGATTTGGTGTTCTTCATTTTATGATTTAATCTTTGCAAACTGTTATGGGGCAGATGCACTCTCAACTCTTTCGCGGTTCGCTTTTCACGTCTTACTTTACGCATTGCCTGCCAAATCGGTGACGTACGGCTATAGGTCCGATTTACGTAGAATCATCAGCATAGCTGCATGCCCGCCAATAGTACTGACATGGACGTTGGGTCGACCCATGAGTTGTGCACTCCGACAGGGGGTCATAGTTGTATTCATTTCCACTTCCAATCGTAATCAGATGATGACAATCCTTTTTGCATCCTACCTCTATCGGGATTCGAACCCGGTCTCAACCGATCCAAACGCCAAAGCTTTAATCACTGTGCCGTTTGGTTGGTTGTTCTTTTCTTTTCACCAATATGAATTCTATATTAGTTGTAATTCCATATTCTATATTATTCTACATTATTGTGGAGATTTTTGAGTTGCCTGTTGGATCCCTTGAAAATAATTATCATATCATCCACGTATCGGTAGGGCTTTTTATATCGAACGATCCAACTTTTCCGTTGTATAGTATTCTGATACCAGCCATGCATTAGTCGTGACTTCGCGACTGAAGATTGTTATGAATAACTATTCTGTATTGAATTGAAATTTTCGGTATTAAATTCAAGTTGTTGTTTCTAGTAGTATTCAGTTAAAGTCCTTTTTAAAAAAAGTCTTTTGTTTCGCCTCGAATGATTGTGCTAAATTGAGGGGTTTTTCGAATCAAAATTATGTTCAATGAATATCGGGACCATATAGAAATGAGGTTTATTGAGAATTGATTAGTTGTGGTAAAATTTTGATGTAATGCGAAATCGATTTCCAACCTGTTAAAAATATCAATTTTAGAAAACTAATTATATTCTTCTATTGATTTGAAAACAATCATAATCATATGTAAGTACAGTTCCACTTGTCAAGGTTCTTGTCGTCACCGTCATCCGTCGTTTTATCTGGGGAAAATTGTAATAGGAGAAAAATTTACCTTTTGATACCTTTAGATGATATGTTGACAAAATTGCACCAAAGAAATTTTTTGTTTAAAATCAAAACATCTACATCAAAGAGTTCTGCCAAATTTTTTTTATAAAAATTGTAAATAATATGCACTAGTGTACATTGAACCGGTGTTGAAATGATTAAAACTTCGTTAACTGTGGATTTTCCCACGAATGAAGGATGTGTACGCTTATACATGCTCGTTAATTGTGATTTATCCTTAATAAAATTATCACCATTTGGTGTGGCGTTTCCATAAACTAGCATTTTAATAAACGAATTCTAAAAAAAAGTTGTTTTTTGGATTTTTTACCAATATTTATTAAATCATCCTTATAGTGATAATTTTTTTAAAGTTATTTTAAATAATTTGTTTTATATTTTTATAGTTTATTCGAATGAAAAGAGAGAGAGAGAGAGAGAGAGAGAGAGAGAGAGAGAGAGAGAGAGAGAGAGAAATTTCCCCTATATTTCACTTTGTACAACTTATTGCCCCTTCGGAATGAAAATTATTTATTCTGTAGATTAATTGATGAAGGCTTAACAAAAATAAAACCAAACTGCAGCAGAAAATTTTGCTATACAGTGAAATAAATTCACCTTAATATTTGATTTCAAACCATCAACAAAATACAGCTAGTATTGGAGCCTACTGCGTTACTCATAGGGAAAGAAATACAAACACAATTATAGTTCGCCTATAATTTATCCTACAGTATGCAAGAATAAAAACCAAATATTAAAAATAACTAAACTTTTCGCTTTTGTTTCTACGCTTACTATAGAGCATAGAGAAACGATAGTTTGCCGTCGCAAAGTAAAGCACTAGTTTTTTCAGAAAAAATTATCTTTAGAAAAACAACAAAACACCATAACAAACTTTAGCATCCTAACTACGAACAGGCTCTATAATGCCAGCATCTGAAACCTGGAGCAGCATTACTGAAATCGGTGAAAATTTCCCTAATCGGAATAAAATTTTCTTTGAAATTCTCTATATTATTCGAATTTTTTGCCGGCTGCTTTAAGCATTTTCGCTTTCAAGTTTACTAATACATTTTTCGTTGGCAAAAAAAAACGAATCCAAATTATCTTCCTCATCATCATCGGCATGTATGTATCGCCATTGTCTATGCATAAATTATGCAGAACACAGCATGCGAGCACAAACTTGCTCAATCGTTTTGCCATCCATTATGCATTCATTATCATCGGAACTTTTCAATTGTGATGAAGGAGATGATGAAGACGATGTTGAAGATATCGATATTGATGATGCCGATGATGATGAGGAAGATAATAGTTCTTGAATAGCTATATCGTCACTTATATTTTCCATTTTGTGTGTTGGATTTCAAACAACCGCAATACACTATCAAAATTATTTGTATATCGTTTTCGATATTATATTTTTATTTTGTTTTCGGAGCACAATAATGTTTTTAAATAACACTTTGAATAAAACACAATTTTTATTTCATTAAACACAACTTGAACTTTAAACAATCACAAATTTAATAAAATAGAAAAGGCGCGGTCTTTTTGACAATTTGACATGACGTCTTGTATATGTGTTAGTACACGTAAAAATAAAACACAACAAATTTTTTGGATTTTATTTTTGATACAAATTCAAAAAAATAACGACAAAAAATGTAAACAACGCCATTCTAAATCAAAAATGGATCAAAAAAGGAGCAAAATTTTGGTGTCACCGAAAATGATATAATATTTGTCTAAACTAAAGGAACTAAACTAAAGGAATACTTTCGAACCGATTTACAGCGCTCCCAATAGACTTCCGCTTTCTTTACAGAAAAGTATGAAAAAGATACTAGAAGTATTACTATACTTTTCTGTAAGAAAAGAGGAAAAAGGAATTCTGTTGGGGATGCGCTGTTACCCAGTCGGAATTTTCCCCTTAGTAGAAAAAACATTAGGTTTCTTAATTTAAAAAAAGGAAAGAAATTTAAAAATATGATTAAAGTAGCCGACGAAACATTCGCCAACATTTTTTTGTTAAACACAATGAATTTTCATTTATTTTCAAACCAATATAAAATATAAAATAAAAACAAAGTTATACTAGAAGATAAATTAATGTAAAGGCTAATCATCGCCATTAAAGACAGGGTTGATATAATTAAAGGTTTGAACAAACTACTTGAGTGATATGAAGTAAAGGCATGTTTGGATGGTTTTGGACCAGCGTTTTAGAAATAATAATTTATATTAGCGAGAACTGTGCATATGGTCTACCTGCTTGAAATGTATCTAACAATACAAACCGTCACTGCTTCCTGCCTTTTTAATTGATACCTTAATAATGAAAAATATATATAACCCAATAAGTGAGACAGGATCGGAAGACATTTAAATAACAAATAAAAATAAGTTTGTATTATTTTGTAGTTTGAAGCTTTGGCCCGTACAAACTAAATAAGTTCAAAATAACTAATCCATATATCGTCAGTTTCAATTGAAAACACAAATAAAAATTAACTTTTTTAATAAAAATTTATTCTTAAAAAAGCTAAAATAGTTAGTACTAAGTACCTAGTCATTTAACAAATCCTCACGGTTGAGAATAGCATTGTTTCGAAATAAATAAATAAATTATGTAAAGATACAAGTGTGACAACAAAAAATAATCATCATTCAAAAATTAATTTCATTGTTATTAACCGTATTCTAACCATATTAATATGTTGAATGCGTGTCTCCCTAAAGAAAATGGATATCGAAATTAAAATTTAATTAATTAAAAGATATACAATATTCATCTACGTATTAATTTTTGTTCGGTTAATTTTACGTATAAGTATGTAAGCGGTTAACTTTTCTTTTCTAACCGCCACCACCAAATAAAGTCCTCAAATTTCATGTGGCAAAGAAACTTGTAAACAGTACTAATTAGATCATAATAATTAAGAAATGTATATTGTATGAATAGAAAAGTAGAAATCATTGAATGTATGCAATGTACAACGTACGTAAATATGTACGTACGTAAAATGAGAATTTCCCCATTGGCAACTGTTCAAAAAATTTATTATTTTTTTTATTTCTGATTTGTTTTTGTAATACATATTTTGGCAAATTGAGGAGCATAAAAATTATCATAGTAAAACGGTATAGTATGTATTGTTATTAATTTATACATAATAACTAAGTTAATTTGTCTGACTCTCAATGTAAACGTAGCAAGGTCGTCCGAATATATAAACCACTACTAATGATGATTATGTATTTCTTCATTGTGAATACACACAAAATTTATTGAAAATATTTAGAATATTCCGCCTTTGTGACATTGATCTATTTGTACCAGACGCGCGTTGCTTTCTTTCGAGAGTAAAAGAAAATTAAAAATTATTATTTGTAATTAATTTGATGAGTATTTTGTGGGTTTGTAAAGCATTGTTTGTTTTTTATATTTTGTGTTCTCATATTTCCGGTTGCATTGCCACAGTTAATTACTTTGGATTGCTTCTAATTAATGGTAAATATATTTTTCATGTGGATAATTTTTCTTACGAATTTGTAGAGTTTTCTGAGTTGGGGAATATGTTTTTGAAAAACAAATTTTGTTATTTGTGGAATTTTAATTAAATTACACAGGGAATTTAACCTCACAAAGCTGTTCATGAAAGCTAATTATTGGTTATATAAAAAATATTAATTTTTTAATATAATATAGTGTTTATTATTATGTTGGTTATTACCGTAATGGAATTTTTAAGAAATTCTTTAAGTGAGTAATTTCAATTTGATTTCATCACTAAGTAGGAAGTATTTAAAAGACTGATAGGAAGAAATAAAGAAACATTCATTTAATCTACTTAAATGTGCATGCTAGATGACACACGTGCATTTGTTGTTCCACAATGTACCAACAAAATAGGGGACCGTTGAAAGAATATTTAACTATGAATTCTCTAAAAATGAAAATTTTTAATAGTGGACAATCTCGAAAATTTTACTGTACTGTGTACGAACATTTATTCAACTTATAAATTAGTATTTTAAGTATTATATATGTACCCATAATGGTACAGTGAAATTGACTCGAAATCCGGAAATTTATAGACTTTGAGAAATCGATAAAAAAAATGAAATAAGTAAATGATAAATTCAATCAAAAATTAAATGGAAGACACGCATATTATTGAATAATAGAACAAAATTGTTAATTATGTACTTTATATCTTTATCCATATACTCGTACATATCGATATACATACATACAAAACTTATTTTATACGCTTTAAACGTACTAACAATAATACAATGAACACAAGATTACAAAAATTTCTAAGGATTAATTCAAATTAAAAAAAAACAAAAAAACTGAATTGCTGTGTGAGACAAAATTTTCAGACCACCTAAGAAGATGATGGTAAGACAAAATATTAAAAAAAACAAACTCAAAAGGATGTTCAAAACAAATTGGTTGGACTCGGTATACACACATTCATTGATCGAGATAAAATCGTTTAGAACAAAATTTATTAACTTCCATCATCATTGTTCGAGTTCACTTTATTACTTTATTGTTAGCACTTACCAAATCTTGGTTATTTACTTATTTATTTATCTCATACATATACATAATACAGGAATATATTCTCCCAAACTTACCTAAAACGAAAATTAAAAAAGAAAAATTTTAGTTAAATGATCATTACATCTGTCACTAAAATTAGAATTAAAATCATGCAATAAAATTAAATTTGAAAAACGCGACAATCGCTAGCTGCAGCACTATTTCTATTTTTACGTATGTAACGTATTTACGCAAGATGTGCAAGAAATTCTATCAGAAGTGTGATTCATCTATTGTTTGTTATTTTGTTATATACACACCAAAAGCCATTGACACCTTTTATTAAATGATTTTTGTTGCGTTTATTTTTAATGCGATTTGTTTGTTTGGACTTAATATAAATAGTTTCAGCAAAAATGTACAATACAATAGGCAGTTCTAAAATTATTTTTCAAATAAAGGTGAGAAAAATTGTTTCGCATGGAAATTTATTGTAATGCATCGATGGCATTGTAGAGAAACTAGCGATCGCAGAATTCCACGGTTTATATTTGTAATCATTATTATTCAGCCCTTTGCAGCCGTATGTCACACTGGAGGTGACAATATAAAGTTATTGAAGTACCACACTGTAAAAGATTACAAAAATTAAAACTATTTGTTTCATTTATTACTATTATTTTATAATAGTAATAAATGAAATAAATATATAATACATTCAATTTCTACCACTGTAAATTATTTTAATTCATTGAGCTAAAAATAATACAAGTTGACATCCAACAACTTTTAAAATAAATCGAGTGCAAAGGGTTAGAATGATTTTCTCTTCTAAATTTTTATTTTTATCTGATAAATCTAATGATAAAGTCTAAAAGTAAGCTTCATACTTCATTGCAATTGAAATACAGTAAAAGTTATGACTAATCAGGCTTTTATTGATAGAAAATCTAAAGACAAAACTAGTTTAGTTGTTTTCAATTTCTGCTTGTTTGCGAGCAGTTCGGGCTTTATTTAAATTTATTCACATATATCCGGCTTAATTATAAATAACACATTTTATAAGAAATAAAGCAATTTTAAACTTGACCGTTGTGGCAAAACAAAATTTTTGTTTCACATTCTAACTATTTTATCTTAACAAATTGTATCGCACACGTATGTATACTTTTCTAAAACAAACAATATTTAAAATATAACTCGACTATTTAAGGCTATAAACTGACAAATGGATTCGAGAAGTTTCATAAATAAAGAACAACAAAAATATATATGTTCAATTATTGTTCATATTTGAATTTAATTTTGTTATTATGTTGATACGCATACGACGAAGATTACTTGCTCAAAAGGTGAATATTTTGTAACTAAACCTGAAATTTTGTTTCGATCAGAGGGAATTTTGTATGAATTTGAAATACTTAGGTGTTTTCTTGCGTTTATTCTACAGCTAAAATGGCAAAGCTACGAATGTCGCTTTCATATAAAATCGAAATTTGAGGTAGCTGAGCTTAGCGAATGTCGAGTTTATATCGGTAACTGTTATTAAATATTTTCGCTTTATTTCTATGGTTACTATAAGGGCCTGGTTGTTTTTCTAAGAAAAACCGTACTTAGTTAATCTCAGAGTGGGTTCAAAATAAAGTACCTACTTCGTCTCTGGCAGGTAAACGCGGTAATAATCATATGCAATTGGCTTCATATTGAAAGTAGTGCAATAGCCGTTTTACCATTATTAAATGCAAAGGGCTGCCGTGATGAATTGTAAACAACCCAGAGCTGTTTGGTGCGTCTGGCCAAATCTATCAACATTTGTATGCTACTCAGTGGAAGGATAGCCCTTTCTTGACCTGCCTACACAATTGTGTGGGTAAATTGTCAATACTCCAGTGAGTAACATTAAAAAATATTTTATAGATAAGTTTAGGACTAACTTACACAATTTTGTATTTCTCTTAAAATATAATACTCAAAATTTAGATGGTGTTAATTAAAGCCCAACTGGCGCAATTGTGTAAGATGGGTTTTTGTTCTGATGAAATTTTATGATGAAAATTAGTTTTCGTAAGATACGTATTTACTCACACATTTGTGTAGGTTGGACTAAAATTATGGTACAAATAAAAATATTTCTGAACCAGAAAGAGATAGGCAAGTATACTGAGAGAAAAAACGGAGGGGTGTATATGTTATGGCCAACACTCGACCTTCTTTTACGACGAATGTACATAAAATGCATCTCATGAACATAAAATGTAGTTAAAACTGTCTTGTATAATCATTATCCCTGCTTAAAATTAAAATCATTATCCCTGCTTGAAATTCACAAAACCAACAAGGACGAACAATTGTCTGTTGAAAGTTTAATTTTTTAATTTATTTAAATTGTTTAATTCTTTTTTTATGCAAATGCTTTTGAACCATTGAAGCTGCCACTTCGGGTGCATAAACTTTCACCAAATTTAGCAAGGATATGCCAGTTAATGAAATTTGTGTGAAGCTTTATTCCTAATCGTCAATCCGCCTAGACAAACGTCATTTCCGCTTAAATTTTGGAAAACTGATCAGAACCTGGTATTGTTGCAAAATTAATTTGGCATCTTTTAGTTCTTAATCGTTTTTTATCGTAAACGATATACTTTTCAAAATATTTACAAAAAACGTAAAACGACGACATGTCAAGTTATTCATACACAGTACTTTTACGAATACTAAACGAAAAGTTGAAAAAAAATAAGTTTTGATTTTTTGTTTCAATTTTTGATTTCCTTTTTTCATTCCGTTCAAAATTATTTTAAAACGTAGAAATTTTGAATTAATTTTAAGTACAAATATTTAGGTAAAGCATAATTTCTCTGAGTAAAAAATGAGTAAAAACGTTATAAAATCAATGGAATTCGATTTAATTTTGAAATTTTGGGTTATTCTGGATAATAGCCTAACCTCACTTAGATTTAATTTTGATAATCAAAGAGAAACTCATTGTTTAAAAATTAATGTCACATTCAATCAATAGTTTTCCTTTGAATTCAGATGAAGAACGTGATTCAATCATAATTTCGTAATGTTTTTTTTTCTCAGTGTGACGATATTTATAAAACTACTACCGGTATTTTGCAACATATTAAGAAAAGAAGGTTGAGTGAAAACTAATATTATGAAATGCCATGCCTTGGAGTCAACCAACTATAAAAATCAAAACAACTGTACTGCTGTTCCAAGATTGTGGATACCCAAAAGCAATTCATGTTTGAGAGTTGGATTAAGTAATCTCAAATGAAAGGAAAAAGGAAATTCAGTGTGAAAACCCCATGTATTATAATTACAATGGTGTAGTACAAATGAAGTTCGAGGCACACAGTTTTCGTTCCGTTCCGATTCGTTTCGTTTTCAATAAGTTTTTTTAAATTCTCACGCACATAGCTTTCGTTTCGTTTTGAGTTGTTTTAGTGTTATTTGATAAATCGAACTTTTTAATTTCTCACAATATTGTTTCAATTCAATCAATTATTTATAATTTCATATCAATTGATTTAATAATGAGTGAAGATTTCCACATTGAAAAAAAACGATAACCATAAACGCCAAAATAAATAATTTGAGGTTGTTTAAGTTTTTATTGAAATTTGACCAACTGTTTCGGTTCGGTTCCGCCTTAAACTTAACATTGTGGGCATGTTTTCGGTTTTCCATACATTGTGACATATTCAACTTAAAGGTCGGAACGGAACGAAAACTATGTGCCTCGACCTTGAGAATTAACTACAATGCAAAACATCGAGACTGGCTATAGTCTGTGGTTAAAACCCAATTGAGGGTTTATATAAACGTTTGAGTGCTCGGAAGCACAAAAACCACAGAAAAATGAAGATGACAACAGAAGGAAATTAACAGAAAGCAATAAGTATTTACTACACCCAGAAAAAAAAAAATTTTAATTCAATAACTTTGACTTATTGAATCGTATTTTTCGAAAATCAGCAATAAAATTATTTAATGAATAACTTAGTTTTAAGTTTAACAAAAACATGTATTCTATCAATAAAATAAAATAGTTTTACTAATAAATACACTTATTGTAATGATAATGTATTAGTTATCAAGTCTAAACTTACTAAATTTATTGATCGGACAATGTTCGTTGTTAAAATAAACATTAGGACTTGATTAAATTACTAATTCAATAACTAAAGTTATTACATTTACAACGTGACTGTTTTCGTTAATCATTAAAATTGGCTAAAGCATTATACTTATACTTTATATGTAAGTTCACAAATTTTCAATTTTTTTGTAGTTTGGTCACTGCAGTCTGATGAGACGACCGAATTTTTAATGCAAAGAATTCAGTGTTTCGCACTAATGGAAACATTGAATTTTAGAGAGTCGTGTTGCTGATATTGCAGCTCTAACTTGGTGGTAAACTCCATCTCCAAGTAAGTGCCGCAATATCAGCAACACGACTCTGTAGAGATTTCTTTTTCAGGTTCAGGTAGATTATAGTCTCTACACGGGCCTCGCACACTCTATGGGCAAATGCCCCATTCAAGATGGTCTTGAACATATATAGTATATATTATATATATTCAAAATACGTTCCAATTCCAACGTCTTGGTAATCTCACCTCAACCTCACCCTATCAGAGTAGGTACCATCATCTCCCATATTATCCAGAATATTCTTTAATATGATTATTACGCTCTTTGTAAAAATTAATAATTAAATTTTTTGGAATAATAACTAAAGAACGTTCAATTTAAAACGTCAAGTTATTGAACGGAACTAAATACTTATTGATATAACAATTATTGTGTCGATTTAAAGGTAGTAAAATCAATAACTATAAAATTGTTACGGCAATAACTTCGTTTATTGGCCAAAAACAACCTATGTTTCTTATTGATTTTGCATATGAAAATTGTTATTTCAACAACTTTTTTCTCTGAGTGTAATTTTCATTGCAAGATATCAAGTCTAACTGATCAACAGACAGTTAATTTCTTCACCGAAATTAATCAAAAGTCGTTTGAGCGGACCTTAGACTAGAATATATTCAAACCCAAGCAATATAATGATTGAATGTTTTAGCCTTGTTTTTGAGTTATTATTCTAAAATCTCAGGTTTGTTTTATTGTAAATTTATTTAAATTAAAGTGTTAGTGACGTCACTTTAATCAACATATATCGCACTGAGGGCTATGTGGATGTTCCCTTATTCTATATATATAAAACCTTAGGTATGTTTTGGTTCCGCTGCATCCCTAGGGTCAGCTTGTAGACCATAGCTGTTTATGTAAACTTAATTGCATTTTATTAAATTAAAATATATAGGAGCAAGCACAGACATAGCCAAACAAAGAATATAGCTTCTCAAATGTAAATAAATTAATTTTTATTAGGGACCCGGACAAACAACTGAAAGAACCTAATTATCACTTTTTCGCCTAGATAAAGATTGGAGTAGTTGTAGTGTGGTATCAACATTTTGCGAGGAAATTACCTACTTTAAACGTTAGATTGCACATTTAAAGTAGGTAATTTCCCCGCAAAATGTTGATGCCACACTACAACTACTCCAATCTTTATCTATTTAAATATGTTTGATTTTCCATATTATACTTAAATAGTTTGCAGTTCAAAGCCCTTTTTATTTATCTCTTCACCAGTTCATTTTCGTCTAAAATTCAATTTATACAAATCGACCTAACAAGATCAACCTAATCTTAATACCAATCTTTCCACTTCATAAAAATACCAATTTAAATTCAACCGAAAAATAATTTGTTTTATCTAACTTTATACCAATCTAAAAACGTACAGAACTTCTTCATATACGTACGTCTGAATATTTAGAGACGCAAGGAAACGAATTTAAATATCTACGAAAGTAAAAGAACAACAAAAAAAACTCGTAATTCATCTTACTAAAAATGATCTTAAACTCACTTATATTTTCGTTTTCGTTAACACACAAAACAATAACATATTCATATATAACGATAAAAAACGCGTAAGAAATTTTTTGTATACATTGAGTAGCTCTATATAAGTACGTAAGTATTTAAGAAAAGTTAACTTTCTTTAAAATAAACTTCAATTACTTTTTTTTTGTTGAGTGTGACATAGAAAATGACATTTAAAAATACACAGTACACACATACCAGGAATAATTCTAAAAATAAAATTTATTCTTAAAGTAGAAATTGTAAAAATAATTTTATTGTATTCATGTATGGCGTATTCATGTATGAGGCGTATTCATGTATGGTATTATAGTTAGATATATGTATATACACGATACCTACAGACATACGTAGAAAACTTGAAAATCAAAATCCAGATGTTTTTTATTATTTATACCGAAATACATTCTTCAAAAAACGGTTCATTATTATTTATAAGAAACCGAACCATATTTTGTAAACTATAATAATTGTTCACAAAAGAAACTTAATGAGCTTATTACACCATGTGTATCCAAGTCGTATAACATCATACTACAAATCTGGTCAACTTAATAATTTTTACGATTTTGCTTTACTTGATTTTTTTTATTTTCGCTATTTTCTTATTCCTAAAGTGTAAATGCCCGAAAAATGTTCAACATAAAGATGAAGTATCAGAACATAAAAAATACTCATACATAATTTTATATGCTAAGATCGTATCATGGAATAATAAAAATCATAATAAAAAGAAAATTAAGTTCACAAATATTAAAAACAACAACAAACAAGTTTATTTACTTTTTATATTTACCTTAACAATATATGTATGAACATACAAAAAATACACATAAGGCTTCTTGTATATAAGCTTATTGCACCAGCTTGTAAATATTCTTGTAAAATAGCTGTGCCCGTCGTCTTGGTTTCGCTGGGTAAATATTTGTATACTTGAGAAATGTAAATTAAATACAAACTGGGACTATTTGAGTCAATTCAATTTCTCTTATATGCGAACATAGGAACATTACTAGCACAAAAAACATAGGAACATTACTAGCACAATAAAATCGCTTTTATTATAAACAAAATAGAAATTAAAAATTTTATGATACTACACGTGATAAGAAGCGAACAGCACAGGGTGACGATCTTAAGAAATAAGAAGGTTTCAGCATACAATTTGTATTTCATTATTTCTTTGTTTATGGATATTTAATTGTACTAAAAATGGATCTTGATATTTGGGATAAAAGAAGTACATATTTTATTCGTTAAAATAGCTTTTCCATCTACGACGATTTATTTTTAAAGTTGAGATAATGTCCATCAGCCACTCAAACAGATTCGTTTTGCATTAAAAACTGCGTTTTTTTGAAAATACTGCACTAGACCGCGATAAATTATATTTTGATTTTTTAAACAATTTATATAATTTTAAAATATTTGTGCTTCAAATTCACTATATTGAGTCCTAAAGAACTTATATTAAGTCCATATCATGCATTATATTGTTGAATAAAGTTTATATTTGCTTGTACTCAACAACTCTGATCTACTCTTGATTTTATATAGAGTACAACCGAGTTCATCAAAAAACTTAATAATTCCTGAACTGACGAAACTAGGGAAATTTTTTAGTACACAATTTTTTGATTGTGTCTTACTTCATTTTAGAGACAGAACTGTCATTTTATTTTCATATTTTCTGTTGTATTTGCGGATATGCCGATTTCCGAGTCGGATGAAATATTAATAAGAAATGGGCAAATTTTATGGACAATGTGGATATGTCCCGTTTATCCCTTTACTGACCTGCTTACACAATTGTGTGGGTAAATTGTTATTACTCTATTGAGTAACATTAAAAAATATTTTATAGATAAGGTTAGGACCAACTTACACAATTTTGTATTTCTCTTAAAATATAATACTCAAAATTTAGATGATGTTAATTAAAGCCCAACTGGCGCAATTGTGTAAGATGGGCTTTTGTTCTGATGAAATTTTATGATGAAAATTAGTTTTCGTAATATACGTATTTACTCACACATTTGTGTGGGTTAGACTAAAATTATGGTGCAAATAAAAATATTTCTGAACCAGAAAGGGTTATATCGTAATTTCATTCCTGAAATGTTTGACGTTTCTCATGGGGCACTTCAATTTATAACTTACGAAGAAATGAAAAACCTAATATACTGCACATCGAGTAAAATTGGCGGTACATCATCAATTATTGTGTTCAGAACAACACATGTAGTTTATCTGAAATTTTAAAAAATAAAACACTACTGTTGATTAATGGAAATTTCCGGCTTTTTATTAAAATTTATTTTTCATAAATTCGGCTTTTCTGGATTCTCAACTTTATGGGGTGACTATAAAAAGAAAAATGTTTATGCGTTCCGCAGATTGTTTAGTAGTACTTCCAATTTTCATCATTTATGCTTTAGCTTTATGTTCTTTCTGCAGTACCAGTTGGAGCATCCGAACGAACCGAGAGGGAATCAATATTTCAACTAGCTGTTGATACGATGACAAACTTCGCGTTCCCATTACAACTGGTCCCAATTTCGAGTTAATTTTAGCATCGAGTCGAACATTATGAATTAAAGTCACAATCCAGCAATCTACTTTCTTTGATTCTATGTTTATTTTATCAACCAACATACTTAAGGTAATGCATTGATGGATTCACGGTTTCCAAAATTTTTCCATGTAATTCTTTTTTGTCATATCGAAAAAAAAGTATTTCAATGCATGATTTGTAGGTTATGTTTTCATCATACCTACTTTCTTGTCGCACAAAAAATTCCAACAACGGAAAAGTTAAATGCCAATTCAGATATTGGCAGGTTTTTGCCGTTAAGTCAGTTTTTCCATCATACGAATAGAATTACTGATTTGCCACATACTTCCGTCCAAACGGGATATAACTAGATGGTCCAGACGGGGTCAATACGAATATTCCAATTTTCGTCGACGCATCAGACGGTTGCAATGAATCAATTACGGTTTGGGAGCGTTTAGCACCCGCCACTTATTCGCAACTCTTGAACTTGTTCAATTTCGGCATTTGCATCGTATGCGAATGTCATACGCAGTAGTTCCATCTCTTATGGCTCATCCATTTCAGCTTGGTTATGAAAATCATCACCCATAAATCCATTATCACTATCGCTGTCATCTAAATTTATGTTACTATCACCTACGGTTGATTGCAGCATTCTGAAATTAAAAAGATCGTTAAGAATCGCTTCCTTACTAGGTGTTTCCAGCCAAATACGTACTTATTCATGTCGCACGGCGTATCACTAATATTGTATTCCCTAATGATTATAAGAATTCCGTCCAGCCTTTTGTATATCACATAAAATTACTCATTTACAACGGGTGCGTCCTCATTGAGTATAAATTGATTTTGTATATTATCCCAGTACAGATTATCGTAATCAAATAAAATTTCCGAATTATTCGATACCAGCGTATATAGAAAAGCTCGTTTCGAACTATTCATATCGCTTAAATTGGATTTTATATCGGCAAATACGGAATCCAAAAAAAGTATTTAGTTTACCATTTATCGTTGCTTTACATTTTCACAACACAGCACTTAAATTTTAAACTTAAAAACTTATTAATTAGATTTATTATTGAGTGTAACTAAAAATTTATAAAATATTTTTGTTAAATTTAACTAATTTATTATTTATTTCGTAATTTGTTTTAAACGTCAAAATGATTCACTTGAAGTTAGTAAAAGTTGTTGTACTAAAATGTTCCTTCCAAAATTTCCCTGTATTTTATCGCGGTCTCGAACACAAGATTTCAAAAAAACGCAGCAAAAATGTCCTTTGCATTTACTAAAACGCAATCAACCCAAACTACCTGTTTTAACCTACTTTGGCAGAGTAAGTAGAGAATGTATAGAACCATTGATACAACAATTTAAACTTATTAACCAGCTGGTCAAAAGCTAGAATGTATTTTGCAACAAAATACAATTTGGATAATAAAAAGTTTTCACGTATAAGTAAGTATATTCTTATTTAAAAAGGTATTTTCTTCAATGATTTACTTCTGCTTCAATAACTTCTTACATCTCTCTAGTAGTATCTTATTCACTCCTTTCATTAAAAATTTAGGGTTAGATAAGTGGTGGTCAACACTATGACCAGCATAAGACAATATTGTGACAAGAAATGTCACAATTTGTGTTGTTTTGAGTACGTTTTTGTTTCACATTTATATCATTTCGAACCATGTTGGCTTTTGTCTAAACTACCAAATTAACTTTTCGAAAATAATTTTTCACAGTTTAGACCTTGATAAACAAATAATGACAAAAACATAACATTTCAAATTTTAGTAAACGTAGTATTTTGGTATAATTTTATACTACGATTCACAAAAATCTCATGATAAATGCGAAGTCGCTGGAAGTTTTCGTAAACGCTATGTATTTCCTTTTAATAGGTAAAATTAGATTTGTAAGTCAAACTCTATAGGATGGAGGATATTGGGGATTCAAATATCATCCCAATCGATGTTTCTAATCTTCTTTATCTGGAAATTTATTCAAATCTATAAATCCCACTATAAAACCTAAACTATGTCAAAATTGGTTAAAAACGCTCAAGCTCCAATCAATAAGTCTAAACATCATAACTTCATGTACACTTGAAATTCCTATACTACAAACTAGATTTGCTAAGAATCGGGTAGAAACGAATTCCTTTAATATGGCTAGTAAGTTTCAGAAGTTGGTTTAAAACTTCGGTTAGAATTCATTCCAATTTTTGAAGAATTTAATCATATTCGACCGGTTTGAAGTTCTTGGACAAAAGTTTTTGGACATAAATTTATGCGAGTGTTCTTTGTGAAGTTTTTGGACACAATTTTATTTCTTGAGCAAAAAAATATAGAAGTGTGCCGATTTTTATATAAAATGTTAATAGTGTATTTATTTTATATAAAAATCGAAACACTAATTTTAATAAATATTGATAAAACAAAAGAAATTGTTAAACATTAAAAAAATCTAATAAGTATGCAAGAACGAGCATATTAGATTTTTTTAAATTTTTCACTAAATCACATACCATACTGTATAAAATGATACACCAAATAACAAAAATCTCAGAGATTGGCTCGCATAGTGACTATATGCATTCGAAAGGGGATACATTTTATCAATATTAATTATAATTATTGTTTCGATTTATATATAAAATAAATACACTGTTAAAATTGCACACTTCTATAAATTTTTGTCCAAGACATAAAATTGTGTCGAAAATTTTTACAAAGAACACTCGCATAAATTTTTGTCCACAAACTTTTGTTCAAGAACTTGGGTCATATTCGGGTAAAAAATTTTATACAGCAAAGCCATATTCGAAAAATGGAACAAAAACCAGAGTAAAAAACTTATCTCGAATTTTATGCAGCAGTCCAAAAATGTGTCCAAAATTATAATTCGAAAAAGCATGACCAAATTATACAATTCGCCACAACAATTTATATGATTCCACTCAATTTCATCCTACTCAGCCAACAGTATGAAAGAAAATCGCTCATTTTTAGTTAATTAAATGCTCTATTAAAAAATCGTAGACTCCATCTATTATAATCAACGCGATTGGTTCAACTAGAACCACTTTAGAAAAAGTTTGCAGAACCCATATAAAAACAATATTTAAAATCAAATGGAACACGAAAGGTATAGATTTTGGACTAATTTTACAGAGCCAATCGAAAATCAAATCAAAACCAAATTTATAATAGAATACAAAACATGATATAGTCATTTGAATAATTAAAGGCTCTCTATAGGCTAATCAAATGTCTCATTGAAAAATTTAAGGTTCCGCTCGTTTTCGAAAAAAAACATTGGGGTTTTCCGTTTTGAAGCATTGCAGAACCTAATAGGACTCATACACGACACAATCATACATGACCAATCGTGTGATTGCACAATCATGATTTGTTCGCTCACGATACATGCATTTTGTACATTCATCAGTTTTAAAATATGTCTGAAGAAGCTTGCGTTGCGATTTTAATTCGAGTAGCAATACGGAGAAAAACAAATAAAAAAAAAGACTTTGGCGAAAGAATGGTATAAACAATTTAGTAAATATAAACATTCGAAATTCTAGCAACAGTGGAAACGTTTGAGGATCTTATATTCTTTATTATTTATTAACTTTGCCATATATTTACTGTAATATGACACACACGAGTTAAAACATAAGACTGAGAAAATTTCACGAAAATATCAAAAAATTTGAAAATCACACAAGGCGCAATCACTCAATCAATACCATACACTGTCAATCGGCATGCATAATTACACGATTGCGGATACATATTAGTAGTATTTCAATGTAATAAGACTGTTTGTATGAGTAACAGTTGCATTGCTTGCTCCAAACGTGTTTGCTTTACAAAAACGATGCTGTACGTAAATAGTTATGTCAAGTTAAAAAAGTAGATAATCTCGAGAAAATAGCTAACAGTAACTCCATTGTTACACCATTTACGGTGTTCCATTAAATGCACCGCAAAATTTAATTACTCGTACCGTTGTTAAAATCGTGAATGAAGAGTTGGGCGTACCGGTAAGGCGGTAACCACAAAGGCATCGGTGCAAATAATCGCAAGCAAACAAAATTGAAAACCTTTTTTATATGCTTTTTACGCTATTTGCCGTATGCACTTGGCGAAACACACTAATACTTAATAAACACAGAAGAATTTATTAATCGTCCGTGAATTTAATTTATTTAAGAATTTTTTCGGCTTTTCGGACAAAATATTATTTTAATGGACACCCATACAATGTTTACGACTATTTTAGTCGCAGAAAACAAAGAGGCCATTTATTAACAATATTTCTACCACAAAAGTAGAAAAAATGCACTCCCCTCCCCCAAACCTTTAACCCCCAGGGTGTACTTGTGTATACAAAGAACACAAACCCTTGCAAAAATGAGAACTCCCTTAGGTAGCTTCTTGGCAGCTTGGTTTCGTACTGATAAAAAGTTGGTCTACTCATCAGGTTGCAACGACCAAACTGCAAAAATTCCACTCTTGCTTTGTACCGATAATACAAAACAAGAACATATCGATTTAGCGAATTATATATCACTAAATCAGAAACCAAAGGAAATTCTCACTATGTATGTGTAACAAGCCAACACATTTAATTAAGAAGAATTTATTAATCGTCCGTGAATTTAATTTATTTAAGAATTTTTTCGGCTTTTCGGACAAAATATTATTTTAATGGACACCCATACAATGTTTACGACTATTTTAGTCGCAGAAAACAAAGAGGCCATTTATTAACAATATTTCTACCACAAAAGTAGAAAAAATGCACTCCCCTCCCCCAAACCTTTAACCCCCAGGGTGTACTTGTGTATACAAAGAACACAAACCCTTGCAAAAATGAGAACTCCCTTAGGTAGCTTCTTGGCAGCTTGGTTTCGTACTGATAAAAAGTTGGTCTACTCATCAGGTTGCAACGACCAAACTGCAAAAATTCCACTCTTGCTTTGTACCGATAATACAAAACAAGAACATATCGATTTAGCGAATTATATATCACTAAATCAGAAACCAAAGGAAATTCTCACTATGTATGTGTAACAAGCCAACACATTTAATTAAGAAGAATTTATTAATCGTCCGTGAATTTAATTTATTTAAGAATTTTTTTCGGCTTTTCGGACAAAATATTATTTTAATGGACACCCATACAATGTTTACGACTATTTTAGTCGCAGAAAACAAAGAGGCCATTTATTAACAATATTTCTGTGGTAGAAATATTGTTAATAAATGGCCTCTTTGTTTTCTGCGACTAAAATAGTCGTAAACATTGTATGGGTGTCCATTAAAATAATATTTTGTCCGAAAAGCCGAAAAAATTCTTAAATAAATTAAATTCACGGACGATTAATAAATTCTTCTTAATTAAATGTGTTGGCTTGTTACACATACATAGTGAGAATTTCCTTTGGTTTCTGATTTAGTGATATATAATTCGCTAAATCGATATGTTCTTGTTTTGTATTATCGGTACAAAGCAAGAGTGGAATTTTTGCAGTTTGGTCGTTGCAACCTGATGAGTAGACCAACTTTTTATCAGTACGAAACCAAGCTGCCAAGAAGCTACCTAAGGGAGTTCTCATTTTTGCAAGGGTTTGTGTTCTTTGTATACACAAGTACACCCTGGGGGTTAAAGGTTTGGGGGAGGGGAGTGCATTTTTTCTACTTTTGTGGTAGAAATATTGTTAATAAATGGCCTCTTTGTTTTCTGCGACTAAAATAGTCGTAAACATTGTATGGGTGTCCATTAAAATAATATTTTGTCCGAAAAGCCGAAAAAATTCTTAAATAAATTAAATTCACGGACGATTAATAAATTCTTCTTAATTAAATGTGTTGGCTTGTTACACATACATAGTGAGAATTTCCTTTGGTTTCTGATTTAGTGATATATAATTCGCTAAATCGATATGTTCTTGTTTTGTATTATCGGTACAAAGCAAGAGTGGAATTTTTGCAGTTTGGTCGTTGCAACCTGATGAGTAGACCAACTTTTTATCAGTACGAAACCAAGCTGCCAAGAAGCTACCTAAGGGAGTTCTCATTTTTGCAAGGGTTTGTGTTCTTTGTATACACAAGTACACCCTGGGGGTTAAAGGTTTGGGGGAGGGGAGTGCATTTTTTCTACTTTTGTGGTAGAAATATTGTTAATAAATGGCCTCTTTGTTTTCTGCGACTAAAATAGTCGTAAACATTGTATGGGTGTCCATTAAAATAATATTTTGTCCGAAAAGCCGAAAAAATTCTTAAATTAATAAACACATTTTATTAAACACTTGTTTTTTATTTCGAAAAATTAGATTTTTTGAATATTTTAATTAAAAAATTTGTTCAAAAAGTTTGCAATAATACCACAAAAAACACCTACTCACAAAAATGAACCATTTTGAGAATACAGGACTCTCATTTCATAGAATTAATGAACTACCAAGTTTTAAACTTTCATATTTTATCACTTTCACCAAATGGGTTTCGTGATTATACATAATCACCTGTAAAAATGAATAATTCTAAAAAATTTATCATATTTACCGACTCAGTTGGTAATTATGGCTGCAGGCCAATAGTCGGGTAAATAGTTTACTATGGTAAAAATCGGATTTAGAACAGATTTTTCGATAAGTTTGCCATAGAGTTTTTGAAAAATAAATGAATTTACCGAAAAATTTACTTAAAATTGTCTTTTACCCGACTATTGGCCCGCATCCTATGTATAATAACCGGTAATTATATATAATAATCAATCATACACTTTGACCGTAACATTTAATTTTTACATTTTAATACAAGCTTTTTCTAATAAATCAATCTTTTCTTCATTATCTCAGATTGTTCAAGTTGGACAATTATGTTCCGTTTGTTTGAATGACATGTATATGATACGTATACGGCTCCAATTGGGAAAATGGCGGAAGCAGGATTCTTATTGGGCTCAAATATATTCCAATAGCCGCCTTATTGAATTGTTTTAGTATTGGTGATTTACACTGTTAATATTTTATAAATGTAAATTAGTGAAAATTTTACTAAAATTATAATTATATTAAGCGTTTTCGGAAATAGCTCATGGTAACTTTTGTGTAATTATAATTTTTTTCATGCTGCTAACAAAGTTACACAAGTTACCCGGTCTATGCAAAAAGTAAGATTACATTTCGCGTGTGAATATTTATATTCAGCAAAATTCAATGACGTATTTTAACTAGATATAATATTTTTGTTGTATTTTTCTAATAGTTTAAACTTTGAAAGTTTAAGACTTTGACCGTTTAAGACTAATGTCTTTATTGAAATTCTGAAGGAAGTAGTCTTAAATAATACACTTGGGTGCAAAAAAATCGCACATTGCTCAATTTTCCCCAAAAGGACAAAAATACCAATAAAATCCAATATTTGTTTAATTTTTTTTAATGCAGACTCAAATTCTATTTCAATACCTATCCAGTGGTACCTTTTTTGTACTTATACCTTGTCAACAAAGTGATTTTTTGTCAAATGCATTTAGCTGGCTTTCGAATTAAGTTCTAAAAATAATTCAACAAGATCAATACAATAGCATGTCATGAAATATGTCGGTCGGAATTGTGATCAATCGCATATCGGCGGTTAGCCTGAACGATCCTCTATTCATTACGTCTTCAACCGGAGCAAAGAAATGGATACCTCACCAGAGGTAGCCGCACAAATGGTTGAACTAATTTATGCGGGGCAGCACCAAATTGAAATGGTTCTACAACTAAATTTGAGCCGATTCTCCGTTCGTCGAGTGCGGCAGAGATATCAGGAAACTGGTGGCTTCAGATGGCGACAAGGATCTGGCCGACCTCGTGCTACAGCACAGCGTTATGACCGCTTTCTTGTAACAACTTCGTTGCAAAATCGCCGTATGAATGCGGCTCAACCGGGACGGCGGTTCCAAGAAGTTCGTAAAATTGAAGTCAGTCGGTGGACAGTTAGAAGACGACTTCGAGAAGTTAATTTGACTACACACAGACCAGCAAACGGGCCAAAATTGACCGCAGCCCACCGACGAGCCTGTCGTGAGTTCGCTCGAGGGCATATGAATTCGACAAAGAAGAATGAAGAACAGTCTTGTTCTCTGACGAGTGCAGGATGTGTTTATATGGCACCGATGGAACGGAAGAGTATACAGAAGACAAAGAGAGCAATATGCACAATGTTGCATTGAAGAACGTGTCTCAGGCATATCATTAGAGGCGAAGACAGATTTTGTATTCATCACATGAGCCAATACTGGCTGTCGATCAAGAGGAATGAATTCTCAATGGTACATTGAGGACGTACTCGAGAGTACGTTTACCTTTTGCCGGGTTTATTGGTGAAAATTTTCTGTTTATGCAGGTAATGCGAGATCGCATACGGCTGGTGTAGCATACCAGTGCTTTGAACAAGTGGATGTGCCTGTTATGGAGTGGCCAGCTCGAAACCCGGACCTCAATTCCATCGAACATTTTTGGGAAGAGTTGAGAAGAAGGGTTCGAGCCAGAGATGTTGCTCCAACGAGTCTCCAGGAGCTACAACAGGCGATCGTAGAGGAATGGGATGCGATACCTCAAGATTTTGTGAAAACTTTGGTGAAATTAATGCAGCATCGAATGGAAGCGGTCATTCGGGCCAGAGGAGGGAATACTTCTTATTAATAAAACCGTTTTGTTTTGTTTATTTCCATGTTTTAATTCGATTTTAACCCCTAATTTTCATGCTGACAAATTCACAAAAAAGTGTTCCTCACATGTTTACCCCCAAAAATCAGTTTGATGGCACGTATAAATACAAAAAAGGTACCATTGCACTGGATAGGTATTGAAATAGACTTTGAATCTACATTAAAAAAAAATTAAACAAATATTGGGTTTTTTGGTATTTTTGAACTTTTGTGGAAAATTGTGCAATGTGCGATTTTTTTGCACCCAAGTGTATATTAGAAACTCTCCAAAGATTTTTGTAGAGCTGTTTAAACCAACTTTTTACCATATTGTTCAAATTTATGAACGAAAAGCGACAGTTCAATTCAAAATTATTAAAAAAATTCAATTTTATGTTATATTTATGCTAAGAGTGTATTGTAACAATATAAAACAGTACATAATATTTTATTTTGAATAATTTTTCTGTTTTTAATACATAGTCGAATACACATAATTATTGTTTTTGATTAAATGTCAAAATTATGATTTCTAAGACCACCTATTTAGCTGATATTAACGAAGACAATTTTTTAAGACTACTGACAGATAACACTAAGTGCAGAATAAGAATTTAAAGTATCTAGTCTTCGTTAAGACAAAAGTTTTGCTAACCCAGTAAAAATACGTCTGTGACTGTACGTTAGAATCGGGGGGTAAAACGACTAAAAGATCGGAATGATGTTCGGAAATAGATCTGATATTTTGTCAGCAAGCTACTCAAAATTTGTCATGGGCTATTTCCGAAAACGCCTATTAAATAAATTCATAATTTATAAAGAAAATTTAAAAAGTCTAATCAATATAATAGGTATTAAAGACATACGACATACCATATATAAATTGTTTATTAGAAATTGTCACTCAAAACTATGAGTATTTTTTCAACATGGGCCAATAACAAGTTATTTCCAGAGGTATGGAGTCTATATGTAGGTCGAATAGGCCTATAGTTAGAGAACATTTTCCGGTATGAGTTTTTTCCTAGCGGAGAAAATGCAACATTGTTGACCTATTTGAGTATTTTATCAATCTGGGCCAATAACAAGCCACTTCCAGGGATTGGGGCAAGATACCACTATATAGGTCAAATTGGCCTATCTGTAGAGAACATTTTCCGGTATAAGGGTTTTCCGAGCGGAGCAAATGTAACATGGTTAATAACAATTTTCCACCGTAAATCTTGAGTATTTCATCACTCTGGGCCAATAACAAACCACTTCCAGAGATTGGGGCAAAATACCACTACATACTTAATATTAAATAAATATTTCAGATCTATCTTTCTCCCAGATACGGCACAACACGCATTAAAAACACCAGCTTATCAACTTTCTTACTTGATACACGGGTTACGAATACTATAAAAGTTGCAGTTTCTTTAAGTAAACATTAATGCTTATTTCATATTTCCAGAATATATAAGACATTTTACTCTTCTCTTTTATATTATTATGAATATCTTTATACGAGTATATTATACGATCGAAATAAGTTCAATCATACATATTCCATTCTAAGAAAAATGAAATAATCATAAAACTTTGAGAAACGCCGATGACCAGCAAGACAGAATGAAGCAAAGATATAACAAAATTCAATCTTCATTCTAAATTGAATTAATAGTTTTCTTTACTTAGATAGTTTGTTCTTCCTCTACACTTCTACATATATTGTTGCCTTGATGATTTTACGATACACAAAACACACTCGTTCTGACACATTTTCTTAGCTGATTGTAGCTTAAAATCTCAAAAGGAACAATCATTGTTTTTAGTTTCACATTGTAATGTTATTCTTCGGGCGAAGGAATAAAGAGAACCTTTTTTAGAAAATCTTAACAACAACAACAACTAAAATTAATAAAAAGCAGAACTGACAGGTGGATAAAATTTTATGTATAGAGAAATAGAGATACCAGACGTTTTATCTACCGGAAATTATAAGTGTTTTGTTCTTGTTTGTGTTTCATATTTAATTTTAGTTTCGATTTCTTAAAGTTGTTTTTGTATTCTTGGTTTATTCGTTATTTGTACCAGTATACGAGTCTGTATGGCTTTAAAATTAGAACTGAAAGTGATTTGATAAGAATATGAGTATGTGTGGTTGTATATTTAACAGAACTTACTGAAGTTTTATTTAATTAATTTTTAATAAGTGTATCTCTACACATAAGAAGTATGTTCTTAGAAATCAGAATGATTGGTTTAATTAAAATGATATGTTTTAATTGTTGTAGACGAATTTGATCTGGCACGATCGTACGGTCGTATATGACTGGAATGTGGGATTTATACGACTTCGAATTCAGAGGCATTGTTAGTTTGATAAATAGTACATATTAACTTACAAATTCGAAATATTCTTAGAAACGTCTCTGCTTTTGGGCCGAAATGTAGAATAAAGGCATAACGTTAACGCAACTTCTGTCAAAATAGATAAGAAATTTCTAATTTTAGTGTATTATTTTATTCGCCATTTTATATACGTTAACATTTACTTAAGTAACGATCGACATCTAAGGTTTCAATGTGAAGTAGTATTAAATTCGACTTAAATCATTAATCAACTAGTACGAAAAATTAAGTAAACCTTTATTTAACCGTAGAAGGGAAAATGACAAGCTTTCTTCTATAAAACACTTTTTTTTATCCGTGCAATCTGTTGTGGGGCCTATTCAAGGCCCCTTTTCCGTCCTTACTTTTACGCCAGTGCTTTACGCAATTCGAGGACGTACGGCTATATGACCGATTTTAAGACCATCTGCACATTGCAAGCTCCATGCCAGCCTATACTGACATGGAAGATGGGTCGGCCCATGAGTTTTGCACTCCGACAGGGGGTCATAGATGTGTTACATTTCTTCACAGATGGAAATCTGTTGATGAAGTTTCACTTTTGCATCCTGCCCCTATCGGGATTCGAACCCGGTACTTCCCGATCTAAATGCCAAAGCTTAACCCACTGTGCCAAAAAATTTTTGCCTGTTACAATATAGACCTCCGAATTAGTTATATCAAGAATCGACAGAAAGAGTGCTTTAGTTTGAAAGGAGACTTTTGTTATGGTAAAAAACTAAGAAGCATTGATCATTTCGCAGACGGTAGAGTGACCATGAACGGTTTAAAAGACTATATAGAGACTAAGCTCGCATGAATAAAACCAATGCCAATCGGCGATTTAAACCGGTAAATAAACTTTATTATCAGAATAAATAGTCATTCTCATCGTAGCGCGATGAAATCTAACTAAACCTTACACAGAGCTCACACATAGAACTTACCGGTAAGTAAAGAGTAATTTTAAGTCTTTACTTAAATACCAGACTTTCGTCGCAATTATGATAGTAAGAATGACGATTTTATGAGGTTACGATTTTCCAATTTGCTTTTATAATTTATAAATTTAAGTATTTTTATTTTTAATAAAAGTATGCGTTAACTTCTTACTATTAAATTATTCACCAAAAGTGACAAAAGTTTATAGAAAGTGATTACCTCAGCCAAATTTGACTCATCCTTTTATACGTACAATATAAATACACATCATTCGCAACTATGCATCAAACCAATTCTTGGAGTAGCTTACTAGTTCAAGTTTAATGTACACATTTTAAACTTGACATAATTAATCATCGTACTCACCACACGATACAAAATAACCTACTTTGAGGTTAATATTCGGCAGCGAATAATATAGGTAATATGTATTTACTTCCACTTTAAATAATGAACTCCATAAGTCATCTGCTTTATATACATTTTCTTAAAACACAATTTATTAAGTCCACATAATCCACAATGAATTCTCGTACAATTTTTTTTTATATTTTCGCCATCTCACATGCGTAGGTGTGGATGCCGACATAAAATTTGCGAAACAACAAATCACTATACGTATTCTTTAGATTAAGATAGGTTAAGGTCACACAGTAAAAAATATTACAAAATTGTGTTGTACATGTACATGGAAGACCATATATATAAGAAGATAAGACGTCATGGTTATTTAATGAAAGATTTATCGTAAAAAATGGTTTTCTTAGTTTTATGTGGATGAGGAAATCTACCTGCGAATACACTATACATGAACAGATTTAAAAAGTTAAGACAAAGGGGTAAAATGGTATTTTTTATTTCAGGCTTCGTTCCAAAATTATTTCTGAATTGCTTGAGAATATACCCTACGCCAACCTACGCCTAAAAGGGTATATTTAAGAGTATTATTTAAAAATTTATTTGCATGCAATACAGTGGAGGAAATAATTATAAGGTAATTTGATTAAAAATTTAAGTTGTATGCACCAAAAACAAATAATAATCCACTTTTAATTTAAATTTATTATTTGAGGAAATCATAAAACTTAATAACACTGGCGGACCAGAAATTAGTTGTTAGATAAATTTTGAAATCTTTCAATAAATACGAAAATAAATGTAAGAAAACACATTTTCGCTAAAACTTATAACTTTGGTATAATTTATTAAAATTAAATTTTATTTTTTTTGCCATTGCTAATTAAAATCAGGTTAAAATTTTACTTTGCAAATGTTCACTGTGGAACTACAATCAATAATATAATTGGTTAAGCGTAAATTATACATACTTACTCTTTTCTTAGAAGGGAAAGCTCTAGCAAACTATTTCTTTCCCACGTGTGATCCAAGTATGTAAAGTTCACATATTGTGATGGTAATGATGTAGTCCATCATTCTTTTACACGAAAATAAACTATGAATGCTTATTTCCAATGTAATAGTTGAAACAGTAGATGCAGTATCATGAATTGTGAACAGTTTAATATAATTAATTAACACAAAATATATTTGTTTAGAAAATATAGAATATTTGTATTGAATTGTAAGATTCCATTTCGAAACTGGGGCTGTGATTCTTCAAAGTTCACTAGCATTTAGAAAACTCTATTTTTTGAAACTATTGGATCTTGGTCGAATAGGAATTTTTGTAAAAATTTAGTTATTTACTTTTGTTGTAAGCTACTGATTCTAATGTGATCGCCACTTTGAATTTTTATACCCAAACAATCGTTTCCAGCAGTGTATTTGTAAATGTATATGTTTACGAGTAGGTAAACTTCACGACAATAACCATTATGAACTTAACTTTTTTGAGTAAACTGAAATGAAAACTTATCATTTGTGCCTGTGCATAAAAAACCCCGAATTGCAATTTAAGTAAAAACAGCAGATGGTTAATTTATATTTCTTATATTTCATTTTCAAGAAGATTGCAAAGTTTGTATACATTCATACATATACATATTAAAAAAAACGTCTTGTGCAAAAAATAATAATAATGGAATGCAGGCACATTGAAATTATTTAAAGTATGTATTATAGTTATTATAAATAAATATTTCATACAAAAATAAAATTATTCGAAAATTTGCAAATAAATTAATCATTAATGGTATGGTGTTGTTACATTTCTTAAAGATAAAATTAACCAGAGTTAAGTTATTATTTTATTTTTATATACTTACTTTATATAAAAATGTACTTCAACGTTTCGCAAAATTTCGTGCTCAACTTTTTAAGAGTGGGTAGATTTTGCTGAAAATTTTAATTGTTTTATTTTAGTATTGCCAAGTATTGCGTATCGAATATTTAGATCATGGTTATCGAAACTACGTAAGTATATTACTTTATAACGAGGAAATGATTAATACATTTAACACTATAGATGCTATTTCGATATGCTTACGTTTGCTGATAGGTTCTCATTTTTTCGAACTGTAAGTATTGACTAGTGTCTGACTGGTCACGTGATGTGGCGCGAATAGAAACGAAGTAATACTACTGTAGTGTAGTACTATATATATGTTCAGATTTTGTTATAGTCTGAACAAGTTGCATAACACAAATCCTTATTAAATGGAAGCTTAGCTATTACGCTTGTAATATTTATAGATTTGGTAAAAAATCTCGATTAAGTGTTTAATACTTGAACACTTGACGCCTCACGTATAATACTTCAAAATTTTGATTTGACAATTTGATTACTTAATACTTAGACGAAATTTAAATAAAGTGAGTAGTTTTAAATAATTTAGAGTAAATTAACCAAATAAACGTCTTCAGCAAAACGGAACAATATGACAAGAAATTTGTCTTGTTTATATTGTGCCCAAGCAAACAAAAATAATTTTAAGAGATTTAACGACCGCAAGGACAATTGTTAATAGGGATTGGTTGATTTTCACAAAACGCCGCTTGTATCAAATTTTATAACAGTATATATATAGATCGATTTAGTATGCTACACAAGACAAAACAAATGGATGTTAATTTTTTTGCGTGACAAAAATAAGAAAAGCAATTAAGTATTTGAAAATTAGATTAAGTACGGCAACCGTTTGCTAGTAGACAAGGTCGATGTTATACTACCATATTCCGTAAGACGGAAAAGGTTTGTTTTTGTTGTATTTTAGTAATTTTTAGCAAATAATATAGTATTTATTTGACAGCTGTATAAAATACTGAAATAGAAGATTCACAAAAAATCCATCGTAGCATATGAAAACAACCAAATTGTTCATATGAAAAACGGCATCCTAACTATAAGCGTAGGAATTGGGCATCCTAATTATAAGGGTAGGAATTGGGTGTAATGTATCGTGGGTGTAAGAGGAGCGAGGGGGGGGGGAGGTTTGTAGGGAGGAGGTTAGGTGTAAGTTTCATAATTTACGAACAAATTGGTTTTCGATTGGTTCAAATGAGATATTTAAATAGAAATATTGAAATAGAAATATTAACTCGCATTTATCTTATAAATTATACTCGAAGTAAATCAGAATAAGGTTTCATAACGTTGTAGGTAGGGTTTACAACTTTTCATTCGCCAAAGGAAGGACATCTAGAACAAGAAACCGGGAATACTTAATCAATTGATTTTGGAAAATAATGCATTTAATAGTAAATCTTACCAGTGAAAGTGAACCAGTTTACTATGGGCGTCAAATTTCTCAAAACATCGGGTTTATACATTTCACTTGAGTCGAAGAGAGAGCCGATATAAACAGTTACTTAATGGAAATCACTAAACTAATACTCCAACTGTTAATGCCTGAAACGTTTGATATATTGTGTATGTCAATAAAAAACGAAGTTTATCAGTCCCAATTCAATTTTGATATTTAACTTGATTAAAAGCAAATCCATTTGACAAGTTAAATTATTAAGGCTCTAAAAAGGACATTTTGTCACAAAGGAAAACGAAAGGACAAACTTTAAAAAGAAGGACTCTCCTTTCCAAAAAAGATGGTTGGGAACCCTAGTTGTACAGCAGTTGAAGAGCATCGTTATCGAAACAACATAAGGTGATGAGATATTAACGCTTAACAACTTCATCTCTGCTGAAACATTTAAAATGTTTGTGTCGATATGGAATTTTTGTCAATTTACGTTTTAAAAAAATGGGGTGTCTGTTTAAATATTTGCAGTTATGGTGACCAGGCAAGTAATGCAGAGGTTAATTATTCGACGTTTGAACCGGAAGGCATGGAATTGTCCCCCCCCCCCCATGACGATTCCACCTCTGACCCATCTACCATGTCAGTGTACGGAGAGATGAAATACAATTATATGAGTAGGTGACTGGATGATGATACTTAAATTAAAACAAATATTGGTACACGGAGAATGGTTTAGAAAGCAAGTGTGCGCTATCAAATGGGACAACGCATAGGAATGCGGCTATGTTTACAAGCTGTTTCTCCGATTATGATAAACACATTCCACTTTTATTCGAAATCTGTATCAACAGGTTTCAATCGCCTGGTTCCTTCCGATTATAATGAATAAACTAAGTTTTATATACGTTTCCGGTAGTTTCCGGTACTATATGCGAAATTGTGCATTGTGGAATGCGTGTATGCTAAATTTTAGACTAGCTATAACTCTTCTGCTAGTAGGAGTGCAAATATCAACAAATTAGTTGCTATATTTAAATTGACTAAAAGTTTTAGTTTATTTTTATTGTACGCTTTAGGATAGGCAACATATTAAGAGTACGCCTCACGAATTTGCTCAAGGTTTTCGAATTTTATAGGTCAGTGTTTTATTTGCAAAATCCATTAACGAATCCAGTGAAACGACTACCAAGTAACAGTATTATTACACAACAAATATCGGAAAATATATGCAATTTGCAACTAATTAAACGAAAAATGTGAAGTAATTACTCATTTTCATTCGACATTGAACCAGAATTCCACTCGAGCTCTGTTTCAATAAAAAACAGATTAAACTAATCACATATAAGATAGACAGATAGTTCATTAGAATTAAATTTGTGTCCGAAAAGCGAGGATCCCCAGTGCAATACTTCTAACATAAAAACAACAAAAAATTATATTTTGCCTTCGTACTTTGATTTAGCGCAGTTTACGTAACTAATGCGTTATAATTTATTACAGATCTATTCCTTCTTCAATGACTTCTTGGGACGTCTTAACATGGGATTACATTGACAGAAAATACCTTAATGTAAATCATCTATGTAATCTTATTGTGGACTAGCTAAATTAGAACATTATTATATAGATTTAGGTAATGAAATTTTAACCAGAATAACGACTTATGTGTCTCAGAAAATTTTCCAAACTAAACTTTTGTAAGACTGAGTAGTTCGTGTAATATTACTTTATTTTACGTAGTAAAATAAAATGATGTAATCATGAACAATTTTGACTGCAAGATTTATGAAGATTTATCATTCTCCATATCGCCGGTCAAAAAATTGATTTTTAAAAATCAGTGCGTGTGTGTGGTGTTGTGTGTGCCTAGACAGATTGAATGATCGGGTTGAAACTTCATATTTAACCATTTTATGTTAAATTTTGAGATCCCAATGATATTTATCCAAAATTGGTACACCAGAAAAGGCAACTTTCGTAAGAGCTTTTAACACTATTTGCCGGAGGCACTTTATGAAACACACTTACAATTAATAAACACATTTTTATTAGCACTTCTTTTTATTTGCAAAAATTAAATTTTAAATATTTTAATTAAATTTTTTTTTCAAAAAGTTTACAAATCACTCGATCGATTTTGGCGTGTTAGGCCATCGGAGTATCTACTGTACCACCAAGTAGATACTCCTGATGATGGCCTAACAAGTCGAAATCAATCGAGTGATTTTTTAAACTTTTTGAAAAAAAAAAATTTAATTAAAATATTTAAAATTGAATTTTTGCGAAATAAAAACACAAGTGGTGATAATAGCAAAAAAATATGTATATATTTCGTAAGAACTTTTTCAATTTTAGAAATATTTTGTTTGATCTTAAAGGTTCTAAATTAATCAAGCAACAATATCCGTCCAGATCAGTTTTCAAAATGTAAAGGGAAATGACGAATTTTGATAAAATTATGGATTGATTTTTAACCAAAATTCGGCCCCTGTACGGAACAGGAGCCTAATCGACCAGGCTTCTTATTCAGCTTAAGAACGGTAACTGAAATCTTCTGAAAAAAATCTTAAATCGACTGCTCGACATTCTTTATCAACAAAGATGAAGATATAATTGTTGAACTTATCACATTAAAAATTTTATATGGGTGGAAAATTTCATTCAATTTCACTTCAATTTTCTTCCTCCAAATTAGTAACACATGTAGTTATACATGTAGATATAAATATGGTTAAGAAGTAAGATTTCTCTTAAGACATAAATATGGTTAAGAAGTAAGATTTCTTCTAAGTTTTCTTTATGTTCTTATTAAAAAAAACCGTATAGAAAAAAACTTTTCCATACCTCCAAAAACTAGCATAATCCCCGCAGTTCCTCTTCCAAAATACTAGTTCAGTGTGGTTTACTTATAACAGGAAACAATTATTTATGGAATGAGGCCGGGGGACAGATTCCTTAAATAAATTCCAGTCTCGCCAATATTCACTATAATTTACTTGTAATTAATGCTGTTCCGCAGTGGATAGATCTGCCTCACTTAACTGAACATAATCTTTTATTCTGTTGTTATCATTATGTGTAGGTTATCCGTATGTGTTAGTTTTCCTTATGTGTAAGTTATCCCTTTCACAAACCAACTAGAAACGTGAGTACTCGTACTGTGATAAATATTGAAAATCACATACCTTCAGTTTATAACTTAATTAAATTTATCCGAGAAGAAACCGTTGAAATCGGAACCCTGACTGCTGGGGTTAGCATTATGATAATGCAAAGGTTCACTGTATTTTAGCATCCTCTATAAGTTGAGTGACTCCGTTTAAAACCGTTAAGATCAACTTATTATCAAAAGCTGTAAAATGGTCAGCCAGGATTTTACACACAATTGTTTAATGTTTGTCGGTGTAATTTTGTAATTTCAAAAATTTGTGTGGTCACCGGCAAGAATCGAACTATGAAGGGTGGCGTGGTAGCAAGAGTCGTATTAAATGTTCTGTGACCGTCGACATATTTAATGAATGTTCTGTAATTAACAAGAGGGGGATCTCCCCTAAGGACTCGAAAAGCCAAATTTCTTACAGATTTTGCATTCCAAATTTCAGCCGAAGCATTTCTTATTTTAGTTTTTAATTTAAGTATGTGAAATATATAGGACAATTGCACTCCGATGAAATGAGGTATCGCGTGAAATCATTGCTATAAGGATATATGAATTCAATCTCCTTAGAAAATATATACCAATCCATTACGATATAGGGCATCGAACTCCTCGGTGTTTCTCGATGAATGTACTAATTAAATGAATCGAAAATAATTTTATAAGTAACTGTTATTCTTTTCGTCTCGTCAGTATAGCGTTTAATTAGCATAAAGAAGCATTTATCTCATTGGTGTGCGGTTCATGTTTATGTAATTTAATCAATATACATACATATAGAGGGCGTTTTGTTATTTACAAGTATCAATAAAAAACTAGTCAAGTATGTGCTTTGATATTAAAAGGTTATTTCGATAAGGTGCTGTAATTCAACTTAGTTTACTTCAGCGAAATTTGATAGGAGGAAGATAGTTTAAAGGTAATCTAAATCCTAATTCCGAAATTAAAAATGTTTGCTCTAAACCTACCACCAAGTTATGTTATCAATACAAATTTCCCACAAACAATAAGTGATATATAATCTGACAATTGTTTCTACATTTCTGTTTCATTCACCGCAAATATATCCGCGATTTCTATTTGGTGTGTGCAAAATGATATTTTTAACAAAATTTTAAAATCGTATCCGCAAATATTAAATATACAACCAGCAGACACAAACAGTAAACCGGCATTATATTTCACCGCGATGATTCAATTACCCAACGTAAAGCAAGCAAACAACAACAAAAACTTAACGCACAATTTAATTGGTAAAGAATTCGAAATAGAAAATTTTGGACTAGTTCCAAAATGCTTTTTTAAATATTTCGTTTAACAAACAGAAGAAGAGGAACACAAAAAATTCAATATCTTTAGAATTGTTTGGCATATGAGTACAAAATTATTTCCAGAAATTTGTTTAGTAGCAATGGAAGAAGTTTGTATATGCACACAATCAAAATTAATAAACAGAGATTGACTTACATTTAATTAAAATGACACCACTATGGGCCCCATCCATTGATGATGATTTCATCATTTTGTTGACGTCGCCGTCTCCTCGAAATTAATTTTAATTTTAATCCAAACAGAAAATTCATATTCCAGAATTAGCACTAAATATATTATAATTTTTAACACATCACCGATCACTTAATTATATATCCAATAAAATAATTAGTTGGATAATTTAATTTTCACATGGCATAAATTATTGATTTTCTCATAAAATTAATTCCATCTTTTTGTAAATTTAATTTAATTTCACTAAACTAATAATACACAACCAAAATAGAACATCACCATATGAAAAAACACAACAAATATAATTTTTCTTTTTTAATTTTCAACACGAAAACACATTTATTTACAACAGATATCGACTCTGGAATACTGCAAACAGAATTTTCATATAAATACACATACACATATGGAAAACACTGGGAAAACTTATAGCACACACCGTAAAAATATCGCACCGTACAAATTTAACTTAAATTTATTTTTCCATTGAATTTTTTAAGAATTAGAATTTCTATTTGTTTATTTTTATTTCTATAATTAATATTTTTGTCTAATATGCTCAACACCACACTAATAGGAATTCAACATAAAACTAAAAAAACCAACAAATACAATTTAAAAAATAAAAATTAAAAAAATGTAATGGAAAAAAAAAATTGGAAAATGCAAATGGAATAGTAAAGCAGAATTAGTGCATTTAAGGGTGTGCAGTGTGTTGTTATGTGTTTATATTTTAATTTTTTCGATAACATCAAATAACACGAAAAATTTGTGAAACTTAAATGACGGATTTTGGATATTGTATAAATTTTACCGTGTAACAATTTAAATTAGAACCGTAACATATATTTGATCTGAACTGCGAGACAAATACTGTGGAAGAGTATGTAAGATAGAGATTTTGATCATTTAAACATAGCGAAGGGTAGAATCTTGAAACATTACCGTCCGATTGTAAGAAGGCAAATTTAAGATACAACCTCGTCTAGATACGATATTTGCATTGAAAGAACAACGCTAAATGCGAAATTATATCCGGAGATATTACTCTATCCACCGATTGCAATATCTAAATCAGAAGACAGATAATTATTGAAGTTTCATTTTTATAAAAATGTGCTTATATGTATGACAGTGAAAATAAAAAAATATATATGATTATTTAACAATAAAGTTGAAAAAATAAAACATTTTAATTTTACTAGACTTTATGAAAACCAAAATTGGACAATTTTCAACCTACAACGTATTCTCTGGCATTTTTAAAACAGGTATTTCAAATTTAAAATTTTTAATTATATCTAAAAATATAAACTTCTGTTAACATGAACACAATTTTCACATAATCTAAAATACAACTAAATAATAATCTAAAACTAAATAATAATCTAAAACTAAATAATAATCTAAAACAACCAAATAATAATGTGTACGTCACAGAAAAAGTGTTGCATTTAAGACTGCAATAAACAGATAATTCAAAATTTCTCTATTTTTTATTTTTTATATCTACCCTTATTCTTACAATTGGGCCTAGAATTTCAAGAAGATATTTACCGGACTTAAGAAGCACACAATTTTGTTCATTCTATCACAACTATTATATCTAACATATATCTCTATGCTTTATCACTATGTCTGTCAGAGTTGATAAATATACGTTCATATTTTTGTAGTTTGCTCACTGCCTAGAAGTCTGAAGAGACGACCGAATTTTTTATGTAAATAAATTCAAGTTTCATTGGTTTGAAACGTAAACGGATGTACCCTGACTTTCACGTCGTGCAGTCGTCTGTTTTTCCTCAATTTATGTTATTTTAATTATTTGTTTTCGCACTGTATATCAGTATACTCATCATTCATGTAGTATATCAGCATACTCATCATTCATTAGAAACAGGAAAATGTTGTCGTGTTGTTTCCAGAATGAAGAAGTGCTTGCTAGAAAAATCTTGCCATACCCCAGCAGAGGTGTAGATTGAAGAAATGTTTTAGACGGAAATGAATTGCAACAACGTCAATGCATAGATGGAAAAAGTTACATCAAAAGTTTGGGTATTAATCGTGAGCCTCGCACCTTAAACGAATGAGTTTCTTTGCTCAATTCTCACTTTTATCATGATTAATAGAGATAATTGACGTCCGGCATCGTTTCTGCATTATGGACAATTTGTTTAAACCAATTCCTTTCTCAACCGATTGAGACGATTTATGATATAATATGACTTTCGAATATTGTTCGAGAAAACTTTTTCTCGTATTTAATTATTTCGTTTGTGTACACAGGAAACCCAGGCAGAAATGTAAGTACTTGAACATATAATCAAATCCTACTTCCAGTGCAGTAATTCAGGAGTATTTTTTGCAATTAGAAAGAGACAGAATCTTGTGTTTGTTTTGTAATAATAGCAGAGGAAGAAATATTTGTTGTTTTAAACTGTAAATTTCCACAGTGTTCTATTTCTTCCATAAGAAAAATTCTATAAAGACACTTCTACGGAAAATTTTGTTTAGTTTTTGCTCCATTCGTATCTTGTAATAACTAATATTAGGTATTTATACTTAGAACTATCTCGATATTAATCGCTGCCATTGAACTTGTGTCATTATTCCTTCCCGTTAAATGTACTAATAAAACTAGCATAATAAAAGCATCGAACCTCGACCAATTTTGCTTATTCATTTTTATTTTTCTCTTCACATGTTTGAGCACACACTATCATAGCTCCACTGCGTGTATGTATACGGCCAAGTTGAAGAAAAATATAAAAAATTCGGTGTATATGTATGCAGGCCCAAATAACGTAAACACGAAAAATTACTTTCATACGAATGCTATGAAAATTTTCTGTTCAATTTTTTTTTTCTGGCTCTATTTATCTATATCTCGTAATTGTGGCAGAAAATAGAATTTTCATTCCCCTGAGCATGAACTATGTTTATTTATGAATAATTTCGGTAAATTGTTTTTCATTTTTAAGGTAGTTTTCATTTAGAATTTTATCGTTTTCCGGTATGCTACCTTTTATTTGTTGAACGTTGGTTGAACGACGTATACACGAAGCAAAATTTGTATGTATGCAAGAAGAGTAATCAGCATATTAGAGGAAAAAAAAATTGAACAAAGTAGTTCTGTGAAGTGACGACAATAAAAAACTTGAATGTCAGTAAAGGGTATTTTATTTAGTGAAGTGACATAAAACAATTGTAGAAATTTTTTAAGAATGTATAAATTTATAAATATACAAATATAATACTTATAAATTATACTTTCGATTACATATTACACAGGTAAGAAATCATATAAATTTAATTAAAATATTTTGTTCTTATTGATAAATTTTATATGGATGTGGTACATTATGTTTTTTGCTGATTTCATTTTTTTTGTTTTTTTTAGAAAAGGCCCAACGCGGAAGAAACAATTTCATTCCATGAATGTGGTAATATTCTATAAGGTGAGCTATAATAAATTGATTTTATTTATAATTTGTGATGCTCGATTTTAGTGTAAATATTTTTTTATTTTTTTACTTATTTCCAGTTGCAATCGAAGATGTAGAGTGTTGCGGTTATCCAACAACTATTTCTGCTGATCCGACAACTTTCTTGCAAACAAAGTAAGCATCGAAAATAGTGATTTAGCGAACAAAAGAGTTCTTGTGAGGTAACTAAACCCCTGCTATAATTCATGTTTTGTATTAAATACAATTATTTTTATTTCATTACAGTTGATTTCAATGGACCAATCAAGGACAGAAAACTTCAAAGTAATTAACGTATTGTGGCTGCATTGGGGCACCGTTAAGTATGCGTTGGATACAGGTGTAAAACCAACTGTACGTGTCCAATAACATTGTGTTTCAGTAAAAGAATTCAATATTTAATTAGTTTTGTGTATTTCAGGTTTTGATGCCTCATTTAGGTCGGTGCGATAGTCATAAAAAACTTAAATACACTATGGAACCAGTAGCCCATGAATTAAAACATTTACTCGTCTGTGATGTGGAATTTTTACACGATTGCATTACTTTTTTGGAAAACAATCTTTTCTATATCTATGTAAGAAGGAAAAGGGGTTGAGCAAGGAAAAAAAATAAAAGCGAATCCTACCAAAGCTAAATCATTTAGGGCAAGTTTATGTGTATGTGAATGATGAATTTGGTAATGCACATCGGGCTCACACTTCAATGAATACGTTGCATTGAGAACCGTCAAATACGCGTTGGATAAAGTTGAAAAATCAATTGTACTTGTCCAATAACATTATACCAGGTATTATATTCGGGTGTTTCCGAAAAGGAATTCAATGTTTAATTAATTTTGTGTATTTCAGGTTTTGATTCATTCAAAAGGTATCGTGTATTTCAGTTTTACGTGAATAATGCATTTCGTATGACACACCGGCTCACAGTTTAATCATGGGGGAACGATTTGAAACATGCATTGCCAGTCTTTTTTTGAGCTAAGAATTATTTCTCACGCCCTTTGGCGATCGTCCGCGTCTATTTTTGGGTAGTTTTAAGTGGTGCAAAAGTTGCCGACAAAATTCAGCTCATCGATAATTCTTAATAAACACATTTTATTGAACACTTGTTTTTTATTTCGCAAAATTATGAGCGATTTTTATTTCGCAAAATTATGAGATCATTTTTGAGGGAGGAATGACATTCACATTCCTTAAAGTTATAAATAACATGGAACTTGGTGATTCACGATTTGATGCTGAAGGTTTAAAAATTGCGTAACAACTCGTAGATAAGGCAAACAAAAATTATATTCAGTTACAGTTGCCTGCCGATTTTGTCACTGGCAATAAATTTACCGCTACCGTCGAAGGTGGTATTCCAGCAGGCTCATTAGGTTTTGATATTGGACCAAAACCAAAAGAAGCTTTCGCCTCACCAACTGCACGCTCTAAAATTGTTGTTTAGGATGAAGCCCTCAGGCGTTTTCGATGGACGGCGTGGTTGCAGCAACTGCTGCGAGGGTTATTCCCATTATTAGAGGCACACAGCTTCATGTTTTGTCACACATTTTAAATTATTTTGGATTCCTTAGTTCCAGCATGGAACCTTAATTTATTGTACTCGATAAATAAATGTTAAACCAAAAAACTTGAAATTTTAAGTATTTATTTAAATCAAAAATATATTACCCATGTTATTTGGTTTAGATATGTTTCTTATTTCCATGTCGATCTACCATCTAGATTCTAAATTGATGTTATTTAGCTTAACTGGAAGACAGAGATTTGTTACGGAGGATGACATGGAAAATTTACTGATTTCGGCCTATTTGCCTTAATTTTCCATTGAGAAAACTGCTCCGCCTTTTCATTTCTACTTGACGGTTTTTGGATAAGGGGAGGTAATAATGTTGTATCATCTGCAAATGCTACGAAGGTCTACCGTATAAATTAAATATAACAATGGATCCAGTGCAAATTCCAATCCTTTTTAGCAAAACCGGAAATTATTTAGAAACGAAAGCAGAAAATTCTAAGAAAATTTGAAATTATTACTCATTGACATTTATGATTGAACCGGAATTTGCGAAATTGAACTTCACAAATGAACTCTCCATAGCAGAAATGACATCCGTGATTTATCATCTTCATCATCACTCCAAACTGTTTAAGAAGGACTATACGTGATTCTTTAGACTTCTCAACAATAGTGTCGAGGCGTTTTAAAATTTTTTTACGAATAGACCTTTAAAAAAATTTGTGCGACGACTGCTTTAAAGAGTGCAGATGACTGCATTCACCTTGCTTCAAGTTCTCCAGCTTTCGAAGCAGGTCGGATCCTCTCTCTCTGGCACTATATCCCATCAGAAGATATCCCATCAGAAGATTTGGCCGTCTCAAATGAGGTTTAATAATCATATTTTCATTTCGGATAATGAGTGATGAATTCATTGATCGTAAACCAGAAGTGAAATTTTTACTTGTCACCACCGGAAATCGAATAACTGGGACCTCCGGTCGCTGGAGGAAGCATGCTGATTACTTTGCCACCGAGGTCGGATCCAGTTTATCTAAAATATAGATCTTTGAATGTTTGTCAGTTGTTCTTCCTGTCTGGTTCAAGCTCATGCAATTTGCCAGAGCAGCAGGGTGGAATTGCGAATTGGGATATCTCCCCGATTTGTACCATGGCAATATAGTGCCACTGAGTAGGCCCTCCTTGAGTTCCAGCTAACTATAATAATAGTACATTTAATTTATTGTAGCAGTGATGTTGAACACTAAACAGTTCAATGATTTATAAAAGAATTTTAATAGATTCAAAAACTCTGACTGATGAACTTTAGAGTTCTGATGAGTGATATGGACGAAAACCCTTACCTATCATAAGCCGTTTTCAACATTACCCAGGAGGTAGGCTACAATGCACTTCTTTAACGAGGTTCCCCGACTAAATTCAGGCCTATTCCCCGGTTATACAGTTAGAGTTAAATTTCAAATATTTAACTACTACTTTAAATTTTCAACTTTGTATTAAATTTACAGATATCTTACCTACCATTGAAAATTATGTTGATACATCATTATTACCTACCCTTGAAAATTATGTTGATACACCATTATTACCTACCCTTGAAAATCCGTAAAAACGTCAAGTAGAAATAGCGAAACAGTTTTCCCAATGGAAAATTAAGGCAAATGAGCAGAAATCAGTAAATATTTCATGTCATCCTCCGTATCAAACCCCCTGTCTTTCGGTTAAGCTACATATCATCAATTTAGAATCTAGATAGTAGATCGACATGGAAACAAGAAACATCGAAACAAAATAACATGGGTAATAAATTTTTACTTTAAATAAATACTACTTAAAATTTCAAGTTTTTTGGTTTAACATTTATTTTTGAGTACAATAAATTAAGGTTCCATGCTGGAACTAAGGAATTCAAAATAATTTGAAATGTGTACATTTTAACGCTTTATTTGATGGTGATGTCACAGAATATATTCTGTGGTGATGTACGTTCTTAAACATTACATTATACTTTCGCTTCAGTGCCAACATGAAGCAATGCCCCCGCCTCTAATAATGGGAATCCACAAATGATTTTGTACCTTTTAAGAAATTTAAAAACTCGAAAACGCCTGTGGGATCTATTTCAAATAATAATTTTAGCGCGTGCAATTGGTACAGCAAAATCTCCTTTTGATTTTGGTCCAATATCAAAACCTGGAATACCACCTTCGACGGTAGCAGTTCTTGCTTCCGTGTCTGAGGCAAATTTATTGCCAGTGACGAAATCGGCATGCAACTGTAACTGAACATAAATTTTTTTTGCCTTATCAACGAGTTGTTGCACAATTTTTGAACCTTCAGCATCAAATAGTGAATCACCAATTTCTATGTTATTTAAAACTTTAAAGAATGTGAATGTCATTCCTCCCTCAAAAATCGTCTCGTTGCCCTTATTCACAAGATTATCGATGAGCTGAATTTTGTCGGCAACTTTAGCACCACTTAAAATAGCCAAAAAAGGCGCAGAGGATTTTCCAAAGCGGATGAGAAATATTTCAATTCTTTGCTCAGCAAAGGGCCGGCAGCACGTGTTTCAAATCGTTCCCTCATCATTGAACTGTGAGCCGGTGTGCCATACGAAATGCATTATTCACGTAAAACTGAAATACACGATACCTTTTGAATGAATCAAAACCTGAAATACACAAAATTAATTAAACATTGAATTCCTTTTCGTAAACACCGTGGTATAATGTTATTGGACAAGTACAATTGATTTTTCAACTTTATCCAACGCGTATTTAACGAGTCCCAATGCAACGTATTCATTGAAGTGTGATCCCGATGTGCAGCACCAAATGCATCATTCACATACACATAAACTTGCCCTAAATGATTTAGCTTTGGTATGATCCGCTTTTATTTTTTTACCTTGCTCATCAACCAATTGGCCTTCTTCTTAGAAATAGAAAAGAATATTTTCCAAAAAAATAAGGCAATCGTGCAAAAATTCCACATCACAGTCGAATAAATGTTTTAATTCATGTGTCACTGGTTCCATAGTGTATTTAAGTTTTTTTATGGCCATCGCGCTGACCTAAATGAGGCATCACAACCTGAAATACACAAAATTAATTAAACAATGAATTTTTTTAATGAAACACAATGTTATTAGACACGTATAATTGATTTTCCACCTTTATCCAACGCATATTTAACGGTGCCAAAATGCAACCACAATAAGTTAATTACTTTGGAGTTTTCCGTCCTTGATTGGTTCATCAATAATAATAAAACTTGTATTTAATGCAAAACATGAATGTTGGCAGTGGTTTAGTTACATACCTCTTTAGTTAACTCTTTTGTCCGCTAAATCAATATTTTTGTTACTTAATTTGGATGAAAGTTGTTAGATCACTAAAACACTACGGCTAGATTGCAACTGGAAATAAGAAAAACAATTAAAACAATATTTACACTAAAATCGTGCATCACAAATTATAAATATTCTATCACTTATTATACATCACCATCTTACAGGAGGGTATATAATACCACATAACAATTCATGGAATTTGCCTAAAAAAACAAAAAATAAATAACATGAGCAAAAAATATAAAATATAATGTACCACATGCACATCCAACAAATGGTTTATTTTAATATTAATTACGATATGATTTCTTACCTTGCGACGTATAAACGAAAATATAATTATGTATTAATAATAATTACAACTATGTAATTACAATTAAATACATTTTTCCAAAACACGACGATTAATTACACTTGTTATTAAATTTCAATACACTACCTGACTGACATTCAATTTTTTTTTCTATAATAAATGTTGATTGTTGATTACTCTTCTTGCATACACACAAATTTTGCTTCGTGTATACGTCGTTCAACCAACGTTCAACAAATAAAAGGTAGCATACAGCAAAATGGTAAAATTCTAAATGAAAACTACCTTAAAAATGAAAAACAATTTACCGAAATTATTCATAAATAAACAAAGTTCATGCTCAGGGGAATGAAAATTTAATTTTCTGCCGAAATTACGAGATATAGATAAATAAAGCCAAAAAAAAAAAATTGAACAGAAAATTTTCATAGCATTCGTATGAAAGTGATTTTTCGTGTTTACGTTTTTTGGGCCTGCATACATTCAAAGGCAATTTGTTGAAAGACGGCCGTATACACATACATAGGCACTGATAGCTCATTAAAAAGAACACCGCATACATACCAACAAAAACGCTGTATCTCTCGCTGATAGTGTTTGTGAATGATAATATGAAAAAATAACAGAGAAAATAAAACTATCAAAAACACAACTACAAGAATACCTATTACTGCTGTCAACATATCATATCAATTGTAATGCTAATAAACAATCAAAGCAGTACGATAGTAAAGTATGAAGTTGACTTTTGAATACATAGAAAACAAAATTTGAACCTTATGAATGCCTAGAAAATAAGCGTTTACCACCACCATCTAACTACAACCTCCTATTATAATCAATAGCAGTGCCTATGTATGTGTATACGGCCGTCTTTCAACAAATTGCCTTTGAATGTATGCAGGCCCAAAAAACGTAAACACGAAAAATCACTTTCATACGAATGCTATGAAAATTTTCTGTTCAATTTTTTTTTTTTGGCTTTATTTATCTATATCTCGTAATTTCGGCAGAAAATTAAATTTTCATTCCCCTGAGCATGAACTTTGTTTATTTATGAATAATTTCGGTAAATTGTTTTTCATTTTTAAGGTAGTTTTCATTTAGAATTTTACCATTTTGCTGTATGCTACCTTTTATTTGTTGAACGTTGGTTGAACGACGTATACACGAAGCAAAATTTGTGTGTATGCAAGAAGAGTAATCAACAATCAACATTTATTATAGAAAAAAAAATTGAATGTCAGTCAGGTAGTGTATTGAAATTTAATAACAAGTGTAATTAATCGTCGTGTTTTGGAAAAATGTATTTAATTGTAATTACATAGTTGTAATTATTATTAATACATAATTATATTTTCGTTTATACGTCGCAAGGTAAGAAATCATATCGTAATTAATATTAAAATAAACCATTTGTTGGATGTGCATGTGGTACATTATATTTTATATTTTTTGCTCATGTTATTTATTTTTTGTTTTTTTAGGCAAATTCCATGAATTGTTATGTGGTATTATATACCCTCCTGTAAGATGGTGATGTATAATAAGTGATAGAATATTTATAATTTGTGATGCACGATTTTAGTGTAAATATTGTTTTAATTGTTTTTCTTATTTCCAGTTGCAATCTAGCCGTAGTGTTTTAGTGATCTAACAACTTTCATCCAAATTAAGTAACAAAAATATTGATTTAGCGGACAAAAGAGTTAACTAAAGAGGTATGTAACTAAACCACTGCCAACATTCATGTTTTGCATTAAATACAAGTTTTATTATTATTGATGAACCAATCAAGGACGGAAAACTCCAAAGTAATTAACTTATTGTGGTTGCATTTTGGCACCGTTAAATATGCGTTGGATAAAGGTGGAAAATCAATTATACGTGTCTAATAACATTGTGTTTCATTAAAAAAATTCATTGTTTAATTAATTTTGTGTATTTCAGGTTGTGATGCCTCATTTAGGTCAGCGCGATGGCCATAAAAAAACTTAAATACACTATGGAACCAGTGACACATGAATTAAAACATTTATTCGACTGTGATGTGGAATTTTTGCACGATTGCCTTATTTTTTTGGAAAATATTCTTTTCTATTTCTAAGAAGAAGGCCAATTGGTTGATGAGCAAGGTAAAAAAATAAAAGCGGATCATACCAAAGCTAAATCATTTAGGGCAAGTTTATGTGTATGTGAATGATGCATTTGGTGCTGCACATCGGGATCACACTTCAATGAATACGTTGCATTGGGACTCGTTAAATACGCGTTGGATAAAGTTGAAAAATCAATTGTACTTGTCCAATAACATTATACCACGGTGTTTACGAAAAGGAATTCAATGTTTAATTAATTTTGTGTATTTCAGGTTTTGATTCATTCAAAAGGTATCGTGTATTTCAGTTTTACGTGAATAATGCATTTCGTATGGCACACCGGCTCACAGTTCAATGATGAGGGAACGATTTGAAACACGTGCTGCCGGCCCTTTGCTGAGCAAAGAATTGAAATATTTCTCATCCGCTTTGGAAAATCCTCTGCGCCTTTTTTGGCTATTTTAAGTGGTGCTAAAGTTGCCGACAAAATTCAGCTCATCGATAATCTTGTGAATAAGGGCAACGAGACGATTTTTGAGGGAGGAATGACATTCACATTCTTTAAAGTTTTAAATAACATAGAAATTGGTGATTCACTATTTGATGCTGAAGGTTCAAAAATTGTGCAACAACTCGTTGATAAGGCAAAAAAAATTTATGTTCAGTTACAGTTGCATGCCGATTTCGTCACTGGCAATAAATTTGCCTCAGACACGGAAGCAAGAACTGCTACCGTCGAAGGTGGTATTCCAGGTTTTGATATTGGACCAAAATCAAAAGGAGATTTTGCTGTACCAATTGCACGCGCTAAAATTATTATTTGAAATAGATCCCACAGGCGTTTTCGAGTTTTTAAATTTCTTAAAAGGTACAAAATCATTTGTGGATTCCCATTATTAGAGGCGGGGGCATTGCTTCATGTTGGCACTGAAGCGAAAGTATAATGTAATGTTTAAGAACGTACATCACCACAGAATATATTCTGTGACATCACCATCAAATAAAGCGTTAAAATGTACACATTTCAAATTATTTTGAATTCCTTAGTTCCAGCATGGAACCTTAATTTATTGTACTCAAAAATAAATGTTAAACCAAAAAACTTGAAATTTTAAGTAGTATTTATTTAAAGTAAAAATTTATTACCCATGTTATTTTGTTTCGATGTTTCTTGTTTCCATGTCGATCTACTATCTAGATTCTAAATTGATGATATGTAGCTTAACCGAAAGACAGGGGGTTTGATACGGAGGATGACATGAAATATTTACTGATTTCTGCTCATTTGCCTTAATTTTCCATTGGGAAAACTGTTTCGCTATTTCTACTTGACGTTTTTACGGATTTTCAAGGGTAGGTAATAATGGTGTATCAACATAATTTTCAAGGGTAGGTAATAATGATGTATCAACATAATTTTCAATGGTAGGTAAGATATCTGTAAATTTAATACAAAGTTGAAAATTTAAAGTAGTAGTTAAATATTTGAAATTTAACTCTAACTGTATAACCGGGGAATAGGCCTGAATTTAGTCGGGGAACCTCGTTAAAGAAGTGCATTGTAGCCTACCTCCTGGGTAATGTTGAAAACGGCTTATGATAGGTAAGGGTTTTCGTCCATATCACTCATCAGAACTCTAAAGTTCATCAGTCAGAGTTTTTGAATCTATTAAAATTCTTTTATAAATCATTGAACTGTTTAGTGTTCAACATCACTGCTACAATAAATTAAATGTACTATTATTATAGTTAGCTGGAACTCAAGGAGGGCCTACTCAGTGGCACTATATTGCCATGGTACAAATCGGGGAGATATCCCAATTCGCAATTCCACCCTGCTGCTCTGGCAAATTGCATGAGCTTGAACCAGACAGGAAGAACAACTGACAAACATTCAAAGATCTATATTTTAGATAAACTGGATCCGACCTCGGTGGCAAAGTAATCAGCATGCTTCCTCCAGCGACCGGAGGTCCCAGTTATTCGATTTCCGGTGGTGACAAGTAAAAATTTCACTTCTGGTTTACGATCAATGAATTCATCACTCATTATCCGAAATGAAAATATGATTATTAAACCTCATTTGAGACGGCCAAATCTTCTGATGGGATATCTTCTGATGGGATATAGTGCCAGAGAGAGAGGATCCGACCTGCTTCGAAAGCTGGAGAACTTGAAGCAAGGTGAATGCAGTCATCTGCACTCTTTAAAGCAGTCGTCGCACAAATTTTTTTAAAGGTCTATTCGTAAAAAAATTTTAAAACGCCTCGACACTATTGTTGAGAAGTCTAAAGAATCACGTATAGTCCTTCTTAAACAGTTTGGAGTGATGATGAAGATGATAAATCACGGATGTCATTTCTGCTATGGAGAGTTCATTTGTGAAGTTCAATTTCGCAAATTCCGGTTCAATCATAAATGTCAATGAGTAATAATTTCAAATTTTCTTAGAATTTTCTGCTTTCGTTTCTAAATAATTTCCGGTTTTGCTAAAAAGGATTGGAATTTGCACTGGATCCATTGTTATATTTAATTTATACGGTAGACCTTCGTAGCATTTGCAGATGATACAACATTATTACCTCCCCTTATCCAAAAACCGTCAAGTAGAAATGAAAAGGCGGAGCAGTTTTCTCAATGGAAAATTAAGGCAAATAGGCCGAAATCAGTAAATTTTCCATGTCATCCTCCGTAACAAATCTCTGTCTTCCAGTTAAGCTAAATAACATCAATTTAGAATCTAGATGGTAGATCGACATGGAAATAAGAAACATATCTAAACCAAATAACATGGGTAATATATTTTTGATTTAAATAAATACTTAAAATTTCAAGTTTTTTGGTTTAACATTTATTTATCGAGTACAATAAATTAAGGTTCCATGCTGGAACTAAGGAATCCAAAATAATTTAAAATGTGTGACAAAACATGAAGCTGTGTGCCTCTAATAATGGGAATAACCCTCGCAGCAGTTGCTGCAACCACGCCGTCCATCGAAAACGCCTGAGGGCTTCATCCTAAACAACAATTTTAGAGCGTGCAGTTGGTGAGGCGAAAGCTTCTTTTGGTTTTGGTCCAATATCAAAACCTAATGAGCCTGCTGGAATACCACCTTCGACGGTAGCGGTAAATTTATTGCCAGTGACAAAATCGGCAGGCAACTGTAACTGAATATAATTTTTGTTTGCCTTATCTACGAGTTGTTACGCAATTTTTAAACCTTCAGCATCAAATCGTGAATCACCAAGTTCCATGTTATTTATAACTTTAAGGAATGTGAATGTCATTCCTCCCTCAAAAATGATCTCATAATTTTGCGAAATAAAAATCGCTCATAATTTTGCGAAATAAAAAACAAGTGTTCAATAAAATGTGTTTATTAAGAATTATCGATGAGCTGAATTTTGTCGGCAACTTTTGCACCACTTAAAACTACCCAAAAATAGACGCGGACGATCGCCAAAGGGCGTGAGAAATAATTCTTAGCTCAAAAAAAGACTGGCAATGCATGTTTCAAATCGTTCCCCCATGATTAAACTGTGAGCCGGTGTGTCATACGAAATGCATTATTCACGTAAAACTGAAATACACGATACCTTTTGAATGAATCAAAACCTGAAATACACAAAATTAATTAAACATTGAATTCCTTTTCGGAAACACCCGAATATAATACCTGGTATAATGTTATTGGACAAGTACAATTGATTTTTCAACTTTATCCAACGCGTATTTGACGGTTCTCAATGCAACGTATTCATTGAAGTGTGAGCCCGATGTGCATTACCAAATTCATCATTCACATACACATAAACTTGCCCTAAATGATTTAGCTTTGGTAGGATTCGCTTTTATTTTTTTTCCTTGCTCAACCCCTTTTCCTTCTTACATAGATATAGAAAAGATTGTTTTCCAAAAAAGTAATGCAATCGTGTAAAAATTCCACATCACAGACGAGTAAATGTTTTAATTCATGGGCTACTGGTTCCATAGTGTATTTAAGTTTTTTATGACTATCGCACCGACCTAAATGAGGCATCAAAACCTGAAATACACAAAACTAATTAAATATTGAATTCTTTTACTGAAACACAATGTTATTGGACACGTACAGTTGGTTTTACACCTGTATCCAACGCATACTTAACGGTGCCCCAATGCAGCCACAATACGTTAATTACTTTGAAGTTTTCTGTCCTTGATTGGTCCATTGAAATCAACTGTAATGAAATAAAAATAATTGTATTTAATACAAAACATGAATTATAGCAGGGGTTTAGTTACCTCACAAGAACTCTTTTGTTCGCTAAATCACTATTTTCGATGCTTACTTTGTTTGCAAGAAAGTTGTCGGATCAGCAGAAATAGTTGTTGGATAACCGCAACACTCTACATCTTCGATTGCAACTGGAAATAAGTAAAAAAATAAAAAAATATTTACACTAAAATCGAGCATCACAAATTATAAATAAAATCAATTTATTATAGCTCACCTTATAGAATATTACCACATTCATGGAATGAAATTGTTTCTTCCGCGTTGGGCCTTTTCTAAAAAAAACAAAAAAAATGAAATCAGCAAAAAACATAATGTACCACATCCATATAAAATTTATCAATAAGAACAAAATATTTTAATTAAATTTATATGATTTCTTACCTGTGTAATATGTAATCGAAAGTATAATTTATAAGTATTATATTTGTATATTTATAAATTTATACATTCTTAAAAAATTTCTACAATTGTTTTATGTCACTTCACTAAATAAAATACCCTTTACTGACATTCAAGTTTTTTATTGTCGTCACTTCACAGAACTACTTTGTTCAATTTTTTTTTCCTCTAATATGCTGATTACTCTTCTTGCATACATACAAATTTTGCTTCGTGTATACGTCGTTCAACCAACGTTCAACAAATAAAAGGTAGCATACCGGAAAACGATAAAATTCTAAATGAAAACTACCTTAAAAATGAAAAACAATTTACCGAAATTATTCATAAATAAACATAGTTCATGCTCAGGGGAATGAAAATTCTATTTTCTGCCACAATTACGAGATATAGATAAATAGAGCCAGAAAAAAAAAATTGAACAGAAAATTTTCATAGCATTCGTATGAAAGTAATTTTTCGTGTTTACGTTATTTGGGCCTGCATACATATACACCGAATTTTTTATATTTTTCTTCAACTTGGCCGTATACATACACGCAGTGTCAATAGCAATACATATTCTAGTAACAGTGCTTATACATATGATCAAATACATATAACACAACGAGGCTAGAATTAGAATAACTATACACATAATATAAATCACTTTAAGAGCGATAGTAAAAAAGTACCGAGCATATGTTTGAAGTTTGGCTGTATGTATTATGTGAGCAGCATAAAATCGGAATCGTTTACTGCTGGAAAGAAACAGAAATAAAACAATAACAAAACAAATCATGTTCGTTCGAGTTTATTGATTAGTTAGAAGTTAGAACACGAAGTTAGCCTACACAAGCTAGAATAATGTTCATTTCAGAAATTATTGATGATGAATTATAGTGATGATACCGACCCGACGACACGAGAGAGGAAATAAAGTTTACGCTGTTGTCACTTTTATCATGATTTATAGTGATAATGGATGTCCGACGAATGATTTTAAAAAAATATAAGAACTGAGTCTTAATTACACGTGCACCCGGCTATTTAATTTATTACCTACTGCGTGTGTTCAAAATCGTAACCGCGTGTATTTAATTAAGCCAAGCAGGTTCATTTTATGACCGAATGAATTTTTTGAGGAATCTTAAATATGAGGATTGGAAATTTTTCTTTTAACAGGCACAACTTAAATAATTTGAATGGAACATATACTATATACAGGGTGCTTTTCATAAACGTCAGGTTTATATCTCAACAACGGTGCTAGATATGAGCAAAATACTTATTATAGAATACACAGAAACTTCATTTACCCATTTAAATTAAATACTTTTTGCTCACACACACAATATTTTTTTGGTATAACGTATGGTTTCAGAGGTATACACGAGCATTTCACTCATTTGCTGCAACAGTGCCACAACTCAAACCCACTAAGATATTCGAATCAAAAGATTCCCAATAGTTAATATTTTGTGGATCAAACCATACTCTCTTATGCAGGGGCAGGATTCAAAATGAAATTTCATACAGATTACATTACGATCTGTGGTGAAATGTAACACATCTATGACCCCCTGTCGGTATGCAAAACATCTTCCATGTCCGCATAGGCTGACATGGAGCTTGTAATGTGCAGATGGTCTTAAATCGGTGCTATAACCGTACGTCCTTGAGTTGGCCGGGAGGCATAAAGTAAGGACGTAAAAAACATAACCGCGAAAGAGCAGGGTGAGCCTTGAGCCCCAAAACAGATCGCATAGTTAACAATAAAAAAAACCGAATGAGGATGTAGGGATTGAAAACAAAAATTATTTTACTAATCAGAAAGTATTTTTTATTTACTTTTGAAAAAAGCCGCTCTTACAAACAATTTGAGTGATATTTTCGTAATTATCGTAAGTGTGAACATCAATTTTTCCTCATATCCAAATAGAAAGGTGCTTAAAAAACTTACTCTCTGCATTCCCACCACTAGTAAAAAGTTCTAAAAACACGAAATTAAGTAGTTTCGTGTTTTTAGAACTTTTTAAAAGTGGTGTTTTCAAATATTGGCGTTTCGTTGCAAGGACTCGCAATACATGATTTTTGAAATAAATAGATTTTATTTTTAAAATTTTCATTCCCTCTCTGATAGCCAGGTTTCGAACTTGTTTCAAAATTCAATCCAAAGTTCGTTACATTGTTGAGCTGAGCTTTAAAAACACAAATTTGTCTTGGCAATGAATGACAAAATCCCGGATAGGCCTGTACTGATTTAAGAACGAAATGAAACTCTTTTTTTACAATAAAAATGGATTTTCATATGAGTTGGTTCTGCAAATGGCAAAATTGAAGCTATTTCTAAGTGCATTATGAAAAAATTTATTTTTATAATGAAAAGGAGATTCCAAATTTAATTTCGAATGTGGGTTTTAAAAATTACAAATTGGAATACAACTAATAATATTCCATATATTTCGATAAGATGTTGTTTGGTGTAGGAAATAAACAATTTAAATGGAACAAAGCATGGCTTCTGCATTTTGGCCAATTTGATTAAACCATTATGATTAAACCAATCTTACATTTATCGCTTTTATTCTCAAAATATAAAAATGAATCTATTATTATTCTCTTGTAACTTCACACGTCGTTGTGGGGCAGTTTTAATTGAATTTATTTATAATAGATTTGTTGGAGCTGTTTTACACCAAACTCCGTATAAAAAATTGTAAACACAAAGTTTGGCAATCCTCACTACAAACATCTAGCAGCCTACATGTCACCAATTTTTTACTAGAAATTATCTGTAGTACTGGAGAATTTTTAAAAAGTTCGTTCAGGCGACATAGCTTTGTTCATTTACATTACCGATGAAAATACTTGATATAAAATCCCCTTTGCTTCCTCCTTATCGGAATTCGAATTTCACCATTGTGTCTATGTCGTTTGGTCTGTATCTTTAAATTTGCCATCACGAGAATAGACACCGAAAGTTCGAAATGATAACCTATGATAATGTATCGTTCAAAATCCTTTTTTAGCTAACGTATATATTTTACAACAATTTGAAATTACTTGGTTCATTGCGCATATCAGGAATGTAAATAGTATAAATCTTGAGTCATATTTTCACAAAACGGGAAATAAATAAGTTAAGTTGACATAGAACGCTTACGGACAATAGCTTAACTTATTTTAAGTTACGTAAAAACGGTGAAAGCCGGAATCTCAATGGACCGATCTAATTTTCCACCATTGACAAGTTTTCCGCGTCTCAGAGCTATTTTTGGATTTTGGATATTTTGAAAATCTATTTGGGGTGAAGTGTAGCGAACAAAAACCAAACAAATTTTTACTATTAAATTAACATTTTATTTAAATTCATTAAAATAAAAAAAATCACAGATTCGTTATAAATAATAATTATAATTTAGTTATTCAATAACTAAACGAAATAAAATTATGTAGTATGTCTATGTACATATAGTAATTTGTGGTTATTTGGACTTTTCGTAGATATTTCAGTTATCTAACAGTGAGACGTCTTTCTATCCTAATCCGTTAGTATTTACGAGATGAATCTACTAGTGTAAAGTATGATTGAAGTGTCGATTGCATTAAATTTGGTTCTACCTTCATTAGTTCAAGGTAATGAAGTTTCAATTCACAAATTTTCGCGAAAATCATCGAGTCATCTTTGTGTTTTGCAAATGTCTCCAAGTTTTTTAAGCTTTTCATCATTTCTGATTTATTTGGCACATTTTAAATGTCATCATCATCATCGTCGCTGTTCAAATTATTTTCAACATCTTTCGAAGTATGTTGTTGTACCAGATTAATTATGTCAATACTACTGGATTCAGTGACGGTTTCATTATCCATATTGACATATTTATTGCGCTGTGCAAATGATCGTTATAAATGGCACCTATTCGGTTTTGAATCTCCATAACTCCTTGCTCTGATTCTTGGTTGGCTTCTTTATTTAGATTAGCAGGGAAGCCACAGTTTTTAAAACATTTTTGAATACTGGTTGGTTTTACAATTTAATTGCAGCGTCAAAAAAAACTGGGGCCAAGTTCGAGATTCATACCTCCTCGCGGTGCGCTCTGGGTAACTATAAATGAATCAGGCGGTGTAGTGGAGACGAGCAGCTAAACCTGTTCATAGTCATGAGCACTACATGTCAGGGCGAGTTATTGGCGCCTCAAAACCAAATCAGCGTCTGTTCTCCAGGTTAGGTGCGGCTGAAGCAGGCGTCTGTCTTGTATCAAGCGGCTCGCTATATAAATGTGTTCAAGGTAGGACTGGATGCTCTAAGATTCTCACCAGTACGTGACCAACGTGGCCAACAACCTGCCCTCATAAAAACTATCAAGTTATGAACCCTAATCAAAGGCCTCGATAACCATATCGGATTCATTACAAAATCGACCTCGGAAATGGTATACATAGAAATGGTAACATGGAACGTGCTGAGCCTCTTAAGACCTGGAGATCTACAGAACCTTTCAAACCAAGCAAAAAGTTACACATTAGACGTACTTGCACTAGAAGAGCTCAGATGGTCTGGGAGTGGGATCCATGACACCACCAATGGTTACACTCTTCATTACAGGGGCCATCAGAACGGAGGAGAATTTGGAGTTGGCTTCCTCATCCATCGGCGCGTGAAGCATCATATCATCGATTTCCGCCCTAACAACATGCGAATATGCACGGTCAGACTTCGCACTAAGAAATTAAACACGTCAATTTTCAATTCTCGTCCAAAGTTTAAAGCTGCTTCTTGTAAAATTAGTCCAGAAATTGGTATATTTTTACGCGCGCTTCGCAGAACCACTCAAATGTTAACATGTTTAATGTTTCGTACGTTCATGATCTTGACTTTTTACCGTCTTTTTCACTTTCCGTTGCACATAACAGTATATATTATAATTAGGAGGATAAGTACTGCACGGGAGTCCGGGAATGCACTTTTGCTCCGAATTGTACATACCATTTTTTCTCCGATCGGACTTTAAAACGAATATAAACCTAAAATAATATTTAGTATTATTCATTAATTATCATATTAAGAAATCGAAACAAAATAAATATCGAAAATAACATAAAATTATTGCTTAGTTAGCCACGACATCATAAGACATAAATACATTTTGTTTTTTTTTTCAAAAGTTGTCAAGTTTGTGTACCTATTTGATTTATAAAAAACGTGTGAACGAAATTTAAGGGATATGGACAGTGAAGGCGAATTATCTTTATCTTGTACCCCGCCGGATATACACAGCTACATGTGATTTACTCCCGAAAAAATTTAATGTTAAATTAAAATAAATAAATGCGTTTGGTCTTATAAGTGTACTTTTATTTCTTCTAAACAATTAAAAATCCATACGGGAATATATTCCCGGCCTGAAATATATTCCTGGTATTGTGAAAGTCATAATTTCTTTGGCTAAAAATTGAAGTTGAAATATATTATGTTTGTCGATACCTACAATACATTATTGTGACGAATTTCAATATTCACATTAATAAAACTGGTTAAGACCTACGTCACCAGCTTAGTGGTATCATTTGTACGGCCCTGGTTCGAGCTTCAATTACCTGTAATTTTATTTGGTGAATATTGCTTTGCAGAACCAACGCTATTCCGGGATTAAGTTTGCACCGATACTCTTTGTAGCTTCGAACAACTCGTGTACGTATGTTCTGGTATACCATAAGGTGCTCACCTTCATTGGTTCGATATTTATTTATATTAACAAAAATTTCGTGAACTTCACACCCCATTTTGAGCATAAAAGCTTATTCGTACAGGATGCAAAGTTCATAATGACATCTAAACAACTTCATCTAAATTTTCTTTTCGTGTATAGATGATTTTCAGGCGGCCCAAATTAATAAAAAGTGGAATGGAAGCTGACAAAACTTACTTTTTACAACATAGTAACGCATTTGAAATTTATTTCATATCAAAACACAGGTTGTACCTCGAACAAATTCAGTAATAATTCGAAGAAAATTAAATTCATCGATGCTGAAGAAATACGATAACATGTTAACAACTCTATTATGTTCCCTATTCAATATCTACTTAAGCTTCGACGTATTTCCGGAAAAATTAAAAATTGCAAAAATTACAGCAATTATTAAATCAGGTAAAAGAGATGGCATTACTTGCTACAGAGGAATATCAACTTAATCATCAATTTTTAAATTGTGTGAATTAATCATATGGAACAGCTTCAAATTCAAAATGGCACGCCATATATTAATCTGATTGAATTCGCCAGAGTCTATTTGCATTTGGGTATTCACTACGTTAAATAAATTAGTTTAATTCATATCTAAGAATGGAAGGAACATAAATTTTAAAATCGAACGTTATTAAATTGACCATTATCTGGTGTTCCTTAAAGATCACACATCGGGCCTTGCATTTTAATGGTTTTCATATATCAACTGTTTTCATATATTAACAGAAATAATCAAAGACTCAAACGTGCTCATATTTGCTAGTGACGTAAAAATGTATCGAAAGGCTAATTGAATGCTTGATGCAGAGAAACTTCAAGAAGACAGATTAAGTGAGATAGATTAAGGAGTGGTGTGATCGAAACACGCTATACTTAAATATTAAGAAATGCAGAATCATGTCTTTTTATTGTAAAAAAAATCCGTTAATTACTTCATGCAAAGTCAACAACGTAAGTATTGCAAAGAGCCAATGAGATTGAGTTAATGAGTGTTACAATTGTGGAAGATGGCAGTCTCAATAGGCATAATTGACTGCTGAATTTAAATATAAACATAATGTTTGCATATATTTAAATTCAGCAGTCAATTATGTCTATTGAAACTGGCTCACTCTATTTCGCTTAAGTTCGTTCTCAACTCGAATACGTTGTAACGGGCTAGAACCCGGACTATATTGTATACAAAAAAAGGGATTACAACCACTCAAAAGATGTTTTTGTTTTTTTTTTATCAAAGAAAAGTGAGTGCTATTATGGATTGGAGGATTACAAAATATACACCCTTAAAAAGCTACGACATCTCTTGGGTGCGGATTTTATTAGTAATGCTTTGCTTGATCCAGCTTACATTTTGGAAAACTTACAAAATTATGTGCCATGCAGGTAATTTCGGGTGCATTCAGGATATACAATCTGCTGCCGTAGTTTGTAATTGCATGAATAATTCTGTCATACGCTACGGTTGTTTTGAAACCAATTTCGGAAGATTCGTTTTAACCCTTTGCCAGTCACATGCATCACATATGATACAGAGGCGGTTAACCGAGACGCTTCTGTATCATATTCGATACATAATCTATATTAGATTATGTATCAAATATGATACAGAAGCCTCTCGGTTAACCGTCTATGTATCATATGTGATACATGAGACTGGCAAAGGATTAACATACGAGTATGTGCCCAATTCGCCTACATCAAAGTGTATTTATCGTTGCAAATCACAATCGATAAGTTCGTTTGCAGTTCGATTCGAATTTTTCTGAAAGATCTCTTGAATTGGAAGGGTAAATAACGTGTTGAGCAGTATTCGATCAGTGAGTGAAATATCCCAACGTGCATCGTTTTCAAAAAGATTTAATGCTTGGCAAGCTTCACGATAAGTAGCACATAGTTCATTGACCGCTTACTATTCTCAACTCTTGGCAGATACCACTTCAGGCACGTTGATTAACAGTAATCACAAGTAACATCATTCTGCATTGTTTATGTCCGAGGTGTCCATCGCGATGGACTGGTTGATTTTTTTTAAATTTCGAGTAATCTAATTGGACCATTCAAAATCGAGAATAAAATGATCAGCATACTTGAGTGCACCTTTATAATACTTTAAAAATCAAAAAGTAGATCCCGAAAAAATATTGTTTGGAAAAGTAGGTCACTTAAAAAAATTAGTGGTTTAGGTGAACAGGATACAGACGCCTTAATGCGTTGGTCGAATATAAATTAGGATGTCCTTCAACTGCTGCTGCGTAGATTGCGACGTTGAAACATAGTGTTGATTGCATAAAGTTTGTAATGTGTAATGGAGCAACAATTTCTCGTTTAGTACCCCATAAAATAAATATGAAGAAATTACTTTCTGCGTTCGGCAGTGGTAGTAGTCATCCTGGATGTGTAATTGTAATGTAATTCTCGTGTACGATATTTGTTGCACCGAACGATGGCATTTGGAAACATGAATTATTCTTTATTATGTTTACCAAGAAATGCTAAATGTACATTTAGCGTCAACCATATGTGGTAATGCTGGATTGCTTATATCCTATGGTGTCCCATGAGATTAAAACGTGTTTTTTGTCTTTTACTCACGTTCATAGAAATTTTATCAACAAATCGGAAGGAACGCTCCAGGAATAAGAGGAATCCAATTCATGAAATTTTCGGTAAATACTGCTTCTACGACACCTTCTCAAATTACACCAACACTAGTCTATTACGATAATTTTATTTTTCGCATTTTTTGTTAGTTAAATTTTGATGAACTTGACTAGCGTAGCCTTAATTTGCGACGAGGAATCTTATATTTCACTTCTAAGATATTTCGGCCATTCCTTGCGAGCTGCAACTTTCAGCAAAAACGTTTAGAATCCACTTTTGATACCTTATTAATTAGTATATATACAGTAAAATTCCTAAATCGGTAAATGTCCGAATAAAAATTGGAAAAAAATGTTTTATTGCTTCGAAATCTATGAAATGAGGGCCGTCCCTATATTCTCGAAAAGGATCACCCTTCACTCCACGGAGTATTTTTTGTGATATTAGTGCAATTTGGAAGTCGTTCGTGTGAACGAATTTAATAATTTAAAATTTTGGTCATTTACCGATTTCGGAAGTTTAAAAGTAACAAATACACGATAACCGCTTACTTGATAATTCATAGTTGTAGGTGAGTTAAAATTTATCAGAAGTTCAAAGTTGTTAAAACGTTCGCAACAAAACAAATATTTGTACATTATCAAAGTTTCCTGCTCAAACCACATGAGCACATGAAAAACAGTTCAGACACAGAATGTTCTTAATTTAGTTTTTCGGGACGTCCATATTCAATTAGTAATCACAAATCACACCTAGATTCCGAATATTTATGTTTTATGATATTATTATAAATCCTCGTTTGTCAACAATGATAAACTGTTTGCTTAACTAAAACGAGCATCAACTTGATAAAACGTATTTTCAATCACTACAAAATCAATTTCTTAAAAGTTCATTACTTACAAAGAGTGTTATAATCATAAGTGGCAATAAGAGTTCCAATTACAAGCATGGCTTGTAACACAAAGTTTACTTAAGGTTAATTTATTCAATAAAAAACAACATTGTGATAAGAACTATACTCGAATATTTTTTTATTTTTTTATTCGAAGCAAGACTATTATCAGTCGCCTAATATTTATTTTGTCCAAACTATATACAACGACGTACGTTGGATTTTAGTACAAAATTTATTTAGTCATCTTACTTCCGTCTTAGTTTATAAAAAAATATAATTCTTGCATTTGATTCATGCAAAGTTTTTTAGTTACGTTTTATGCATACAACAACGGAAGTATGACAATGTGATGAATGAGTAGCAGAATGTAGGGTTATTATATAAAAAAGGGTTTTTAAACAAATTAATGAGTTGACGTGATCAAAACCAGACTCTCTATAACATAGACAAAAATTTCATAGGAAATTACCTAACACAAACCATTCCATGGCATATAGCATTCGGAAACAATAACTCATATACAGTGTACCATGCAAACGATAGACCAGAAACCATGGTTTGTTTATGCCTAAAACTATAACAAATATTTAGAAAATAATTTCTGTAATGATCTCATGAATATTTCATGTTAGATCGCAACAAATAAATGTAACAATGATCTTGAACATGACATATTATATTAGAATGTACCACCAAAACAAATTCATGTATGTATGTCACTCGTCCAAATTTTGTTTTATCTATTTCATTGTAATATTTGATTATACAAGCATAAACAATAAATTCAATAAGTTTATGATAGTTGTAATCTATTTTTAGGTTATTAGATTCGGGTTTGCCCCTTCTCAATGCAAATCAAATTCGCGCTTGACTTTGAATATACGAAATTTATTTTTGTGTTTATACTAACAAGCAAATTTTTTGAATTGATTGTTTGCCCGGATATTAACCAAATAAATTTCCATTGAAATTTTGTATTAATTTAAATTTTTTCCATAGTTTCTGTACGAGTATATAAATCGTAAAACATGATTGGTAGATTTATAGCGTTCATTCGAAATTACAAAAATAAGTTCAAATATTAAGGAATGTGATTTCAAAAAAGCCTAGAAGCTACGTCATTCCACAATCACATATTTTAGGCTAGTTTTATAAAACGATGATGTTATTGGTTACGTGATGCACTTACTTACATAGATCGTAGCAGACTGTTGAAGAAAACTTTGTTAGTTATTCGCCTTTTAACGCAAAGTGGGTGACATCTGATGGAATATTTTGCAACTAGAGCGAAATGTGATCGGCTTCTCAAAAAACTAGTTATAATGTAATATAAACTTCATAGATTACTATAATTCGACTGGATACTATGTAAAATGTTCAATTAGTTTACAATTAATGTAACAAATGATGAAATAATAATAAAATGAAATAAGGCTTTATCTCGTATAAACAAATATCACCTTTCGCTCGCATAGGAAGTGGTGCTAGCTAGGCGGTGAGTAAAAGGTCAATGGAACAGTCGCATTAACATAAGATTTCAAATACTATAAAAGTGACAGATACTACCCAAACGTTCTATTTCTTGCGAACTTATCGAAATAATTGATAAGGCAAGCTAAAGCCAAATGTCAAGTCTGCTCGGAAGGAAGTGGCACTAGCTAGGCTGTGAGTAAAAGGCCAATAGAACAGTCGCATTAACATAAGGTTTCAAATATCATAAAAGTGTCAGACACTACTCAAACGTTCTATTTCTTGCGACGTGTTATTGTTTATGGTGATGCATATCAAAGTTTTTTTATCGAAATAATTTATAAGGAAAACTAAAGTCACATGTCAAGTCTCCTCGACTACGTTGGTTTCACGTAGTCGTGCCATAAAAAATGCCAAAATAAAATAATAAAACGTAGCAAGCCCAAATTATTTATAAAAATGGCGGTCATTGTGCCGGTTCACACAGTGCTGAACAAACAGATTTTTTCTTCTTCTCTTATCATCTCTTCTATCATCACCTACAAAAAAATTTTTAAGTGGGGATTTCTGCACTAAGTTTGTAGCAATAATTTTATGTGCGAGCTCGTGTTATGAAGGTGTTTCATCTGTTAGTTTTTTTATGTTAAATAAAATACTCATAATGTATGTTGAAAATTAGTTTTTTTTTTATTTAAAATAAAAGCTGGTTCTATGCCATTTATGCGTGGAATACAACATCGTTCATGTGACCACTACGACTACTGTTAAAGGCCGGTATCCAAATATCAAAATATGTCAGAAAATATTTCCAATAAAAACCGTCTCTATTTCAGCTCGAATGTGGTTCTAAGATCTTCAATTGTTTGTGGAACATTGTTTTGCACTTTTGGATAACCAAAACGCGTGGTTGTGTTGTAAACGAACACATGACTAAAAATGGGATAGTTTTGACTTTTCATTTGTCAAAAAAAATTCACAATTATTTCAAATTGTGGCCACCGCACAACTTTTTTTGTACTTAAAAAAACCAACAGATGGGACCTTTATATGAGGGGTTTTTAATAAGTTAATGTACAATAGGTAAATTTATATCAAATATTGGTAATAGAAATTTTTTATTCTATTTTTTATATCAATATTTAGTTTCCCAACAGAAACAAAATTTGATGCAAATTATATATGGTTCATTTAATTTCTGTGAAAATTTTAATGAACATATTTTTTGAAAATTTTTGGGGAATATTGTATTTCGTGCTGCAGTTTTAGTTTTAGAGATAAACGCGATCATGCGGTTCGACATTACTGTCTGTCGGTAATAGCAAATATTAAATAGTATTTAATAGTATTTAAGTTATTTAATATATGGTAATAGTATCAGTGGACTATGACTAAATATAGAAATTAAAGCAACAAGATAAAAAAATTCTAAATATGATCGTTATTTCATATAGATTTACGGAGCTTATACTTATTATAAGGCCTTTAGCATTTTAATATCTTTATGCGTCATTTGATGTTTTCTCTCAAAAATATTAACTATGGGCTTAGAGAGCCGTAAACGAAATATTAACTATGGGCTTAGAGAGCCGTAAACGACCATCGCGGTCATATATCGCACCTCAACCGAGATACTTAACACAAACTTATAACTACAGTGTGTTGCATAACTATATAACCACTCGTTTTTTGCTACAAGTTGAATAAGGACGTAAAACAGTAAAATACAAAATTCAATTGTCTTAACAAAAAAAAAAAAACAATTTTTTAAAATAATTGCCTTGTTGCATAACTATGTAACCACTTTTTTCAATTCAATAAAATCAATAAAATAAATTAAAACAAAAATATTAATATGCCGTTGGTTCATCTTTGCTCTCTGTTGTAACCAAAACCCTATTCGACATACTTCTAACTAGCGAATTGATAATTTCGGGTGAAACTTATTGTCTCAAATTGGCGGTTACCTTCGTAAATTTTTGAGCCAATAATCTCCAAAGATTTACGATCGGGTTTTGATCTGCCAATAAGCGGGTCAAACTAACCATGATCTTTTACTCCAGCTCGTATGTGCTTGAGCATTGTTGGAAAATCCAGGTTCCTTCTTGATGTATGTATAAAAACAGTATAACATATAGTTTTCTAAGGCACCAATGTACTCCACGCTGTTCATTTTAGTGGAAGGCAATGCTAAGGTAAGGGTTCCCGCTAAACCGAAAGCCCCCATACCATTAAGCTACCACTACTAAAATTTCGTTTAAACAAGTACTTTGGCTCTTTTCTAAAATCGATCCAATAGTATTGAATACCATCTGGCCCATCAAGATTAAGTTTTTCTCATCGGAAAAAATCTCATGTAATTGAAGAATGGTTAGTTATGATAAAATCGAATAGTATCATAAAAACAAAACAAGTAATTTTTTAATTTCCATTGACCAGTCGCGAATATGTTTGTCTTAATAAATTCAAGACGAGCGACAATGTGTCGTGGCATTAACTTTGGTGCTGACATCATTTTTCTGTATTTCAGATGCCCAGCAACTTTTAAACAACGGCTGATTGTGCTTCGAGACACATTTATTTAAGATAGCTTTCACGCGCTTAAGGCTGTTAAAAGATATACTCGTGGTTTTAACCAACCCACGAGTTTCGGGTGAACTCATCTTTATTTTGGTTCTTCGGTTTTCTTTGTTCCGTAATTAACCTGGGACACTATTCTGGCTATTCTTTGAATTGAGAAAAATATTTTCATAGCATGTTTGTCTAAATTATATTTTTCTGACTTATGGACGAAAACGAAACGGACCGAAACGAAACGAACGAATTGAATACATGAAAATATACTAAAATAATTATATAGAAGAAACGAAACGAAAACGGACGGATAAATTGATTCAATTCAATTTGCTTTCGTTTCGTCTTTGCGGTTATACAATATCGGTTATGATTTTTTTGTTATCCTTACAAGCACATGTCAAATTGACAAAATGTTTTATATAGTTTACCAAAAATTAAATGGATTTTTCGAGTTAGTTTTCATATAGGACGAGACGTAAACTTCAAATAATATAAAATTAGAAACAAATATGAAATGTCAAAACCGTTTTCACTAATTCGTCTATATAACCATGCCTCCTTCGTCTTTCCGTTTCATTTCGTTTCAGTCCGTATCGTTTTCGTCTATGTAACTGGCCCATTACTGTTGGATTTAGTTTGGTGTAAATAATTATGAAAAGGTATACATATTGGGAATTATTTTAGCCTATGGAACAAAAGTTTTCCATTCAAGTTGTTCGAAAATATTTATACCAAATTAATTCAAACAGTAGGCCAGAAAAACATAATTTAGACAAAAATACGATGAAAATACTTTTTTCTCCGATCGTAGGAAAAAATATATCTTTCCGTTGTTTTTTCGGAACGAAAAGCTCATGATTCCAACATACTGCTAAGCAACAAGTAATAATAGTACGAGAATATTTTTTCTGGCCTAGGCCGGGAATATATTTCATTATACTTTTGAAAAAACAAAACAAAATGTATTTATGTCTTATGATGTCGTGGCTAAAACTAAGCAATAATTTTATGTTATTTTCAATTTTTTACTTTGTTTTGATTTCTTAGGCTGCGGGCCAATAGTCGGGTAAATTATTTACTGTGGTAAAAATCGGATTTAGAACAGATTTTTCGATCAGTTTGCCATAGAGTTTTTGAAAAATAAATGAATTTACCGAAAAATTTACTTAAAATTGACTTTTACCCGACTATTGGCCCGCAGCCTTAATATGATAATTAATGAATAATACTAAAAATTATTTTGGGTTTATATTCGTTTTAAAGTCCGATCGGAGAAAAAATAGTATGTACAATTCGGAGGAAAAGTGCATTCCCGGACTCCCGTGCGGTTGCCAATTTCCACTATCGTCCAGGAATGCAGTACTTTTCCTCCGTTTTTTCCGAGTTTTGGTAAAAAACAGACTTTTTATCAAAAAAACTAATAATTGCTTAGTTTTCTGATAATGGGGTAGATATTGGATCGGCTAGCAAGCAAGCAATTTGCTAGTCGAAATCCTGACTATTCAATCAATTATACCAAGCAAATTTAAATTTTAAAATACATTTTTCATAAAATTTTTGTTTATTTTTGCGATGTTACAGTAAAATTTACGGCTTCAAAAATTAAACAGCAAATTTTTGTGTTGTCTACTTAGCAATCGAAAAAAAAGAGTGAGTCCATTATTGTGAGTACACTCTCAAGGAGATGTGTAAACATGACGTGTGTATTATAGTGCGTCCGTACACGTACAGTTTACTTTGAATGAAGAAGGAATGTAATTTTACTAACCATAGTTTTTCATTTGTTTATTATCGCTAAATTGGTGTATTACTCTTTCGGTATAATCGATAATCGACGCAATTAGATTATGGTATAGCTAAAATAAGATACATATAATGTCAACTCTAACTTTTCTAATTTTCATTGAAAAACTGCATAATGGTCGTTCCATATCTCGTACTAGATATATTATATGAGATATGAGTTCATGTGCAAATCGAATTCCTCTCGCATGAAGTTTATAAGTGATTCAGTTTGAGGAACAGCAAAATTAATGTTGAAATCCCCGCATCGGCAAAAGATGATAGTCTCCTTGGAGAATTTTTGAAATTCTTTTAGAATATGGAGCAAGCACGAAATGTATGAACTTCATTATGTCTTCGACAGATTTTTTCGGCGAGGTGAACACAACTACAGAAAGCATCCTATTACCTTTAAGAAGCTGTAGTTCAGCCGTGTATATATTTTCAATGGGTTGTGTTGTTACCCTCATATCATTCGTTAGTCCAACGATGATTTCCTTATGCGCGTTGACTGTATAAGTTCAACTTATATTTTTATATATTGCTACTCCGGCAGCCCACTGACCATTTCTCTTGAACCGAACGCATCATTCAAAATTAATAATATTAGCATGCTCGTCATTGCGTATCCAGATCTCGGAAGCAAGAAAATTGAGCATCCCTGCGTGACTGTATCAGTAAGGTCGAGGTGATGTAACCTGAGGCTCTGGCAGTTCAATGTAAAAAACCAGACGCCATTATTATCTCGTACAAAATTGGCCATTACAACCTGATCTATAGTAACGGATTTGTAGTGAGGCGCGATTCCTCATTTTGAAGAAGACCCATTGAGGTCCCATTTTTACGTCCGTTATGGTAGAAGACATGATTATCGATAGCTGACGTGATGAACAGTCCTTCGAGACTCGTTATGGACTGTATCTTTTATCGTAAGAGTATATACTGACTATCCGTTATAGGATGCATGAATTGGGGTGGCACATGTAGGTACGACTGATACGAAAATGATTACGCTTAACTTTAATTGTCAGATTGTTGTTTCGATTAACAGTTGAGCTTTTTCTTAAAATAGGCCAAACATCGGTCGATGTTTGTTTTCTGCGCCCATCCAGCTTTAAGCCGCCTGACCTTCTTGCCTTGTGAATTTGTACCGAAATCCATCCAGAGTCGTCTGACATTTTTTACTGTTGACGTTTTCATCGTTCTCGTTTTTCGGTCAGGATGGCTGCATTCGATATACCTCAGACAGCCCTTAGTTCCATCCACCAGTCCATCTGTTACGTCAATATTGGTTTTGAGAAAGTAAGGCCGACCTATGACAAGTGGTAGTTCGTACGGCAAAATGTTTGTGTCCACTATGCTCATTTTATGAATCTTTTGACGGAATTGCTACTCCGGCAGCCCACTGATCATCTCTCTTGAACTGAACGCGACATTCAAACGTAGGAATATTAACATACTCGTCATTTGGCAGACAGGTCTCGGAAAGCAAATGAATTGAGCTTATCTGCGTGACTGTCACCTGAGATTCTAACAGTTCAATGTTAAAAACGAGACGTCATTATAACCCCATTTAGTAGAAGACATGATCATTGATAGCCGACGTGATGAACAGCTCCTAGAGACTCGTTACTCGTGATAAAGCAACATATACAAGTGTTGACTGTGTTTTTAATCGTAAGAGTATGTAATTTCGCAATCGTAATTCGTATTTCGTATCGTATTTTTTTTTTGATTTTTCTGGTCGATGGAAATGTTTATGGTTTCTATTTCATTTTTTAAATTAGTTGTTTTGTTTTCCCTACTATTATACATATACATACAAGCAAGCCATGTATAGTACAAAATTGTTTTATTGAGTTTGTTGTTTTTTCAAACGAAGTAGGTACATACGTCATTTCCGTTCGTTTCATTTACAAGTTTACTCTAATACAAAAATTTTTGGTAGGCGCGAGCAAAGATGTTTACACATCAAAAAAACAAAAAGCTTATTGAAAATATAATTTGAAATTTAAATTTTCTTGATAAAATTTATTGAGTAGTCAGGATTTCGGCTATAGCAAATTGCTTGCTTGCTAATCGATTGGTTAGCAAGCAAGCAATTTGCTTGGTATCTACCCCAATGTTTGTTTATATAATTTATAAGGAAAATTTGGTGTAACCACGGGACTTTTTACAAAATTTCACACTCGGCTTCAAATATTAAGATCCCTAGTGGCTTTAACCGTAAAACGGATTTCCAGATTTCTAGATGAAATCCGATGTATTTTATTATAGTTATTCTTTTCTGTTTATTAGCAAAAATTGTCTCATAACCGAATTACGAATTATATTTGTTGTATTTTAGTAAAAGTGCAATTGCTCGAAAGTATCGAAGTACTTTTCATACAGCCAAATAATCGAAAAAGTGCTATATTATGATCAACAGAAAAACTGTCGTATATATACACAGAAACGATGTATAAACATGGATCACTTTTATTAGTTTGTTAGGTTATGTCAAACAACATACGATAGTTTAAATTCTCAGATCATCAAATACTGTGGACTGATAACAGTGCCTAAAAAATGCATGAAGGAACTATTAAAATGGTCGTTCTATCGTTTTCTCACCAATTGAGGAGCTAGAGATCACGGGGACATAAAAATAAATTATTATGTGCGGAGCCCATGCCCTATATGTATAAATTGTCTAATTATCAATTTTAATAAAACTAACTGAAGTTTTATTACAATTAACTGTAGTTTCCTTGTTAAAATAATATTGAAAACCTACTTTTTATCACGTGTCGCGTTTATTCCACAATGTGACAATGTGAGCTTCGTCAGCTATTGTGGAATATATAATTATCGCTGCGTAGAGGCAATTTTTGGGTTGAATTCATTTATCTTTTATTAGATTTTTTTAACCAAACTCCTCCAAACCGAATTGACCCCGTTTCGATGAGCCGGCTGGTGACAGAAAGGCCGATAATTGTTCACATGTAGTTTTGTGAATATCTGACTGCCAAACTAATTGTAAATATAATTTTAACTTCAATCAAATAAAAACGACAACAAAAATGTAATGTTGTAATTTCTTACACAAAATTTTGTGCAACAAACGAAAAATCACGAATTTTACCTTGAATAAATTGGAATGAGCCAAAATACAAACCGCTTGTATATAAAAATAAAAATATAACATGAGAAAAACAATTATATAATTTCTTCTAACGAATATGCGCGACATCTGAATAAACTGTAATGTAAACATTTAATATTAGCAAAGGTTCACACCTATGGTTAAAATATATACTGAGTACTAAATTTTTTTAAAAGTTTCAACTACGACCAATAGAGTGCCCAATTCGATAAATTTTTATCAACAAAATTATTTTATAAAATTTTCACTACCATTTCCTCATTTTCGAGCACATACCAACAATACACAAAAAAATCATATAAATAAAAAAGTTTCCTCAATTTTTTGCATGTGTTCTACATTTTTCTGCAAAATAAAAAGAATTCATATAAATCAATTTCTTCCTCTAAACTCATGCATGCGAAGCGGAGGAAAGAACTTTCTTGTTTTCTTTTCTTCGTATTTTTCTTAAGTTATCGCAAAAAAATATAATATGTGTTTGTATATATGAGAAAATTGAGGAAAAATTGATCAACAAAAACATATAAAAAGTAATAAGAAGAAAATACAAATCATTTTGATGATAAAACGATATACGTACGTATGGAATTTACGTTTTTCTTGTGTGTCTAACGAAAAAACAGAAGCAGACAAAAGAATAGAAGAGAAGAAAATATAAGTTTTGACATTTCAATTTGAAATAAGCGATTTTCCAGTTATTTTTGGGTGATTTGAGGATGTGTGTTTTTTAGAGAGATTTATGGAAAATTCCACAAATTTATGCTGAGTTTAAAGTTTTTGTGTGGCTTTCATTTTTTGTTTGTTTTAATTTTCTTTTTTCCTGTTATTTTGTGCGGTTGTGGCGGAGATGATTGAAAATATATACGGGTATTAAAGTATTTGTGGGATTTTTTATTTTATTTTGATGATAATGAATTATTATTTTGGAAATGGTAGCAGGTAATCTTTATCATTGATACATAGCTTTAATATGTATTTATAGAACCTCATCATACGGGATTTTAAAGTCAAATTAATAATAATATTTATTTTGATTAAATTAAGTCAGTGGTTTTTGCCGAGTACTTAGCTTACCACCTGTGCAGATATGAATCGTGTCTAAATTCAATGGTATTTTTGCCTCATTCATATTTTTGAACGTGCATTTGACAAGTTTTGTCAATATTCATTTCTATTCTAAATAAATATTAAACGGTGCTTAAAATTCACGTCGTAGTAACTGGCAACATAGTAACTGGAAACTTAACTTAAAATTTGATTAATCTTAGGAACAGGTTAGCAAAGAAGCTAATGGTCGTAACAGTACTTTAAAGAAACAAGTGGATGCGCTAAACTCCAGAATTAAAACCCTGATGCCGAAAACTAAAGAAACATATTTTAAAAATAAGATGTCTTCAGCTTCAGATATGAAATCAAAATGGAAAGTTATAAATAGTGTATTGAATGACATTCCCGTTCTAGATACTATTACTTCTTTAAAAATTGATAAAAATAAAATCATAACGCATCTTAATGAAATTGCTAATATACCAAGTGCCATTCTAAACGAAACCCAAAAAGTTATAACTTTTGAAAATACTGTTCGAAATAATATGGTCCTGACTAATATGGTCCTTAGGTTAGTGATTTGAAAATTGTTTCATCCGTCTGTGAACTCAAAAATACTAATTGGTGCGGTATTGATGGAATTTTAAATGTAGTGGTTAAAAATGTGATTTTTAGTATCGCACCTGCCTTAGCGTTTGTTTTTAATTTGTGCCTTGCTAAAGGCGTGTTTCCTGATAAATTAAAAGTAGGTATCGTGAACCCACTTTTCAAGAAGGTTTCACGTGCTGCAAACTTCTGCAATTATAATCTTTCATCAAAGATCAAAGAATAAAGGTGCATGTTGCACCTTTATTCTTTGATCTTTGATGAAAGATACGAGAGTCGGTTTTCCAAAAGAAATATGTTTGATTATTTATTTATATAACTCTGTGTAACAGTTGGATGAATTTGTTATTTATATTTGAATGAAAAAATTTCATAAAATGCAAATCGCCCAAATAAACTATTTAAAGATGTCCATTACTACTCAGAGTCTACTATTTTAATTTTATGATCACTCAAAATTTCTTTTGAAAGGGTGTATATTTTAAAATATTTAGTACTAAAATTTAGCACGAAGTTAGAAATTTATTTTTTTTCCATCAGAAATGTTTCGTTTTGTAAGCATTTAAACTTTAATTACCTCTAAGGCTATAGATATTTCTAAATATAAATTAAGTTGCATTTATGTGCTTAGATTAAACATTTAACATTATCTAAAATACGTATAAGTATGAACGTAAAATTTAAATTATCCTTTACTTTCGGATAAGTACAAGCAGAAATCAATCATTATTTTTTCCCAGTACTCTACGTTATTTTAAACTTCAAATTTTACGTTCACACTTATACTCGTTTTAGATGATATCTTAATCAGGACCACGGAAAGATTTTAGCTTTCTTAAAAGCACATAAATAAAGCATAATTTATATTTAGAAGTATCTATTATCATATAGAAATTTTAACCTTAAAATGCGGACAAACCGAGACGTTTTTTGAAAAAAGTATTTGAAATTTCTAGTTTAAAATAAAATTTTAAATCTAAATGATTTAAAATACATTAAATTTTTAGTTATTCTGGGCGATAGCCGAACAATGCCTTAGCGAAATATTTTGTTTCGTTACGCATTTCTTAACCTCTTCGTATCCTCGAATTTTATTGTATTGTCACCTCGATGTAACCTAATATCTGGTTATCACCCAGATTAACCCAAAATTTCATATACATATATAAATCACATGTATGCTTCAAATACACAAAAGTTTGTTTTATTTAATCCGCTTTTTTTTGTAGTACAGATAAACCTCGTTTAACGACCCCTTGTTTAACGAATTTCCTCGCTTTCCTCGTTTTAACGAACATCGCATAAACTGATAAAAAACCTCGATTTACGAACAAAAAACCTCGAATTAATGATATATTATTTTTATCCAAAAATTTGTTGTGACTGTTATTTTGTTAATTGTTGATTGTTTGTTTTCTCATATAAAATAGTAAAAAAGCCATCGCTTAACGAAATATCTCGGTTTATTATATTATAATTCGAATTTCCCGAGTCAATAGAGATGAAAACAACACAGTGCCCAGTGACAATATTAATTTTTTTCTAATGACGTACAACAAAACAAATAACTACTCGATTTTATTCGTTGAATGATAATTTAATTAAATAATTTTATTCGTTGAATGTAAAATAATTGAACACATTAAAACAGAAGAAAACTGTAAAATCCACTTCTAAAGCAAATTACAATGAAAATGAACATACCCCTACTTCGATCGATTAAGGGAGACTGACAACCGCCGACATAGCGTTATATCATTGCTTTAGCTAATAGAGGCCAGAAGTAGAGGTGGCTTTGACGAACTTATCGAGTACTTCAATAATTACACCAACGTGCTTGGAAAATAAGTAACAGAATACCAATGAAAATTTTGGTTTAGTTACGATTCTTGTTAAAGTCAACTGGTTCAGTTTTGGTTGGGTTTAGAAATTATTTTACAAAAACTTACAGTTAATAAAGATTTATCTTAGGAATGACAACTTATATTCGGGTTGATATTATGTTTTTTAAATACGAGTATATTATTTTCTATTTAATCATAATAAAGTATTTTATTATGATTTCAATACAAAAAATAAAAAAACCAACTTTCTCTAAAGAAATCTTACAATAATAGGACCCCTCGTTACCCAAAAAATTTAACATTATTATCTTTAATAAAACCTCTAATGTTAAAATGTCAATTGTATTGTAATTCTAATACACATTTTGTTCTTTGAATACACATTTTATTATACGAGTATATTCATACCTTTATGTAAATTTAATTCTGATTCACGAAAAAGGATCATCTTTCATTTTTAATTTCAACAAAAGGATAATATATTTTAAGCATATTTAATATATGAGTATTTTTTAATAGAAAAGAAGACATAAAGCTGATTGTCCTTTTATGGTATTTTATTTAGTTCAAACAACAACTAAAAATTTATTTCATGTTTCCATTTATTAAAAAATAATATTATTAATAAAACTAATAATAATATCCTTATTATAATTTTTATTTCATTGTGAAACAAAATAATAATCCTTTTTCTCATTAAAAATACAAAAATTTTGCTCACATTTTCAATTAATCATAGAAAGAAAAAAATCAATTGTTTTATTCTTTTGTATGTAATTTAACAAAAAAGAATTTTTAAATAATTATTTAAATTGCTAGAAAGAATCACTTTGGACGGCAGTCCAAACGAGTGACGAAAGCACCTACTGTGCTGGAAGTCGAACGAAGTATATTATACAGCAAGTTTCGAACTTTTTCCCTTTGAGGCCGCCAGATTCATGTTATATATCATTAGAAAAGTCTTAAAAATTAGACCCAAATATTGTATAAAAGCATGAATTTCTACCAACATTGAGTGGAGATTTGACCTTCTGAAAATTGCCCCAAAAAATCAGTTTTTCGCGTATAACTGGCCCAAAAAATGCCCCAATTATTTTCTAACTAGCAAATTATGATTGTAGACGTCAATACCAATTCAACGACACCTCAAACGTCCAAAACGGATGATTTTGACCAAAGTTATGACAATTTTAATTTTTTCTATGACGTCACCAAATAATCTTGCTTTGGTATATATGTTTGTTTGTCCGTACCTCTTTTATTTGATCTCATATTTTCAGGGGTTGTAGTACTTAAAAAACTAAGCAATTTTTGTTCTACAAGTTTTTGATTTGGCCGCCATGTTGGCCGCGGCCGGCCTCTGAACGGCCATTTTTGGCCATTTTGCCACGTCCACAGTGCTGGATCTATTCGACATACCCTGGACATATGCATATCGTTGGAAAGGTATTGACGTCAGCTATCAAATAGCAAAAAAAAAGAATTCCAAAAATTAGGTTGGAGGGTCATTTTGGCCAAAAAACTGAAAAATGCGAAATCGGCCGGCCACATTAGGCCGAATTGCTAAAAAATGAGCCCAAGACTTTTGGTTCATATTTTCAAGATTATTAGCCACAAATCTCACCTACAATATGACATCAACCGTTTTTCCCAGAAAACTCGTATATTTTAGATATTGACCTCCATAACTTAAAAGCCACCCTAATTTTTTTGCAAAATTTTATTTTTTGGCTCAAATGCTCCCTAATATCGGTCCGTTGCGGTTCATAATGATAGTGAATCAACGTATTATAATGAAACAAATATAAATACATCATATTATTATCATTGCTAAGAGAATTTTTACCAGTGACTCTTTTTTCATAACAAAAAAAAAATGAAAAAACTGACAAATTAAAATCGATATTTTTTTATCATAAAATCGATATTTTTTTATCATTATGTTGATTTCTTTGAAAAATAGATCTAATCTTTCCTCCCACCGCATGAAGATGGGATATCAGCGAGAGACTAGCTACCATTAACTTTTATTTCCAACTTACACACTAAAATATGTATATTTTATAGAATTGTTTAAGGAGTCAAAAATAAATGGTAGCCGCATGCAGTTAGTGACAAAACAGCAAGAAAAACATGCAAAAAAAATTGTTGAATTACTCAATCGAATTTCTACCAAAAACACATGCATCTGGTCTAAGTTTTTACTACTCTGTAACATACACTAAAAACTAGACTACAAATGTTCAGCTGATAGCCTACGAGAACCGGGTGTGTAATAAGATCACACCCGGCATGACCTGTTTGTGGCATGTGGTAAAGGATTCTGAAATAAAATCTACTAAAAGACTACAAAATGAAGATTGAAAAATTAGATGCAAAATAAAGAAATAGAATCGTCTTCCACACACTAGAAACAGTACAGCAGAACGTAGGTTATCGTGCTGGACATAATAAAAAAAAACTGCCTACCTGAACCTAATGATGAGACCTGACCCTATTTTCAACATAAAAAAGATAATATGTATAAGTCTTTAGTATTTCGAGGCCAAGAGCATATACTTTCCAAACATAAATCGTATTGAACCATTCATCAATAGAAACAATTTTGTTTTATTGTTTTCCATTTTTTTATTGAAACAGTTTCGTTCTATTGTTTTACGTTCTATTGTGCCTCATACACAGACGCAGGCCACTGGAGTGACGAATATCGAGAGAAGAAGAACGAATCATTCACACTCCGTAACACACAGCCGGCAGCCGTGTGAGAGTACGCGTAATTCGTTTTTCGCGAAACGAACAACAATTAAGCTCTGAACAAAGTCTGAAACGCAGATGCCAATATTCAACAAACTACAGGTTACACTAACAATCTCATGTTAATTTTTTTCTTTCGCACCACTACTTATTAAACTAGTGTGCACATACGATGTACACATATATTGTAATACAAATTTCTATGGTGTAGTTTTTCTGTATTTGTTGCATTTGCATGGCTTTGTTGTTGGTTTTGGTCATTTTAATGGCGCGCGTCTGTCTATGAGGCACAATAACACGTAGCGGCAACTTGTGTGCTATCGTGTGTGTGTGTGAACTCAAAGTCGAAATAGAAAACGACTGACAACAATAAAACGAATCGCAATTCAATTCATTTTCAATTTGCCTTGCCAAAATCATTGATATCAAATAAAAAACCTCTTAACGACGAGGTAAATGTTCGAGTGACGAAAGCCGAATTCAATTCACAAAATTTCTGATATCAAATTTGTGCCGAAAAAAACAATTGTATTCGATTTGTCAACGATTTTTCGGAATGTTAGTGCATTCGGCGCGTTTGTTTACATTTTTCTTTCTAGCTGTCAAAAACAACAACTTGTCAACGGTTTTTTGAATGTTAAACAACAACGCGCTGAATGCACTAACATTCCGAAAAATCGTTGACAAATCGAATACAATTGTTTTTTTCGGCACAAATTTGATATCAGAAATTTTGTGAATTGAATTCGGCTTTCGTCACTCGAACATTTACCTCGTCGTTAAGAGGTTTTTTATTTGATAATCTCTTACAGAAATGTTTTTAAATTTTGTGTGCCATTTAGTAAGTAACAGTAGAAAAATCTAGAATCAAGGATTTTATCGTGCTCTTGAATCTTACGTAAATAAAATGTTTCGTGCATGAGGTATAAAAAGGGTATTACCTTTTACGGACTACTTTTTCCATATCATCTGTCTTGGTGGTATATAACAAATGTTTCTCAAGACAAAATCTGTTAGATTTTTATAGGTTTCACTTTATGTATAATAAAAATTACATAAAAAGTTAGTTTTGATAACTAGCGTGGAAACTGGGGTACCGAATTAAAAGAGTCCGAATTAAAAAAGTTGATTTTTGTATGAACATCTGCGACTTATTTTAATTCATATTAACTTAAAATTATGAATTAAAAATAGCGATTTAGAACAATGAGAAAACTCAAAATGAATTAACAAAAACTTATGCTATTTAATTTTTAAACACCTATTATAATTCATTTTCAAAATGAATTAAAAAAGGCACATTTTATTTCATTTTATAAATTTTAGTTTTAAATAAAAATGAATTTAAATGTAATATGTATATTTTTTTTCTATAGATTTTTATTTTTATAATTGTTTATTTATTATTTAATTAATTTTAGTTAAATGTCGTCATTAATGAAAATAAGATATCCTAATGTATCATTTTCAGGTATATCATTTTCAAATGTTTTATTTGATTTCCAGCAATTAGCAATACCTTTATTGCGATTTTCATGTTTTTAAAAATTTCACCTGAAAACTAAGCCTTCGCATTGTAAAAGGAAGTTTGGTCTGTCTCGGAATGGATTTATGAAAACGGGTTTACATACAACATAATGTACAAGTAGAAGCGAACTCCTGATCAACAGCAACGGATTACAAACGGCCAATCAATTTTATGTAAGCGATTATTATTTTTTTGTATATTATAATTATTTAATTATTTCGATTTAAATTTAATCTTGTTCATATAAATATTATTTTTTTTTAATTTTTGTGCAATAACGTATAGAAATATTATTAATTTAATTAAGAAACAGTTCGCACGAATTATGTAAATACTTTTTACGCTATTTGCCGTAGGCACTTGGCGAAACACACTTATACTTAATAAACACATTTTATTAAACACTTGGTTTTATTTCGCAAAATTATATTTTTGAATATTTTAATTAAAAAATTTGTTCAAAAAGTTTAAAAGTAGATACTCCTGATGATGACCTAACAAGTCGAAATCGATCGAGTGATTTTTTAAACTTTTTGAACAAATTTTTTAATTAAAATATTCAAAAATATAATTTTGCGAAATAAAAAACAAGTGTTTAATAAAATGTGTTTATCAAGTATAATTATGTAAAAGTACATACATAGTTACATACGAAGCGTTATTTTTTTCGATTTTCTTAAAGTTACATAATTTGTGCGCTTACGTTATCTAGAATTTAGTTCATGTTAGATTATAATTTTATTTTTCAAGTTCAGTTTTTATGATTCCATGATTGCTATTAATAATTATTTTTCTTGATCAAAAAATTCATTCAATTACGTTAGTTTTTACAATGATCAATACTATTTTCAAATTTCTTTCGTTCCGTAATATTCACAATTGTTGTTTTCTTCCGATTTCTGTATTTGCTTCTTTTCAATTCGCAAGAGATAAGTGATTTTGAGAATGATCAACTAAATATTTAACGAGGAGGATGATGGGGTAAGTTGCCACTATGTAGTATGGTAAGTGGATTCCTGTCTTATCTCTTTCCTTATACCTATGCTGTTAGTTTCCCTAACCGCGGTCTAGCAAGACTCCCTTATGTCTTGGGAAAACTCATACCAAGCCCACTGTGCCGTAGCCGGCCAAAGATAACCGCACCGAGACCGCTACGGGGTTAAACATTTCTCCTAACAACCCTACTCGAAGGGGTGGTGGTCTTTACAACTTTTCAAACTTTTAAAATGTTCACCAAATTTAACACTAGTTTCCAAAGAGCAAAATAGCATTGTAAATTGTAACGACTGAAATTAACGAATTGTGATGAGAAAAATCGCCGGTTAATTTTTTAAGCTAAACTTTAAAGTTCTTGATAATCAAAAAGATAAAACCGTGTCCACACTAAGCTAATCTAACTATAATAATAATGATGCCTTTTGAGGTATACCACATTTCTGCCATTCAACGGAGTAACATACATCCAACAATTATCTTGGCTATACGCTGCTTTATGATGAAATTCGTCCATTCATTTTTAACTTCTGCCATTCCAAACTACCACTAAATATGCGTGCAGCTTTTAAATTATTTCACGCTACATAAAATATGGCCTGATTTTTGAAACAGGCGTTTACTGTTAGTGCCACAACCCAAATTCATTCCCAAATTCCCTAACACGAAAAATTATAAGTACGGGATCCAACCTAATCGTCAAACAATTTTATTCGATTCACCTTTATCGAGTTATAGATATCAATATCTGTTGCTTATAAAAACATGTGCACGTAAATATATTGCTTACAATTTTTCCTAGCCCAACCAATGGTCTTTTATTTCCTGAGTTGATAAGTCTATATAATATTTATCCGTTGATTCCGGTATTAATATACCTAAAATAAAATTTAAACACTGTATGGAAAACAAATCCAATTCAAACTCTATTTATACTGTACTACTTATTGTAGACACTAAAAGTAAACCGTTCAAACGTATAATCGTTACGAGTTGGCTGGTAGGTGTATGAACAATTTATTTTATTTTTAACACCTTTTAAACTTTTAATAATCACTTCCTTTTCTTGTTTTGCTTAGTACTAATGTATTCATAAAACTGTATCTTCTCTCCATATGAAGCTATATGGGAATGATGATAAACCCTAATAACAATTTACATATACAATTTATAATTTTACCTGGTGTATAAAACGGATATAATTTTCTTCCTATAATACCATCGTACCGATATTCTTAGCTTTAAGACATTAAAAAGTTGGGTTAAATAATAAGTTTTTGCTTTAATACTTAAAACTAAAACCTGTAAGAACATTCCATATGTAAGAAAAGATACATAGAGCTTTACTAGTTTTAAAATATTAATTACAAGAAAAGCTTTTTGTGTTTATAATAATAAAGATTTTTTTTTAATAATCCGTGTTTATATCTGTTAAGTACTAACACTTTATGTTTCTGTATGATATGATTATACTCAATAAAACGGTTTAAGTAATTTGTTTAAAGAATTTTACTAAACGGCGAGTAAGTAGATAAATTTAATGGGTTAAAGAATAGCAATAATAATACATTATGTATCGATCGAGTAAAATAGGAGGTTATTGTGTGAAGAAATTAGCACCAGAGGCCGAAGGCCTAGGGTGATAACTGAACCAGAGCCATAATCGACTTTACTCCCGGGTTACATATACGATATTTTACCTACTAACCAAACTTCGTTTTTAAAAAAACAATTTTGATGCAAATTATTCGTTTTTATAATTAGATATCATTCGCTTTAGACTATAGGGACTGAAATACATCATTATTTACTTATGTTTGTTCTATGATAAAATAATGATAGTTTAGATTTTTAAACAAATAAAGTAATGCGTTTGGTCGCAGAAGTAGATAAACACTTTTAATGCACCAATTTATTTGTGGATTGGAACCACCCAAAAATCTATAATCTATTTACCAGTGTATCACATATAACCCTATAAAATTGTTTTGACGTCAGTTATACATAAAACGCAAGCGTTCACTCGTCTATAAAAGCTAATTCTATTTTTTAATAACAATAAAAAACGAAATATTATTATGCTAGATGTATTGGATGTATGTTTATGTTGTTTTATGTTCGACAGTTTTGTTGTACAGTTTTTTTTTATTTATTAGTATGTTTTTTGAAGTATCATTGTTTGTAAAAATAAAATAATACAGAAAACAAAAATAGTTTATCAAAAATTGTAACGAAAAGCTTCCAAAAGCTCGACAGCATAAAAACTAGACAAAATTTTTTTTATTAGTTTTATTTTTTCAAATTTTTTTAGATTAAATTTTTATAACAAATAAAATAATTTTGTTTGTAACAGCGCAAACAAGGATTTTATTTTTTTTACCAAATATTCTACTTTTTTCGATACTGTACTTGTTGTATTCTAATATTATATACAAATGCATATATGAGGGTGGGGGTAGAGTAAAATTATGGATAGAAATTTCATTATTCGTTCTCCATATACAAAGCTACGATTTAGTGAATATATTGGACCTAATTGAGTTACTATATGCAACTATGTACCTGTATAAACAAATATTTTTGTATTTTAATATAATTATGAAACGAAATATCAAAATTTAAAGGATTTAATTAATTTGATCTGTCGCATGGCCAATTAAGTTATGTGTATTTACCATGTTTAGTTTAACAGTATCGTTTGCGGAAGCAATATTAGAGAGTTTAACTAATATTTAAAACTTAACCTTAAAATTTTATAATTTTCGGACAGAGAGATTTCATCCGAATATAGTTGTTTACCGAAATTAAATTACATGGGAGCTTTTTACTGAGATGGTAATTTGTGCTAAGCGGAATTTTCCAATCCTTGTTCAGTGAAATCGGAAAATTAATTGCATCGTCACGGAATTAAACGATAAAATATTTTTTATATTTTAATGAAATGTTTAAAAATTGTATATTTGTGCTTATTTTAACCTAAATCTTTATACATAAAACGATACAAAATCATTTGAACTCGTAATACACACACGAAATTGGAGTTAGAATTGATACAAAAATTATGCCTTATTCGATGCGACAAATTTTATAAATTTAATGAGGTGTGATATTTTAAAATACGAACATATGGATCTTGAAATTATTGTTATAATCAAAAACATTGAAACGTAAATTTAAACAAAAATTATGTCTTTTTATTTTTTTGAATTTAAAATATTTATTAACTTCTTTATAGTGATAATTTTATAAATTATATTTTTAAAGATCGATTTCAGATTGCCCCTTCTTCAGTTTAACAATAATTATTGTGAAATGTTCGCGAACACAATTACATGCACGAGATTTATCATATGATGATGTACCAGATGCAATAGTACCTACAGTAAATGCAATAATCTCATACACCGGCATGCATTTGTAATTTAACCAGTGAACAGTGCAAGTTACTAAATAAAAAATAAACTGTGAAAAATAACAGTTAACAGTAAAAGTGAAATAGTTTGAACAGTGATAAATAGTGAATTGTTGAAGAAGTTATATAGGTGTTTGTTTAAATATAATTAAACGCTGAGTGTTTTATTTGCAAAATCTAGTACGAATCCGTAACAAATCATCAAAGTAGCGAAAAGCATCTCCCGTTTTGCAAAATCGATTTCTCGTTCATTAACACAATATGGTTAAAACTATAAGACAGCTTACCATACTCAACGAAAAATGAATACATCACAAGAACAAAATTTTTCATAGAACGCCGATAGGGGAAATTGTAACAGTTTGAAACAGGGATGTTCGATATACATCGATGTGTAAAATACATCGATGTTTAGATTCTGATACATCGATATTTTGGCATCAATGTTGTGTTATTTTAAACATCGATTAAATATCGATGTTTTCTTAACATCGACTTTCAAAATAAAACCAAATCAAAACAGTTATTTATTATTAAAATGTTTACTTATTCTAACATTTAAATAACACCAATCCCATCTTTTGAACTATTGTGAACTAGATTTATTTTGTGCTAGATCTAACACCAAATTTATTTTAATTTTCGTAAGATGGCACATTAAACAATAAATAAATATAATAGCTATACTATAAAATAAATTTCAATGAAATCTGAAATTCCCCGAAAATAATTTAAAACAGAGTAAATCATTTTCGCTTCATAGGTTGTACGTTTTGTTCGTAGATATACTTACGTACATCAATTTAAAAAATTAAATTAAATTCAATGAAAAATGCAACCGAAAAGTTGATTATGGAAATTTTTCGAAAAGTGTAATGACTATAAAGAATATGCCAAGTGTAGGTTATGTTTAAAAAAAAAATTAAAACTTGTGTATTTCCACAAGTTCCAACCTAAACTGCAATTTAAAAAGTATTCACAAGTATATTGATACAGCCAACCAGTGGAATCTGTGTTAACTCAAGCAACTTCTAACGTGTCCAATAATTTGTTAGCTCCTTCAAATATATGCTTAGTCGAAAAGGATACCATTTCAATTACCAACGATTGCGATACGTTACCTAGCGCGATGTCTTTGACGTATAAAAGACAAAAATCTATTCATGAAGCATTTCTTGACATAACAGCTTATCAACAGGAGGGCTTAAAATAACAGAAGAATACTAACTCTTTATTGTTTATGGCATGTCGGGATTACCAACCAATATCTATAGTTGAAGATAAAGGATTCCAGTTCCTAATTAAACAACTTTCAGGTGGCCAATATAAATTACCCTCTCGAACAACCATAATAAGTCTTTTAGAAAATAAATTTGAGTCAATATCCAACAGTTTCAAATTTAAAACTTTTTTAATTTTTTTTTATTTTATTTAAATAGTACAATCTTATCACATGATAATTTATTACTAATGATGATAACGCACTTATTTGAAACTAATAAGTGGAGCGAGTGTGGATTTACAAGCAATAAATATTCTGCTCCAAATAATGAATCTTTATTTATTAGATGACCAGTTCATGCGGTTTAATTCTTTTAAGGCGTCCCAGTTCTTGTGTTATGTCAAGAAGTTGTATTGCTTCACTGTTGGTAAGTTGCAGTAATCTTCTTTCATGTTTGATGGCAAATTCCTGAATCACTTCATCAATCCATTTAACGTTTAGATCGTTGTGTAATTCCTCGTTGGTTACGTAGCGGTAAGCATTCGTTATTGCTCGTAGAAATTTGTTTTGGCAACGTTGAATAATTAAAAGATTTGATTGGCTAGTACAGCCCCAGAGTTGGATACCATACGTCCAAATTCGTTTAATTATCGACTCGTAGATCAGGCGTTTACAGTATAGGCTAAGCTTAGAGTGTCTTCCTATTAGCCAGTACATCTCACGTTGTTTTATTTTCATTTGCTCTGCTTTTTGTCTAACGTGATATTTCCAGTTCAATCTTGAATCGAGATGCAATCCGAGATATTTAGCAGATTCAGCTTGCGGAATTTGTACCACATTGAGAAATGTATGGATGTTGCAATTTTTGCTAAAAAAACTCATCTTCTTCAGGCCTATTAAGGTATTTAGGATTCTGAAGAAACTTTAGTAGTGAAATCAAATTGTCAATTCTTTTAAAAATTTGGTTTTTAATTTCACTTAATAATTTTCGACTTATCTCGGAATTATTTGTCTGAAGAGATTTGAACAAAATTTTTAAAATGTCTTCCGCAGAGAGTAATGACGCATAATGCCTAATAGATTAGACGGCCTAATGCCTCTATAGATTTTTTAACTGGCGTTAGACGTCATACTTTCGATTGTATTCCATCGGGTCTTACAATCCAACAACAACTGTAATTCGGACGCGTCAGAAATCATTTCTTTAATATTACTTTGGAGAATACTATTTCGAACCGGAGAGGTTTTGAATAATTTTACAATTCCCCTTATTTTTATTATTTTTTTTTTAATCTGCATACTACAATTAATTTGAATGTTATGTGCAACAAATTCATTTTCAATTAAATCATCTTACTCAAAATCATCTTTATCTGAATCCTCATTCTCAACCTTATCGCTTAAGTTGTTACACGAAGAAACTTTTTTATCGTAGAAAACTTTCATAACCGCAAAGTGAATTTCGTGATTATTGCACAGTTGTTGAAAAGCCGGTGGCAACCTACCATATTTCAACATTATACTGGCTCCATCACTTGTGGTAGAAACAATGTCTGTTTCGTAAATCAAATCAAACGATCGAATTTTACTGGTAACCATTTCTACAACCTTATCAGCAGGGCATGAACCTTCTATTGTCATCAAACCTAAATTTTCTGTTGATCCATCGGAAAAATATAAATGCACATTTAAATAACGACGGTTACGGAAATTTGTCCATTCATCAATAGATATACTAAATTTTTAATTTGCCGCTTTCATTTGATTGATCTTGGAAAAAATTTGATTTTCGACAGTATCGTGAAATTTAAATATTAAATTCATCACATCTGATGGATTTTTCGGCAATGTATAACCTTGTAATTGTAAACTTTTTCGGATAAATGAACTTTTACTTATTGCAATAATTGAAATTCCTGAAAATCCTTCGCAGCAGACAATTCTTGCCAGTGTGAGACTTTTATCAGAAGTTGTAAAATATTCGCCGATGTGTTTAATTTCTTTGGCTGTCGGTTCTGAAACTGCGCAGGTAGAAGATTCTTTTAATTTACTCTTCAAGCTATGGACAATAATTATTAAATGCCGATGTAAACTCATCGTTGATGAGGCCTTACACGCGAGTGACTTTGCGCAATGGGTGCATGTAGCTCTATCTTTATCAAGCTTGCCTCTTTTAAAATGTTTCCAAACATCCTCGCTATCATATTCAGACATATCAGTACAATTTGTGGATTAAAAAATCTGTTTTGTTATAACAAATTACGAACAGATTGAGAATTTTATTAATCAAAGCTAACATATATGTATCAACAAACACTATTTGATTGTAAAAATAAATAATTTATGTTGATTAAAAAATATTTATGTTATGATTTTATCGGAAACATTTTTTTGCATGTAAAATTGATTGACAAATGACAACTGATTGATGAGTGAAAATTGTTAGGCTAGTTTAGCCATATACAAAAGAGAATTTTGCAATAAAAACATTTTAATGTTTTAAGTGACATCTCATCTTGAGCATTAGAAACAAAATTTTTGTAATTTTTATTTTAATTCTTAATAAAAAAATATTGACAATAGGTGCCGCATGCCGCTAAAAAAATTATATTTCTCGAGAATCTCGATTATATTTCTCGAGAAATGGGAATCTCGAAAATTTTAAATTTATATTTCTCGAGATTTCGAGAGTAAAAAATTTGAAAATTTTCTCGAGATGAGAATTTTCGAGCAGCAAATCCACGATGTACGACACGAATCACGGTAAAATAATCGTTGTCAACCACTACAACAACGGCTGAGAATCCCAGTGCTTTCAAGTTCTTCAAACCGGAACCAGAAAATGACGTCGTGACCGTTTCAAAATTCGGCCCACAGAAGCTATTTATTTTCTATGCCATGAAAATTAATTCACTCCAAAATTCTGTCCAAATTGTGCGATAAATATGTTATAGTACTAATTCTGTGAAAATACCGAACGTTTTCGAACTATCACAGTCTTTATGTAAAATAATTTAACTTATACATACCAAAGAAATCTTCTAAGTGGACGCTTACCTGAAAAGAGTTGAAAAAAATAATTATCAGTAAAAAATTTAATTTCAATATCATAGCAAAATCAGTAAACTCATATTTATGTGCTGATAATTTGGTATCTTTTACCCTATTTGAAAGGTTACTCATAGCAGAACAAAAACTCGTCAACATTTAATATGATAAAACGAAAAAGGAACTTTAATGGAATACAAACAACAACAAATTTATTTTACTTAGATTTATTAGCATTTAAAACAAGTAGAGGCTTGCATTGATGTGTTTCAAGCGAGCATACGACGGAAGTGGGTGGTGAACGACGGTGAATTTAATGAATCCCTAATAAATTACCAAAAATTTATTTATTTATTGCGGATTTTTGCATAGAAATTTGTTTAATTTTGTTTTTATCTAATAGGCAGATTTATTTTGTTATCGGATAAATCCGTGTTCGGAAAAATTTCAAAATATGCACCAAAGTGTTTTAAATGTTTTGTTTTACCTAAAATGATTTATTCTTTTGTCTTTGTTTCTCTTAATTGAAACAAATTTCAAATTTGATTGGCATAGAACATAAAAAGAGACAGTACTCAATTAAAAGATTGTTATTACTGAACGAACGGCACAGCGGTTAAGACTTTGACGTTTCGGCCGGAAGGTACTGGGTTCAAATCCCGATAGCGGGATGCAAAGGGTTTTTTTATCATCTCATTACAATCGGTGATTTAAATGAACACAACTGCGACGCTTTCTCGGAGTCCAGAATTCATTGGCCAACCCATTTTTCATGTCAGAACTATATAGACTGGCATGGGGCTATGTAATGAGATGGTAATGCAGATGGTTGAACGTTAACCGGCTTTATAGCTGTACATTCTCGATTTGGCTACTGCGTAAGAAAGGACGTGAAAAAGAAACTGTGAAAGAGTTGGAAGCGCTTTGGCACCAGTACAGATTGCAATTAAACAGAAATAAACAAATAAAGAAGATGGATATTCCACTGAAGGAAACAGCGAGAACCGCATAATTTGATATAAAAAATTGCATTGGCTAACAAAACTAAATTTTAAAAATTAAAATCAAGTAAAATTGATACTAAAAAGTATAAAATTTAAAATATAATATTAATTAAAATTATAAAATTCCACAAACTATTTCAATTTTTGAAATATGTATTTCATTATGTAATCTGCTCTTATGTTATCTTTATTATGAAATAGCTACCGTCAAGCTTCAAAAGTTTCTTATTGTCCAATTCAAGTTGAATAAGGATCGGAAAGCGATTAGAAAATGTATTAGGTGTATGATTTAATTTTAACATATTTTTCAGCAAATTTATTTTTATTTAAAAATAATAACGACGAATTCAATCTTGGTAATAGCGTCCAGTGTCCAGTGTTTTGAACTGTATCCACTAAGGTGTGCTGCAGTGACCGGAAAAAATGGTAGTCGGATGCGGGTGAACTTCCCATCCCAAGTTCAAGAGAGTCCTCTGAGTCACGCGAGCCTCGCATTGTCATGCAGCAGTATGAGCTGCCAGCTTCATTGCGCAGTAAATTGCGTTCTCTTATCAAGTTGTTTGCTCTTCAGTCACCGTCTGACCAGTTTCTAACGGTTCATATTAAACCACACCGATCATGCCCAACCAGATACACAGGAGAACCTTCTTTAAGCGGGTGTTCTGTTTCGGCGTCGATGCACCGGATTGCCCAGGATCTATCCACGACTTTTTACGTTTGGCCGAATATGCTGTTAACAGTTGTCATGTAAACGCTGAAATTCTGAGAGGTTATGTAACTCACGTAGACTTGTCGTTCGGTGTTCTGAAACTTTTAGCCAATTCTGTAAAAACCACAAAATACTGTGACAATATTTTTATTTTAAATATAATTTTAAGCTCGAAGAAAAATCTGTTAAAATTAAGTCATGCACCAAGGAGGCTGTTCGTAAACTCTACATTGTTGCGATATTGTTAACAATGAAAGCTCTAAATCGTTCTGAAACTATCATTGTAACAACGACCACGTTCTTTTTGTCGTTCGTAAACTCGTTTTAACATTGTTGAAAATGTCATTCTCAACCCTACTCGAGACTGCCAGCTGGAAAGGCAGGTCAAAGCATGTACTAAATATGCTACAAAAAGCGAAAAAAATATTCTTTCACATCAATATCTAAACAAAACTATTTTTGAATAAATTTTTTTATGTGGTCAATGTGTTTGATAAAAGTATTAGCGTATTATTTAGAAAATCATAATTTGAATACCCTATGTTTACGGATATCTGGTTTAATATTTATTTTCATATTGATGAGAATAGAAATTAGTTTTCTGTTTTGCGTTTTATTATAGGTTTTTGGTCATCGTCAATCATCTGAAAAATCATTGACGTTTGTAACAAAATCATTGTTAAGCACATACGTCATACTAACAAGGACAGTTGTAATAACGTTAACAATGAAAAGTTTACGAACAGCCCCCAGAGACAACTTAAGAGAGATAGTTATCCTTTGTAAATTTAACAATTTAATTAATAATAATTTTAATGAGTTTTTTTAATTTTAATTTTTTTAAATTTTTGTTTGTTGAAACTCTTTTATTGCAAAAATGTTTTATTTAATATTTTTGCAATAAAAGAGTTCAACTATTGGTTTGAATTTTAAAAAAGAAAAAATTTAAATGTGTTGTTTAAAGAAAATTTAAAGTTGTACACAACCGAGCATTAGAATTATCAGAATTAAATTTTATTTTAGATTTTTACTTCAAATAAACAATCTTCTTTGATTTTCGTGACATGATTAAAGAATTCAACTAGAGGATACACAGTGTCCTTCCCAGTTCTGAAACCAAATTGATTATTACTTAAGACACCAAATTGATCAAGGAAGCACTTGAACCTTGTTTTTCAGCTTTCTTTTTTAATATAGTAGGTTGACGCGCGATCGGTCGGTTGTAGTCTTTACTTTAGGAAAGAATTAAATTTCTTTAATTAATTTCGGTTATTCCACAAAACTGTTTTAGAACATGGAAATATTGACAAGCTTGATAGAAATATATTAATGCGCACCATAATCGTATATAAAACACGAATCGACGATTATAAATGACAACCGCACAAATTTTTATAATTTAAATTATAAACAAAATATTTAGGAACAAGATAAATTCCATTTACTATGGAAAAAAATTAAATCTGGGTTGGGAATATCTAATTTCTTGTCACTTTCTTGCAACAAATCCGGTTTATATATTTTCCATACCACTGCAGCATCATTATCATAATGATTATGATCGCCTTAATATTATGATAATGTAAAATATTAATTAATCAATTTCATTTACACTGACGCCTCAAAAATATCTATGTAGTTTAATACCTACATAAATAAAAGAAATAATAAAAACGTTTCTTTCGTTTCGCTTCACATTCATTAATTATGTACAATTGCTGCCCTGCACAACTACTTGGAGTGTATAAGGTTATGGTTGAAAATTATGCGAATTAAGAAAATACCAACAAACACTTTCAAGTCCGATATTATGTAAAGTTGCTAGGAAATAATGTTAAAAATATTTTGTATGGATGTGTATACCCAAGTAAGTGTGTAAAACAAAGAAATTCGTAGACGGAAAATTATATACTGCCTTGTAGCCTTATATACTGCCTTGTATATTATCATGTATCTAACACAGTATTTGAGGACGGAAAAACTATAGGTCACGATTTATTTTGCCTTTTTATTGTTATTTCGATTTTTTCACCGATTTTTGCTGTATTGTATAATGAAGGGTGAGAAATCACGCTACAAAAAAAACGTTACTTTTGTACAATATCATCTTTTAGAATCTTTTAAGGTATGAAAAGAAAGCACCATTATAAGCAACAATAATATATAAACTTCGTAAATTTTATAAGGAAAACTCGGTAAGGGAACAAAACTGCAATGGTTTTAATTTATTTGTGTTGTGTACAAACATTGATATATGTATGGTGAGTATGACACTTAGGTAATTTATGCCTATGGAAACAAAGATTATTAGAAATATTAAACCAATAATTTTTCGCTCGTGCACTAAACTAGGTGATAGTAATATACGAAAAAGGTGGCTCCCTGAATTAAAAAAAGCTGACATAATGGTGTTTTTTCGGACTTAAAACCAGTGTTTTTATTTCATTTTAAAATTGACTTAAAATCTATAATGAAAATGAAACTTTATTTATGCATTTCACTTTATTTATGCATATCATAATAAGTCATTTTGAAATTGATTTAAGAAGTATGTTTATAAATGCCATAAAATATGTATTTTTAAAATGAAATAAAACGTGAAAATGTTTAAGATTGAAATAAAACGTAAAAATATATAACCCGACTATTCGGCATCCAATTAACCGGAACCGTAATTTTAATTTTTATGATTTTTGAAGTAAAACTTCTTTAGGCACGCTTGACTTGGGGACTAAGCTGGCAAATGCGTTACGAAAAAGTGTAATCGAACGAGGCGAACGAAACAGTAAACGCAAAACGAAATCATTTTCCTTTAGTATCAGGATGTGCCATGACAATTCATAAATCCCTAGGTGGAACATTAGTTGAAACCATTTTATTTTAATAATTGGTTAAAAAAATTGGAAAATAAGAAAATAGGAAAATTGGTAATCGAAAAATTGGAAAATTGGAAAAATTGGAAAATTGGAAATTTCGAATTTTGCAAAATTTGTAAATTTGAAAATTTATAAATTAGAAAATTGCAAAATAGGTAAATGGAAAATTGGAAAATTGGAAAATAGGAAAATATGAAAATTGGAAATTTGGTAAATTGGAAAACTGGTAAATTGGAAAATTGAAAAATTAGAAAATTGAAAAATTGGAAAATTGGAAAATAGGAAAATAGGAAAATAAAAAGATATGAAAATAGGAAATTTGGAAAGTTGGTAAATTGGAAAATTTGAAAATTGAAAAACTGGAAAAATGGAAAGTCATAATATAGTCTTCTATGTCAATGACTGACTCACTCGAGAACGCACAGGGTGACCATTTTTTTTTTTCAATATTATAACATCTATGTCACTCACTCACTTACTCACTCCAGAACGCACAGGGTGGTATTTTTTCAAATATTATAGCTCCCTTCCACACGAGCTATCACAGAAACCGATTCTTTCTTCGTTTCTTTCCCCGTTTGCCTATATGATACAGGTTTTAATGCGACTTAAACTAATTTTCGATGAAACCACACTACACAAACATAAATGAAATAAAAAATATTTCAAGGCCATTTTTATTATGCGAAGAGATTTCAAAAATGATGTTTTGGTCCGTTTTGTTACACATACATAAACATTATCTATTACGACTAGTTGAAAAAGTTACCAAGTTACAAGGTTACCTCATGTGGCATCAGACATAAACGGCTAGGTGACACTCGAGAACGCACAGGGTGACCAAATTTTTTTTTTCAATATTATAATTTTTCTATATTAAATTATAAATATTACATATATATTAGAAGTTTTACTTCAGTAGTGTGGTCTAAAGCACACTTAATTTTATTTTGCTTTTTCTTTTTCTTTTCTCGTTCATATGTATTTTTTAATTCATTTTGAAATTTTCAATTGTTTTTTGCACATTTTCATTAATGAAAGCAGTAGTTGAAAATTTTGAATGGCTTTAATTTTTATATTACAGTAAAAGCCCGATTATCCGGCATCCAATTAACCGGAACACTTAGTTAACCGGAATTTTAAGTTTTAGGATTTTATTTTGCTTTTTTCTCTTTCATATGCATTTTTTTTAATTCATTTTGAAATTTTCAATTGTTTTTGCACATTTTCATTAATGAAAGCAGTAGTTGAACATTTTGAATGGCTTTAATTTTCTTATTACAGTAAAAGCCCGATTATCCGGCATTGAATTAACCGGAACTCTCAATTAACCGGACTTTTAATTTTTAGGATTTTATTTTGCTTTTGTCTCTTTCTTTTCTCTTTCATATGCATTTTTTAATTCATTTTGAAATTTTCAATTGTTTTTGCACATTTTCATTAATGAAAGCAGTAGTTGAAAATTTTGAATGGCTTTAATTTTCTTATTACAGTAAAAGCCCGATTATCCGGCATCGAATTAACTGGAACTCTTAATTAACCGGAATTTTAATTTTTAGGATTTTATTTTGCTTTTGCCTCTTTCTTTTCTCTTTCATATGTATTTTTTAATTCATTTTGAAATTGTTTTTTGCACATTTTCATTAATGAAAGCAGTACATAGTTGAAAATTTTGAATGGCTTTAATTTTTATATTACAGTAAAAGGCCCGATTATCCGGCGTTCCACTAACCGGAACACTCAGTTAATCGGAATTTTAATTTTTAGGATTTTATTTTGCTTTTGTCTCTTTCTTTTCTCTTTCATATGCATTTTTCAATTCATTTTGAAATTTTCAATTGTTTTTGCACATTTTCATTAATGAAAGCAGTAGTTGAAAATTTTGAATGGCTTTAATTTTTATATTACAGTAAAAGCCCGATTATCCGGCATCGAATTAACCGGAACTCTGAATTAACCGGAATTTTAATTTTTAGGATTTTATTTTGCTTTTTTCTCTTTCTTTTCTCTTTCATATGCATTTTTTAATTCATTTTGAAATTTTCAATTGTTTTTGCACATTTTAATTAATGAAAGCATTAGTTAAAAATTTTGAATGGCTTTAATTTTCATATTACAGTAGAAGCCCGATTATTCGGCAGTCAATTAACTGGAACACTCAGTTAGCCAGAATTTTAAGGTCTAGGATTTTTTTTACTTTTTCTGTTTCACTTCTCTTTCATATACATTTTGTAATTCGTTCTGAAATTTGCAATTGTTTTTTGCACATTTTCATTAATGAAAGTATTAGTGGGAAATTTTAAATGGCCTTAATTTTCATATTACATTAAAAGCCTGATTATCTGGCATCCAATTAACCGGAACACTCAGTTCACCGAATTTTAATTTTTAGGATTTTTTTTTTGCTTTTTCTCTTTCATATGCATTTTTTAATTCATTTTGAGATTTGCAATTGTTTTTTGCACAATTTCATTAATGAAAGCAGTAGTTGAAAATTTGAAATGGCTTTAATTTTCTTATTACAGTGAAAGCCCGATTATCCGGCATCCAATTAACCGGAACACTCAGTTAACCGGAATTTTAATTTTAATGAACTTTTTTTGCCTTCCCTCTTTCTTTTCTCTTTCATATGCAATTTTTTATTCATTTCGAAATTTGCAATTGTTTCTTGCACATTTTCATTAATGAAAGCATTTGTCGAAAATTTGGAATGGCTTTAATTTTCATATTACAGTAAAAACCCAATTCTCCGGCAAAGGAAGAGGAAAAAGCAAAACATATTCCTAAAAATTAAAATTCCGGTTAACTCAGTGTTCCCGCTAATTGGACGCCAGATAAACGGGTTTTTACTGTAATTTGAAAATTAAAGCCTTACCAAATTTTCGCTAGTGCTTTTATTAATGAAAATGTCAAAAAACTCAAAAATTCAAAAAACAGTTGAAAAATTTCAAAATGAATTAAAAAAATGCATATGAAAGAGAAATGATAGAGAAAAGTATACCTAAATATTAAATTTCCGGTTAACTGAGTGTCCCGGTTAAATGGATGAAACTGTAATTTGAAAATTAAATTCATTCCAAATTTTAAACTAATGCTAACATTAATGAAACTGTGCAAAAAACAAATGCATATTCAAAAATGAATTAAAAAATGCATATTAAAGAGAAAAGAAAGAGAGAAAAGAAAAAAAAATATCAAAAAAATTAAAATCCCGGTTAACTGAGTGTTCCGGTTAATTGGATTCCGGATAATCGGGCTGTTACTGTAATATGCAAATTAAAGCCATTCAAAATTTTCAGCTAATGCATTCATTAATGAAAATGTGCAAAAAACAATTGCAAATTTCAAAATGAATTAAAAAATGCATATTTTAATTCAGAATTAATACACAAATAATAATTCACAATTGAAATTTATGAAAATGCATTTCTTCGTTTTTTAGCTTTCTCTACAATACAACAAAAAAACTGTAACAAGAAACCGTTTTCTTAAAATTACTCATGCATTTCTATGTGTATTAAAAACAAATGTAAATTTTATGTTTATAATGTGAAAATTAAGTCATTTTGAAAATGAATTAAAAAATATATTTGTAAAATGACATAAAATATGCCTTTCTTGTGTCATTTTGAAATTAAATTTGTATTTGTAAAACATCTTTGTTAAGTCGGAAAATTTGTTAAAAGTATGACTTAAAAAAGATCCCATTTTTTCATATAAAAACACTATTTTTAAGTTCACCTTTTTAATTTCAACTTTTTTAATTCAGGGAGCCGAAAAAGGTGATAGTTTTTTTAACGAAAGTCTCCATATACGAAAGTTGAATATAAAAATCATTTATTAATAAGTGAGTATAAAGTTGTATAATAATATATTATTCAACGAGCGTATAATGATGGCTATTATTCACAAGGGTGAAGTTTATGCGAGCGAATAACTGCCTTTAAATATGCGGCTGAATGTTATACATTATTCAAGATAATTAACTATTTTTGATATCTTGATATTTTGAATGATTGACAAATAACGGGTTCCGAAAAATGACCAATTCGATTAGAATTTAAACATTTTTCTATGAATTGGAACTTGTATGATTTATATAACCCATGTTAGTGATACAGTTAAGAAATTAAATTTTTGACAGAAAAATCCCATTTTAATTTATTTACATTCTGACGAATAATAAAAAATAAATTTTACTTTTCTGTCAAAATTTAATTTTAACAATATTTTAACTGATTAACTAATTAGGCCGTTAGTAAATTTAATTTTCAAATTCTTATGAAAATAAGATTAGGTATTGGCTAATTTAAATATAACTAACCCATTTTTTACCGATCAGGATGCAACTTGATGTGATGATAAATATGGGATTTTAAATGTCCTAAACCCGAACAAGTTGATTTTTTGGTACATTGAAACCATTATTTACTAAGATATTTCTCAACAGTTTATAATTAAACTGGGTTTGTAGGACCAAATCGAATTTCTATAGGTTGAAATTACAGAAAATGGTTAATTTTTAAATAACTTTTCTTAGCCATTTTATTTGAATTGCAAAGCGCTTCGTACTTGAGGATATGAGTTTCGGATGTTGTGCTGGAAATGATTTGAACAACTTAAATGATAACTTAGAGAAGTTATCTTAAAATAAGCTTTGAAATAATTTGGTAACTATGATTAGTTTTATCTTATCGTACTGTACAATATATCAACAGTCATATGGGAGCGAAAGGATAAGAAAACGTCGAAAACTTTTTTGTCGAAAATTTAATGTGAACAATTTTAAGCTATTTCGAGATGTTTAAAATCATTTTTGTGTCATTCTTGTGCAAAGTAACCCATTGCTAAACGGCTTTGGGGAGTTCCATTTTTCAGTACAGAAATTAAAAACAACAAAAATCTCACATTCCCGCTCATAACATTTGGGATATTTGGTAAAACTGTATTGTAAAATTAAAAGAATTATTCTTGTTTAAATTTCAGAAAGCCAACAAGGTCAACCCTTGCTGAAAATTTAATCTTTAAATATATTTGAAACTTTTAATCTTCTTATTTGCTTTTTAACTTGTTTTGTCTGGAAAATGACAACAAAAACCGTGATTTTGAAATTTAGCTAACTTCATTAGACTTTTCTTAAGGCAAAAGTTTAGAGTTTGGTAACTTTTTCCTTAAGGTAAAAACGAAATTTTTTTTTTCTCAATTTTTATTTTCAAACAAACTTGTAAGGCAAAAGGAAAAGTTTTTCTATTGTGAGAGCTCTGTAACCAACATACAGATCAATAGTACATATTACATAAACAACGTAACTAAAATAATAATAATAATAAAAAATTATTAAGAATGTTAACCGTGACGGAATTGAGATTATTGAACGAAAACAAATCTGGTAAATTGAAGAAAATATTATGATGATTTGAAGCCCACTTATTGGTGAGTTAATCCTGAAATTAGTTCTGAATGTACTGATAGTGAATGTTATCGGATTGTGAGTATTACAATGATTAAATGATCGAAAATTTAACTTGCTGGTGAGATCATTGTAACCAAAGCCACCAATTTCACCGAAATATCACTTGGACTTCTAATTTATGCAAAAAACTTAAGTATGAAGTTTCACCCCGATTAGTCGCTCCGTCTGGACTGTTATTTTTGAACGAAAAAGCCGAATTTTTGTAGAAAAAGAGTTTTTGTCAAAAATTTCAAATTCCGCTTAAATTTTGGAAAACTAATGTAGCACAATATGATAGCAAATCTAATTTAGAATCTGTTAGTTCATAGTCGTTTTTCTCATAAATGCAACACTTTTCAAAATATTAGCAGAAGACGAAAAACTCATATGGAAACTACCACTTCCGGTGTACTGGTTTAGGCCAAATATCACTGGGATTTATAAATTTATGAAAAGTTTCACCCTAATTAGTCATTTCGTCTGAGCAGTACAGAAGCCGAATTTTTATTAGGAACCAGTTTTTTATTAAAAATCGTCAGATTAAATTTCGGAAAACCGAGCTGGACCGATATTGCTGCAAATTTAATTAAAAATCTTTTACAAAATGGTTGGTTTGCAATTTCTTGCTTGCTAGATGAACGAGCATGTTCTCGTTTGTTCAATTGTTATTTTTTTAGAGTTTGTTGCGTACAAAACCCGAGCGAGCAAAGGGCTGATTAAAAATTATTTTTAATTTTGTTAGAACGATCAGATAAAACATTTTTGTTTTAGTATTGTTTCTGAATGCAGATATTTCGAGTTTGCTGTCTGAAAAATATTTAAGATTTTACTTAATTTTGTTTTTATTTTTTAAAACAAATCACATTAACATTTATTTTCGTATAAAGGCTATCTGATCTCTCTGCTCGCTCCGATGTAATAAAAAAAACTTTTTGTAAATTCTTAAAAATAATTCGGATAGCGAAATCGCAATATCCCAGCATTCAGAAGGAACAATCAAAAGTACGAGTTATGACTCAAACTAATTTTGGCAAATTTTCTATGATTGATTGTGTCCCGGATAACGCCGGGCCTATTCCTACAGCCTGTTTACACATAACAATAGGAAGGATAGGAAAGGTATTTTTTTGGGACGGAACGACCCGGTTTCAGACACCTAGCGATCGAATGGCACAACACAATTCTTATCTACTTCTAATCTACTAGAGGAAGGATAAAGGCTTAATAGGTTTAATGGATAATGATGGTATTGGTCTTCAACAATTGCTTCTCAAAATCAGCAACCTGATGGAAAAATTTTATTATTTCACGTACTTCCTGAAATTTAATTCAAAATTAATGCTTAATTTCCCGAAATTTAATTCAAAATTATTGCTTTCTGGCTTCCTAAACAAAATTGATTGATTGAATCAGCCCGGTTACAGACACCTAGGTAAATGCGATAGTTAATAACACAATGACAACGCAATTCTAATCTACACAATCAACAATTGGATGTTTCATTTACCAAAACGATTAGCTCCATAAAACAAAAAGTTGCGAAAAATGAAAAAATACAAAAATGTTTTTTTTTTTAAATTCCTCATAAATTGCAACTTTAGTTACTTTTAATTTTGTCATTTAAGCCGTGTACATACGTCGGATGGAAATCCGGGATTTTTACATCCGAGATTTTTTTTAAATTATTTTCAACTCTTTCATATGAAAAGAGGCGTGTCTATTGTATAACTTACGTCATGTAATTGGTTAAAACGATGGGATAGAAAAATCCCGGAATTTTATCCAACGTATGTATACGGCTTTAGTGGTGTTAACACTTATTATTACAAAAATTTGTTTTGAATATATACAGTTAGGAGCCAATCAAGTACGTTGATTTTAAAATTTAATAAAATTCAAAAAATCGAGTTAATCGGTTTGTCTTGTGAACCATCCAATTAATATTTCGAAGAAATATTATTTCACCTACATCTGTAGATTTTCTGAAATGTAATTCTAAATTAACATTTTCCGGTTTCCTAAATAATATAAACATTTATTAATTTAATCCTCCTACAATTCCACACATTACAATCAATAAAATTTCTGAAACCATAATTCTGAAATTATATTACTCTAAAATTCATTAGTATTTAACTCTTGAATTGGCAACTACGAGATACCCAAAAAAAAATTAAAAGTTGTAAAAAATATGTGAGGCATTCCAAAGGCAATGAATCCCGGAAAACTATCAAAATCATTCAATACCAGATTAACTAACGGATTGGATAATTCAAATAAATTTAGCTTATTTCGCAAACATTTCAAATGATTTTTTAATTTTGGCCACTGACGAATATTCGTTTAATTACCAAGTAAATTATACTGCACAGAACATAATTATGCCATGCTCAGTGGAGCTGTACCACTCCTCAACCAATTACTGTCAAATGTGGTATGCAGATTTGGAATGACACTCTACAATAATGCTCAATGGAACTAGGCCGTCTCTCAACAAATGATGGTCAAATTCGGTGCGCAAAACTGAATTTGACGAAATTTTGGGATTCGGATATAATGAATGAAACCAGGTTGTTACCTAACCGATAATTTTCCATTTTAGTTTGTAGAGCTGGACTAGGATTTTAATAAACTAAGGTCAACTTGTATTGGGGTTTTTACGTGTCTTTTTTTGTGGTCAAACAGTTCGACCATTCTGAATGGAACTTGACCATACCCCAAAAAATTATTGTCAAATCAGGTATGCAGAATTGGGTGGGGATTTGAAAATGGATTTTAGAGAAGTTCTGGAATTCGGCCAGGCTAGGTAATTTTTAACTAATTATGTTTAAATCTGGTATATTGAGCTGAATCGAGATTCCAACATAAATCCTGGATGAATTTCTGGATTTTTCTTCAAAATAAATTTGAAAATAATCAGCCAAATAAATATCTAGTTCCTAACGGGTGACTTTTAGCAACTTTCTTTTTGGCAACACTGTTTTTGGCAGTTCAGCTGTTTTCGTGTAACATGTTACTATGGTAAACATGTTCAGTTTGATCTATAATTTATCCATGAATCGACTTACAAACGAACAACGCTTGCAGATTATGGAATTTTATTATCAAAATTCATGCTCGGTTAAGTAAGTGCATCGTGCACTTCTTCCATTTTATGGTCAGTTTGTGCGACCTTCTGAGGAGGCTATTCGGGATCTTGTGTCTAAATTTCGCACCAAATTTACATTATTGGACATTAAACCACCAACCCGCATACGTAGAGTGCAGTTTGGAGTGGATTATGGGCCGGTGGCATCATTGGACCGTATTTTTTCAAAGACGACGAAAGCAGCATCGTTACTGTGAATGGCATATTTACCCAAAATGGAAGAGCTGGACTTGGCTGACATGTGGTGTCAACAAGACGGTGCCACATGCCACAAAGCACGCGAAACAATGACCCAATTGAGAGGCGAGTTCGGTGAACAGTTTATTTCACGTTTAGGGCCGGTCAATTGGCCGCCTAGATCGTGCGGTTTAACGCCTTTAGACTATTTTTTGTGGGGTTATGTTAAGGCTCATGTCTATAGGAACAAGCCAGCAATGGTTGACGCACTGGAAGCCAATATTGAAGAATTTATTCATGAGATATCGGCCGATATGTTGGAGAGAGTATGAAAAAATTCGACCCATCGTATGAATCATTTCAGGCGTAGCCGCGGTCAACATTTACATGAAATCATCTTTAAACATTGAATTATATAGATCGTTCTATCGACTCAAATAAAGATTTCATACATTTCTCTAAATTTTATGCGTTTTTTTTAAATCAAATCCGAAAGCTCTTAAGAAATCACCCGTTACATTCACCATTGCTGAACCAAGCTTGGTCTTAATCCGCTTAGAGATGACCAAGTCAAATTCAGCTTTCCCAAAACTAAAGTTTGCTCGAATTCCAATTCAGCCCAATTCGTACCCAAAATTATTTTATGCATCTTCCGCAGTATACCGTCTAGAAACAGATTACTGAGACAATTCCGCACACCTCAATCAATAAAAAAAAATCAAGGTTTACGTGAGGTGACGGCACGAATAGAAGATAGGACCACGTGGAAGGCTTCTTACATAATTGGTGCCTGAGCAAGTTGAATAGGATTTAGAACTCAAAGCAATCGATATTCGTGTCTAACGTTCCCATGTAATTGCGAACCTGTTTTGAGAAATATTATTGAGCCAGAGAGATTATTTTACAGAAAATAGTGTCAGCAGTCAGCAATCTATAAAAGAGTCAACATAAAAAGGCCCAGAGATATCACATGAAACATTTGCTTGTCATTAAAAACGAAAAGATAAATTAAAAACCATTTTCCCTTTGCTATACCGTAACACATATGAGGTCTCACCCATTTAAACCATTCTACAAAAAAATATGTTATTTATATTATGTGAAATTTTCATCATGCATTATTATTAGTTAGAGAGAAAATTAATTTAAGTAAACGAATTATAAACCAATTAAATAAACAAAAAAAAAATCAGTTAATAACAAATAATAATAACGCCTGTATGTACATGTTATATATTTACAATGCATACATAAACTAATGTGTGACCGGTTTCTGGCCAGTGCCTTCGCCATAGTCTATCCAAAATAATTTATCGAAAACAACTTACACAAAAATACGTCGATAATTTTGACAAATAATTTTTCTATGGAAACAAAAAAAAATAAGCATTACGACTTGTGTCTTAACAAAAACAAAAAGTAAAATGCTTTAAATATAAAAGCCTTTCATGCCATTTGTCGTAATGATACATAATCCACCGCTTTATTTATTTGTTCCGAAAAATTAAAAAAAACGCAAAGGCTTTTTAAATTATCTCTTTGCTTGATGTAATAAAAAACCACACCAAATGCAACAACGTTTAATTTCTATTCATGTTTACGAAATAATCTTTTTTTGTCATCGCCGCCACATCTAAATGGTTTTATATGAAATAGCCGGAAGCCGATTTTGGAAGCGTTGAAAATAGATAATGTTTTCAAATTTAAATATTATAGTGTGTAATACATCGCCTGAAAAGATCTCAGTATACACACATAGATGGTGCCACAAATTTAAAACCATATGATTTTTAAATTCTACCAACCTTCAAATGATACCTGTTAAAATTTTAAGACATTTTGATAATTAAGTTTACAAGTTACAGTTGTTTTAGTGACGCTACTTTTGTTAATTTCAAACCAATAAAAGAAAAGAATTTCGTGTGTTGATTAAACACTGTTTTTTGATGGGAAAAAATACCGTTGCGATAGCTTATGTGATCGTGAGATAGCTGACATTGCAAAGATATCAATGGGACGTGTTGATCATACTATACACGATCATTTGTCCATGAGAAAGCTGTGTTCGAAGTGGGTACCGCGTTTGCTCACAATGGATCAAAAACGACAACGCTTCGATGAATGATTCCGTGCGCTGTTTAAGCGCAATAAAAAGGATTTTTTTATTCGTTATGTAACAATGGATGAAACATGGTACCACCACTAATACCTTTGACCAGAGTCAAATCGGCAGTGGCCGGTGAACCTCGCCCATAACGACCAAAATCACAAGTGTCGGCTGGAAAGGCTTCTGTATATTGGGATTTACATGGTATAATATTCGTTTACTACCATGAGAAGAGAACAGATATCAATAGCGAATATTATATCGCGTTATTGGTGCGTTTGAAGGAAGAAATCGGTAAAAACACCTCAAATAAAGAAGAATAAATTGTTCTTTCACCAAGACAACGTTCCATGTTACGTTAACAATTGCTTCCGCAATAGAGAGGCGTTGGACTGATTGTATCGCTCTAGAAGGAAATTATGTTGAGGAATGAAATGTATTTTTCCCAAAAAAATTGTGTTTTGTGTGTTAGACCGGGAACTTTTTAGGCAATGCTATTTGTTTAAAGTATCTAATCTACAATAGTTTACATTTTTATCCGAAAATGCAAATAAATTACAAATTTACTTATGTTAATTATAAGTTAAAAATTTAATTTTACACCTTCATGAATCATTATAACCTTGCTTGATGATATCGTATTCAACGCTAAATAGTTTATTATAAATAAATCTTTTGTCACCTTTTGTTTACTGCTTTCTTTGAAAATACTTTTTCATCACGTATTGCATGTTTTAAATTAAATTGAACTTCACTCTGCAGAACAAGAACAATTGACTAAATTTTTTCCCCAAACTTTTTGATAAACATTCAAAATTATAACCGCGCATTTTAATTTTAAGTATTATTTATTTATTGAAAATATAAAAGACGAACAATTTATTATTTTTAAATTTTATTGCATTTACTTAAAAATGCTATAAAAGGATCATTTTAATACGTAATAATAATAAGAAATGCAATTTTAAATCAGATTAAATTAAAATAAAATAATATTATTTTATTTTTAAATACGATTGTTATCAATAATATTCGTCTTATTTATTTATTATTTTATTTTTATTATTACGTTTTTATACATTGGGAAAATGAATTAAAATTTTTTGTTGCTTCGCAAATCTATTAACATTGTTAAATTGAAGTTTTATGAACGCGAGTTTATATACTCGTACAATTTACAACGTTGCATGCAACAATATTTATATCGATTTAATTTTCTGAATTATTAAGTTAATATACACAACAATATTTATGATAGGAAGTAATAATAATAGCAAAAAACTCTGCATAGTGAGAGGTAGTATGTCATAATAATATTATAAGTCATAATTTTTTGTTCGCTAACTAAGTTTCCCAGCTCTTAATTGAATCTCACAAAGACACATTTCGAGACAAATTTCGATTTGGTTTTACCAATTTGAACGTAGCTACATAATAAATTTAATTTATTCCGCTATTTATGCTATAAAGTTTGGAACACACTGAGGTTAAATAAGAATAGTTATTCGATTCTACCAGCTTATCAAATATTTTTAAAACATTTATTATTTTTACGAAGATGAGATGGTTGCATTAAAGACGGATAGCCGGGAGCGAGGAAAAATTAATGAGTTTTTGAAAAACTAATATTTTGATAATAAAAATAACTTTGAACATAAACAGAATTTAGACGATGTAAAGTGTCCTCTGTTTCGTTGTTTAAGTTTAAGCTTTTCTTAAAATATCAACAGTATACCAAAAAAAACTAAACTATGGTAATTGTTATAAGAATTTAAACGAATAAGTTCATTTTATTTGTCACAACGAAAACATTTCTATTTTTCTCGTATATAAAAATTTAGTTGTTGTTCTGCGAAGCACAACATTTTTAACTTTCACAAAATTTAATAGCAACAAAAATAAATAAAACTTACAAACTATTAAAACAACATCAAGAAAACCAACAAAAAACGTCTAGAAACTTTAGTTTCATTGTAGATTCTCGAAAAATAATACATAGAAAAAACTATAAAAGAAAATTATTAAAAATAATAAAAATTTAATTTTAAAAGAATAAGAACGACAAGAAAAAAACTAAAACCTAAATAAAAGCTCTCCACCAACAATGTACATTTCAGCCATATACCCGCAGCATATACAAAAAGCTTTATTAATTATGGATTAAAATGAAAAATACAAAAAAACAGGTTTAAAATAAAAAAATTCATTTCTGTTTTTAAAGAAAATAAATAAAAAAACAAAATTATAATTGAATTGTTATTTTTTATTATATAAGTTGTAAAGTTAATTTTTTAATAAAATCTTTTTAAATAATAAAAATAGTATTATTAATGAACGATTAGCTGAAAGCAATTAACATTAACCGGATATTTGTTTTAACAAGTTTTGCTTTCTCCTTTATGGGAGCTTTCCGATTTAAACTTTTTTTTTTTACTTATAATTAGTATCAGAAAGCGATAGGTGCCGACTGTATTTTTTGTAAAAAAAAAACTTGAAATTAAAATATAGTATTTTTTGTTCCACAGATCAATAATGTATCGTTTTATTTGAGTGCACGACGGTCTATATAAAGCACGGATTTGGAGGTCGATACGTCAACATTTCGACTTGGGTACCGAATAATACCTTGATTTAAGACACGATGAGGTGTCCAACTGACTAAGAATCCTCAACCTGCGAGAGTCTCTAATACTACATAATAAGGATGTGTTAAATGTTCTAACTTATGATAAAACATACTTGAACTGTTGTTTTTTCACATTGCGTAACGGTGTTTCTCACCATTTCAAAATTTCCATGTTAGTAAATAATTATTATGTTATGTAAAGATAACAGTTTAGTTGGACTGCTTACGTGGAGTATCTTCCTTCGACTCACCATGAAGATGAGGAGAGTAATTCGGTTGAATATTTATTCCGAAATAATTATAGTTTTGTTCTGATTTCGTCTTAAGGAATTCAAGAGTACCACGAACAACAATCTCATGACTTTAAGCAGGGGTTGCCGAATCCATAAACCTCCCTCGCCGTAATGTTTCAGGGCCTCAAAACTACATGTTCTCCCTCCCCTTGAGGAAAGAAATCTGGAATTGGAGAACATCAAACACATCTGATTGTTTAACTATCTGATAAATATGTAGATGATGGAAACAATTAATAAAACAAAAAACAGAAAGAGATAAACATTCAGAATTTTGCTACGAATATCTCTCGTGGATAAGCCAAATGTACGCATGTTTAAAATAAAATATCACATGGTGCCCGCATCCCAAAAATACATTTTCCACATCTTTATCTTAACTTAACAATTAACCCTCTCTCTCGTTTGCTGTTTTACAATTTATTTTAGATAGCTATTCTATTTTCTTTTATATAATAAAAAAAAATAAACATATAGTAATTATGAAAAAAATTTCCCTCGCTATTTTCGCAGATTTTATTTTTTTAAATTTTGAAAAATTTCATTTCCGAGAAGAAAGAAGGAGTATGTGCCTTTAAAATTATAGAAAAACAATTGAGTTATTTTAATTTTTAGAAAATTTATTGGCATTTACATAATTCAAGGTAATATGCCGCGCTAAAAATTTTGAAATGCAATTTAAGTGGGTAACGGTTCATCTTATATGCGTTCTTTGACTTATTAAGCAAATTTGTAACTTAAATACTGCTAAGTCAGAGAAAAATTGATTTTAATTATTTTTATTTATCGTTACAACAAAACAGTGTTAGAAACATGTTTGCTTATATCTCTGAAACCATAAACTTTTTGAAAAATTTTGTATGAAGAAAAAATATTTATTTATTTGCTGCTTAATAGAAAATTGAACTCAAAAGTATACGTTTTAATTTAAAAAAACTAAGTTTCGTCAATGTCTGCTATAGGTACTACCGAGTTCAAAATCATTCGAGATAAACTAAACTTCCCTCTCATTTATCAAAAAATTCACCCTGTATATGTATACACGTTAGAAGAATAGTTCATTCGGCGTCATGATTTTGAGACCCCCAAACCATATCTGACCTTCGACTTTAAGAAATGCAGACATTAGACACCGATAATTTCGATAATCATGCTCAAATTTAAGCGTTATTATATTTGTTAACGCAAACAGGCGAATTTTGAAAGTAATGAATTAATGTAATGATTCGTTTCATCTGCGAGGCAGCAATACTCATGTTTTTTGATGAAACAACTATTATTTTTGATGAATTCCAGTCAAAATTTTACCAGATCGACAGTGAGTAGCGTTAATACGACATGTTTCCAAATTTATAAATATAATGTACGTTTTAGGTCATCTGTGAATTAATTAAAAGTAGTTAAAAATTGATTGTTGGTTATTCAATGAACATAAAAAATAAAACTCGTATAAATAAAGTTTGAGCTTATTATGAGTCAATAATTTTAATGACAAAATGTGACTGATGAAATGTTTGAGTCCTCACCCGCTAAACTAAAAAAATATTTTAAAAATAACAGATACAAAAGTAAAGAAATGGTATTTTCTTGGACAAAAAGAGAGGAGCATACCCAAATTTAATCTTTACCATTTGTTTTTAAAAAAATAGTGAGCGTTTTTTTTTATTAATTCAAAATATTCGGAATATCCAGATTGTTTTCTTCTCAATATGCATCGAAAGTAACAACAAAAGAACGCAAATATGTTGTATTTTCTTTGACCAATAATAGATCTTGAGAACATAATTTACAGATATCTGGGGGTCGATTTTTTCCAAAATTCGACGGACGACCATGACGTTTTCGTATACGTATAAGGAGTATACAATTTTATATTAGTGTGTGTAATTTTTCTGTGGTTATGTTTGTTTGTTTTATGCGAATGCAAGCATTAAAAATTATGAATATGTACAAATCGGTTCAGTTTTTTGGTGCTTATGTCCTTTCGTCGTCACAATTTTGTGTCATCGCGCCAAGTATTTGAGTGGTGCGTTAACACGTTTGCGGAAATGACTGTTATAACGGTCATACAATTTTTGGATTTTTAATACGTTTGCTTTGCGTAAACAACATTCATTTTTTAAGGAATAATGCGACACATTTTTCAATTCTCACAATACATTTCTTTCCGCGAAACACAGAATGAGAAATTATTTTAAAAATAAAATTAAATAATTAAATGAATTTAATTTTATTTAAAGCATATTTGCATTGCATTTTCAAATTTTAAAATATAAATGGAAATGAATCTAGAAATGTCTTATTAAAGAAAATTAAATGGCGCACATCGCACTGACACATACACGCGTACCAGATACCACTACTGTATACTTGCCGTTATTTCGTCAACTTGTCGAATTTTGGAAAAAATCGACCCCCTGTAACATTCTATAACTAAAAACTTGTTTCATACTATCGATTGCTAATTTTTTTTAATGACACACGTGAATACCCATTACTGCAATGAATTAAATTTTTTAAAACTAAGATGATAAGTGATCACGACGCGATGCAATATGGTTATTGTCGATGATATAATATATAATGCTAATGATTATAACCAGCAACTTGAATAGTCTTGGTTTTTAAATTTTAATATTATGATAACTTCACTATCTTTAATCTGAGATAGATAGGATCACCACCCCTCCATTTAGCTCTCCCATGCAAAGCGATGTTTTGTAACACTATACTCACTAAAAACTTTTCTTTGACTCGAAGAAATTGTTAAAAATTATTATTTATAGCTAAAATTATTTTTCCATATTTTTACCGCATTGAAGTTATCCCATACTCATTTCACCCCACGATTTTTTAAAAAATAACACTAGCCGCACAAGTGTTAAAAACTCATCCCATACTTTTTACATTTTATATACATAATACGAACGTTTCATCCCACGATTTTTTTCATCCCATACTTTTGTTGTTATATTCAAAGTAATATTTTACTGAGCCGTCTTTGATATTCTACGAATTTAAGCAAAGAAAATTAGTCTGGGTTGTTTACTTCTATTATAAAAGGTCCCCCGATTTGTCAATGCCGACAGTTCCTGTACCCTGTTGGCCAATTTATGACGGAACATAAAGTTCCGCCGATCGTGGGAATTCCCGCTATTCGAATATACGTTACGCGGGAAATGTATCGGTTCCGTTGAAAAATAAAAAAATTCTCCAGCCTTAGGGTCTAACAGGTCCACCAATTTGTTAGTTTAGATATGTTCTGGACTCCTATTGCTATCTACCGAGCGAGTACGGCGTAATGATGTATGATCCCATATGATCGCGCTTCTTTGGTTGAAGGTATTTAGTCGTGGCTTACTCAGCGCGTAGATAACTTTTCAACGGAACCGATACATTTCCGTGTCACGTATATTCGAATAGTGGGAATCATCACGATCGGCGGAACTTTATGTTCCGTCATAAATTGGCCAACAGGGTACAGAAACTATCGGAATTGACAAATCGGTGGAACTTTTAATAGAAGTACCCATCCCAGACTAATTTTCGTTGCTCAAATTAGTAGAATATCGAAGACCGCTCAGTAAAAAATTACTTTGAATAATAACAAAAAGTATGGGATGAAAAAAATCGTAGGATGAAACGTTCGTATTATGTATATAAAATGTAAAAAGTATGGGATGAGTTTTTAACACTTGTGCTGCTAGTGTTATTTAAAAAAAAAATCGTGGGATGAAAGTTTGGGATAACTTCAAGGCGGTATATTTTTCTCGTTTTATTAGATCTCATACAGAATATTCTGTTGTCACGTCATTAGTTTTATATTCTTATGTTCCTTCACTAAAATGAATAAAGAAAAACACCCAGATTATGGTGACCTAAAGAACTTAAAAAATTAAGGTAAAATATTTAGTACGTTTGTTTGTTGCTAAATCATTAGAAAGTGTTAGGATTAGTACCTAAAAATATTGAAATAGTGCTAAATTTTCCTTGGGGCAAAACTACTTTTTATGGTGGTAAAATATATTCAAAAGTGATAATTATAGCACCGAAAGGGCTCAGTTGGCAACACTGTCATGGAGACTATCATATAACATTTATTATAAATAAGTTCACGTGGTATCTGCCGCAGTTTATAGTACAAATAAAATTGGATGCAATCATAACGAGCAAACGTAACAAAATAATAAATCTCACATAAATCACTTTAATCTGATAATTGAAGTCATTTCGATTAAAATTTAACTAAATACGTTTGGTAAATATCTAAAATATATTTAAAATTTTTTGCATTAAAACTAAAGAATATCCCTTCTTTTTTACAGAAGTATTATACAAACCATTTTAACCCAAAGTTAGAGACACATTTGGTTCTCGAGATACCCAAGAATATACCATTTATTTTTTCTTAAATATTGATTTCCATATCTCCTAGCCTCCTGGACTGAGTTGAAAGGAATTGGGCCTGCTTTTTGCCTAACTTGCCTAGTTCTTAACTAGTTGCCTAACTTGCCTATAGTTCTCAAAATTTGGCTGTAATAATTATCAAATAAAAAACCTCTTAACGAGGTAAATGTTCGAGTGACGAAAGCCGAATTCAATTCACAAAATTTCTGATATCAAATTTGTGCCGAAAAAAACAATTGCATTCGATTTGTTAACGATTTTTCGGAATGTTAATGCATTCAGCGCGTTGTTGTTGAACATTCCGAAAAATCGTTAGCAATTGTTATTCTTGACAGCTAGAAAGCAAAATGTAAACAAACGCGCCGAATGCACTAACATTCCGAAAAATCGTTGACAAATCGAATGCAATTGTTTTTTTCGGCACAAATTTGATATCAGAAATTTTGTGAATTGAATTCGGCTTTCGTCACTCGAACATTTACCTCGTTAAGAGGTTTTTATTTGATATCAATGATTTTGGCACGGCAAATTGAAAATTAATTGAATTGCGATTCGTTTTATTGTTGTCAGTCAAAACAGTTCATACACACACTCGATAGCACACAAGTGGCCGCTACGTGTTATTGTGCCTTAAGTCATATTCATACGACGGATGAAATCCGGGATAATTCAACAATTTTTTTGAATGTTTCTTTCATGGGAGGAGTGGTAAGATCTATTTTTTTTAAGAAACCATCATAAAGATTAAAAAAGTATCGATTTTATGCAAGGAGATTGTTCAATGTTTTTGGGGATTTTTTCGATCACATCAATTTGTCAGTTTTTTCATTTTTTTTGTTATGAAAAAAGAGTCACTGGTTAAAATTCTCTTAGCAATGATAATAATATGATGTATTTATATTTGTTTCATTGTAATACGTAGATTCACTATCATTATGAACCGCAACGGACCGATATTAGGGTGAATTTGAGCCAAAAAATGAAATTTTGCAAAAAATTAAGGTGGCTTTTAAGTTATGGAGGTCAATATCTAAAATATACGAGTTTTCTGTGACAAACGGTTGATGTCATATTGTAGGTAAGATTTGTGGCTAATAATCCTGAAAATATGAACCAAAAGTCTTGGGCTCATTTTTTAGCAATTTAGCCGAATGTGGCCGGCCGATTTCGCATTTTTCCGTTTTTTGGCCAAAATGACCTTCCAACCTATCTTTTTGAATTCTTTGTTTTGCTATTTGATAGCTGGCGTCAATACCTTTCCAACGATATGCATATGTCTAGGATACGTCGAATAGATTCAGCACTGTGGACGTGGCAAAATGGCCAAAAATGGCCGTTCAGAGGCCGGCCGCGGCCAACATGGCGGCCAAATGAAAAAGTTGTAGAACAAAAGTTGCTTAGTTTTTGAAGTACTACAACCCCAAATATAAGATCAAATAAAAGAGGTACGGACAAACAAACATATATACCAAAGCAAGATTATATGGTGACGTCATAGAAAAATTTAAAATTGTCATAACTTTGGTCAAAATCATCCGTTTTGGAAGTTTGAGGTGTCGTTGAATTGGTATTGACGTCTACAATCATAATTTGCTAGTTAGAAAATAATTGGGGCCTTTTTTGGGGCAGTTATACCCGAAAAACTGATTTTTTGGGGCAATTTCGGAAGGTCATATCTCCACTCAATGTTGGTAGAAATTCATGTTTTTATACATTATTTAGGTTTATTTTTCAAGGCCTTTCCAATGGTATATAACATGATCCTGGCGGCCTCAAAGGGAAAAAGTTCGAAACTTGCTGTATAATATACTTCGTTCGACTTCCAGCACAGTAGGTGCTTTCGTCACTCGTTTGGACTGCCGTCCAAAGTGATTAAGATCAATCGGTTAATGTTAAAACTGCCTAAAAAGAAAAGACCGATATACCCAACCACAAAAATGGTCAGAAACTGCTCAAACAATCAGATTCGCCAAAATCTGTACATGGGATTTTACACACGACTACAATACTTTATTTACTTTTTAAATTTAAAGTAACAATAATTTTGTAATACATAGCAGGCTGACAATATCTAAATATTCAAAATTGTTTTGTCAATTCTCAATGTCTTGCGACCAACGTTGCTCGTTATCCTTATAGACGATAATAATAGTTTATTTTACTTTTAGGTTTACGATAGTAATTGTGCTTGTGATTGTTCCGTATATTGGTCTATTTTCAGACCAATATACGGAACAATCATAAATACCATTACTATCGTAAACCTAAAAGTAAAATATAAAAAATTCGTATATACGAAAAGTTAAGTTGTGAGAATAGAATATAGATGGAGAATGTGAAAGAATCGAATTTCGTACGCTACGCAGTAATTCGCTAGTAGTACAATTACATGGTATTATATATATATATATATATATATAGACAATATTCCAATGTAATACAACATCAGTCGTCGCGGCCTGATGAGAAGACTGATTTTTTCAAATCAATAATCTCATCCGTTCGAAACTGATTGTTGAGATTCTTACACATTTGTCATTTATAAGTCTAAACAAATTCAAATAGTTTATTGTTAATTAACAAAAAACATCGGAAAATAGACGTCATTTTATGATCTAAAATTTCAAATGAGGAGATATTGTTATAGTAATTTCATTCCAAAAAAAAAATTGATTTGAGATCAAAAAATTTTGATCGAAATACCGTGGCACGTTCTTTCCAAGTAAAAAAATTTTTTTTTGATCGTAATCAATTTTGAAAAATCTCAACATTTCATAAAATTTTTTTTGACGTTTACAAACACAAATATGTTTACGTCAAAAATATAAACATAAATATTTCAAAAAGTATAAACATAAACATTATAAGTTTTTTCGTATGTCAAATTCGCACGGCCAACTAGTGCGAATTTGACATACGAAATAATTTTATATCTCGCATTGAAATAATTGTTTCGTTTTCACTGGGCTAAAATAATTAATTGTGTTGGCAAAAAAATGTGTTGATAATAAACTGTCAATATAAAATTTTTGAAAATCTAATTTCAATTTTTCACAAATATACTAACAAAAAAAAAATCAATCGCGTATCGTGTTCTTTGACACACAAAAAAATCAATTTATTTTTGATTTTTGGAAAGAACTTGCTATTAGTATACTCTGTAGTCAGGAATTATTATTATACTAGTTGTAAAGTTATTATTATACTAGTTGGGCGGCAAAATCCCTTCATGGGATGTAAATGCTAGAGAGCGAGAGAGAGAGTTGTAAAGTGCCTGCTTTGCCGGGCGTGTGATCGTAGATGAAATATTTGTGTCGATTCAATGTGAACCTTCTATTTTTCTTTTCTTCTATGCTGCTATTTTTGCTAGGAAAACTCTATGCATTTAAGCAAGCAAGCTATAAATTTAAATAAAAATTATGAAATAAATATCGAGTGACTTTTGAAATAATAGAAGAATAGAAGAAAAGATAAATAGAAGATATACAAGGAATCGACACCATTATTTTTACTTTTATTTTTGTATTTTATTAAATTAAAACTAAAATGAAATTGAAAATATTATAATTATACAAAAATTGATTTTTTGTGTTTTCCAATGCTCTTGGTTACTAAATTTTATGTTGTTCCTTCCGGGCGAACACAAATAATGTTTTCGTACACGTGAGCATCGAACATAAATTGACCGTATGTGAGAAACATGTATATTCCAAATTTAAACCACACACTTGAAGTTACTGCCCTTGCCATTTTTTAAAGGTCATAGCAAAAACTAGAAGTATTGGAAATTGTATAAAAACTAAATGTCATAACTGACGGAATTATTGGGATGCGTGGCATTAAAACTTCTTCACCTTTTTATTTGCCAAATAATATGTACAATCGTGTACAAAGTTTTGGTTGGTTAATATTTCGTATTAAAATGTTTGGTACATCAATTTTTATTTAAAGAATATGGTAGTACTCCAGGCAAATCGAATGAATTTATAAGTTTTGTAGGATAATTTAACTTTGCGTCTTGATCTATAATTGATTTGTATGCAACAAAAACTTTATTTTGAATCGCAGTATTTATAATCATTAACGTTTTTTTGCGGCCAATAATGCTCGTTCACTTAACCAATAATGATTTTTCAATTGTTGTACAATATTTGGGTATACGCTTTCAATTAATTCTTCTTTTGATTCTTTTAAAATACAAAAATTTTGTGGAAATATAATTAAGCAAGTTGCAATATCAATTTTTCCATTTTCAATGTTTAATAATTGTTTTGAAAACGTTACAGCTGATTCATTGTTTTATTTATTTATTTATTTCTAAAGAAATATATTCTGGGAGTACATGTATATGATTTCAAATTAAAACCGGGCATTCAGTTTAAAACATCGATTAAATTAAAATAAAAATAAATAAAAAAATTTAGAAATTAAAAAAAAAAAATTAAACAAAAAATAGAAACAAATTTTAATTTAACATTTAAAAATTTAAAAAAAATCAGGATTTTTTTGAAGTGATCATTTGATAAATTAAAATGAAATAGGTCATCGATGATGTTGAACGATTTAGACAAACTATTAATGGGGTTGTTTTCAAGTTTTGCAATTGAACACGCATTTTTCTTGCTAAATTTAATTTTTGAACGTTTCTCCATAAATTAGATGATTTAAAACACACATTTAATTCATCAGCTGGAGTTGATCGTGATATCGTGATGTTGTTGATTTATTTTTTGTAAACGTTCTTGTCAATATTCATTTAATAAATTTCATAATAGTTATGGGATTTGCTAACACGTTGAAGTCTATCATTTTTGTGATGTAATTTAATGTCACGTTATTCAAATTGGTCTCCAGCAATAACTATTGCAACTTCATTAGTTGTTGGCGCATTGAATATCCTAGAGAACATATCCTAGATGAACCTTCTGATTCATATGGCCCTAGAGCTATATGTCGTCAAAAAGTTACTGCACTAAATAGTAAGAATATCATCCCTACTGTCAAACACGGTGGAGGAAACGTTATGGTATGGGGTGCAATGGGTATCAGAAAAAAAAAAACTTGTGCATTCAATGGAGAATCGCATAAAGCAGGTCATAGCTCAGAAAGGGTGGCACATAAATTGTTAATTATATTTAGTAATTTACTATGAACTCTATGTTTTTATGTATTTTTTCTTTGACTAGGTTAGGTTAGAGTGGCTGCTATCGCACACTTAGGCCAATAGTGGCCCATTGTGATACCACAGGATCCTATCTCCCCTTTACTCCCGCTGAAACCATCCAGAAGTACTCACGTAGCGTAAAATATCTCTCATTCCACAGCCCACAAGTTCCGAAAGGCTGTCCATGCCGTACGCACCTAAATACTTATGCCTTCTGCGGGAGAGTGCCGGACACGAACATAGGAAGTGATCTAACGTCTCCTCCTCCTCTTCGCCCAAACAACTTCTGCAAAAGTCATTCGTCTGTAGGCCCAGCCTTCTCGCATGTTCCCCAAAAAGGCAGTGTCCTGTCAGTATCCCTACGACCAATCCTACCTCTCGTTTTCCCAGGGATACTAGTGCTTTGGAGCGCCGCAGGTCCAGTTTTGGCCAAACCTGTTTTGCTACCTTGCACGTAAAAGTGTTGGTCCACCTCTCGTTTGTCAATACGATTGCCTTTCTACTGAGCGCCAATTTGAGCGCTGATATAGGCCTCCCCAGACCTGCCCTTTCCGGCTGCATCTGGAGAGTCGTACCGTACCTGGCCAGTTTGTCTGCCCTGCAGTTTCCCGTGGCGTCCGAGTAACCAGGGACCCAGATTATCTGGATGCTGAAATACTCGCTCATCTCGTTAAGAGATGATCGGCAATCCAGCGCTACTCGTGACTTCAGAGAAACCGCCTCTAGTGACCTGACCGCCGCCTGACTGTCCACATAAATTGCGATATCCCTCATGGATACCACGTTATGCTTCAACCATGTCCCGACTTCGCCTATCGCCACCACTTCAGCCTGGTACACGCTGCAGTAGTCAGGGAGACGAACGGAAATATCAACATTAAGCTTTTCACAGAAGACTCCGGCTCCTACCTTGCCGTCTTAGAACCGTCCGTGAAAAATTGCAGTGCCTCGTTTTCCAGTATTGATCCGTCTCTCCAGGATTCCCTCGAAGGACAGATGGTCCGGAACCCTTTATCGAAGCACAACGTTGGTTTAATATAATCTAGATTCGCCAGTTCTTCCCTAAGCGATCTAACTATCGTCGAGTGTCCCGCCTGAAGACACTTCCACTGAGAGACAGCTGAGAGTCTCGTAGCCACATTGGGTGCCATCTCCTTACCAAAAAATTCGATTGGAATAAGGTGGAACATAACCTCTAAAGCGCGTGTAGGTGTTGTCCTAAGCGCCCCACTTATAAGAATACAAGCTGTTCTTTGTAGCTTTTCCATCATTTTCCTATATGTTATCTTCTTCAGAGCTGGCCACCACACGCTCACCCTGTACGTCAGCACAGTTCTTACCACTGCCGTATAGAGCCAGTGTACCAGCTCTGGCTTCAGACCTCATCTCTTCCCTATGGCGTTCCTACACTAGTAAATGGCTACATTAGCCTTATTCACCCTTTCCACAATATTAGGCTTCCAGCTGAGCTTACTGTCCAAGATTATGCCAAGAAATATCGCTGTTTCAGCAAAAGCCAGTCTAATGCCGTTACGGTAGGAGGACTAACTACCGGAATTTTATATTTCTTATCTTGGAAGGGTTGATCCCTAATCCGCATTTGCTAGCCCATTTTATAACGATCAGGAGTGCATTCTGTATAACATCCATAATCGTGTTCAGATATTTGCATGAGACAGCTATCGCTACATCATCCGCATACGCTACAACCCCTATCATCTCTCCAGTTCCAAGAGTAATCCATTCATCACAACACTTCAAAGAAAGGGGGACATTACATCTCCTTGCGGGGTTCCTCTAACCACCCGCCTTCTAATGGTGGCCTCCCCCAGTTTCGAGGTAATAATCTTGCTTACCAACATCTGATTTATCAACCTACTTATGGGGTAGTCCACGTTCAGAAATAACAATCCTTCCATGATCGCCTCTGTTTTTACATTATTAAAGGCACCCTCAATGTCGAGAAATGCTACCATACAGAACTCTTGCGAGTAAATTGACGTCTCAATCATGCGTCCCTGGGCTCAATTTTTGACCGAGTAATTACATTTACCAACCTTTCCAACGTTTTCAACAGAAAGGATGATAGAGTTAAAGGTCTCATATTCTTTGGATAGGCATGTGAGCTTTTTCCCGATTTCAGGATAAAGACCACTCTGACCTCTGTCCATTTTCTAGGAATATAGACCAGTTTCAGATATCCCCTGAAGATACCTTCCAGCCAGGGGAGGATGACTGCCGTGTTCTTTTGGATCTCTGGTGGTATAATCCGATCCGGTCCCGCTGACTTATAAGGCTTAAAACCATTCAGAGCCCACCGGATTCGCTCTCTATTCACGATGCCCTCCATCTCTATTGAAGGTGTTACTCGATGAGCTCCAGGCTCCATCGAGTCATCAAAGCTTCCCGGGAAATGGGTCTCGATGAGGAGTTCTAATGATTCCGCACTTGAAGCTGTCCATGACCCGTCCGGTCTAATGAAATAACTAGGACTGGTTGGGTTAGTAGCTAGAATTTTCCTAAGGCGGGAAGTCTAAGAGACTTCCTCCATACTACAACAGAAGAGTCTCCAGGATCCCTTTTGTGCCTTCCTCAACTCTTTTTTGTACTTTCTTAGATCCTCCTTATAGGAGTTCCAATCCCGACCCTCCCATGTGTTCTTAGTTTTATTAAAAGCTGTCCTACACGCTCTCCGATAGATTCCCAACTCCTTGGCCCACCATATCGGTTTCCGCCTGCCCCTAGGTTTTATTAGAGAGCACGTAGCATTAAATGAAAGATTGCATGCTTTTGTGATAATATCAACCATGCAATCGAATTCTCCTACCGTCGCCGGAGTTCCAGGAGCCTCCAGCGGCAATAATTCCTCCAATACCTCCCCACATTTGTTCCAGTTTGTCCTTCTGGGCTTCCTGAAGGCTTTCCGGGTAACAGGTTTAATGTCGAGATTATATGTTACATATCTATGATCAGAGAATGACTGCTCCTTCGCCACTCTCCACCCTCTGATCATATGAAAGATCGTTTCTGACGCAAGGGTCACATCTAAAATCTCCGATCGATTTTTAACAATAAATGTCGGTTCTCGACCAATATTGCAAACTAAAAGGTTGGTTTTTAATAAATAATCAAAAAATAACTCACCCCTCTCGTTGATGTCTGTGTTTCCCCAGATTGTGTAATGCGCGTTTGCATCACATCCGAGTATTCACCTATCCTTCTTTGTTCTGCTTCTCGGATCAGTTCCCCCAGGTTATCCAGTGGAACCTCTTTCTCGCGATCCATATAGGCTGAGGCTAGCAATAGTTTTTCACAGCCAACCTCAGCACTCACCGCTGTAACGTCCCCGCTAATAAATTGTGGAAGAAGAAAAATATTCAAATTATTTTTCGCTAAAATACACGATCTGATCTTCTCAGAGTTGCTTGAGTATAGTAATTTATACCCTTTCATTCTTAGGCCACAGATCCTGTTATTGTTAATCCAAGGTTTTTGGATTAACACCAAGTCCTCATCTGATTTTGTCAGTCTGAGCACGAGAGCTGCCGAGGCAGCCTTCGTGTGATGTAGGTTTATTTGTACAACGCTAACTATTGTAGTGAACCTTACTCACCTCTTCCTGCACTCCCTGCATCGGGATAGTGCCATCTGGCTCGTTGTTCCGGCCGCTATCTTCCTGTCGTCGAGAGCCTGACAGGATGTCCCCATCAGACTCCAGAGAGAGGAGGCTGCCTTCTCTTATTATGCTCGCTATGTCCGAAGCATCACTCTACTGGCCGTCATCAGCCCGCTTGATCGTCTCCTGATGGATCCGTTTGTCGTCACCCCCAGTCTGGTCTTTGGCAGTCGAATTGGCCTCGTCCTTCTCGCTTTACAATCCTCCAGTCTTCCGTTGGAAGATCGGGATTGCTGGCCCGAATGATCTAGAGGATCTCTTCCGGTTTATCCGGCTCAGTTGGCAGCCATACACGTGCCCTCGGCCTGATCGGGATTTCCTTCCTGCAGACTGCCACACCTCGCCTAATTCGGCCACTGCACTTTTATAAAGGTCGACCGATCTCTGGTCCGACCACGCAGTCAACTTCACGCGCCCCTGGTACCATCCCGCATCTCTCCAGGACGGGGGGGGGATCCTGGATTTTCTCTCAGGATCCGCAGAAAAATGAAATTTAGTGCATTATACATTATCCTCCATTTCTCTGACATGATACTCCCATCTTCCTGACCTCTGTCAATGACGGCTAGCACCAACACGTGCTCCTTTAGTATCTCACTGAATAGCTTCAGTTTTTGATCCCTAGGAGCACCCGACGTCGTGTCTGCTTGCACTTTGGTCTGCTTACTGCCGCCCGCTTCAAGCTCCTCCTGGGACCTCTGACTTTTAGACACAAGGACCCTCTCCGAGCTATCGCAGCCGACAGTTTTCTTCGCCCATGCTACAGATTCTTTCTGCTCTACTGTAATCTGCCCCTCAGGGGTCGCAGCCAGTTTTTCCAGAATTCTAAATGCCGACCGTCTCTCCCTGTACCGTCGCTTTGCTGGGAGGATCTTTCTCAATCCCCCGCTTTTCTTTTTGGTGGTTCCGCTTTCACATGGCTTTGATGCCAAGGTGTCGCTTAACCTTGCCCCTGATGATGGAGCCCCACTTTGACGGTTAGAGTTGCTCGCTTCTTCCGGTTTTTGAAGGATGCCGGCCCCTTTATTTTTGTTTTGTTTTTTATTTTCCATGTTTCTCCCACGAGTATCGGAGAAGTATAGGTCTTTGACTACGTTTTGTTATATTTTTGATAAGTAAATGAATAAATTTTTATATTTTTCTTTATTTGTTAAATGTGGTTAATAAATAGAAATAAAAATACTACTAAAGATACTAAAGATGCTGTGTAAAGAAATTATATGAATTTATTGTATGTTTTTTTGTTGTAGAGTAATTCTTATATATAAAAATTTGTTGTTAATTTTCAAACTAGAAATGAACGGTCCCAACTTTCTACTATAAAATATTTTAAATTCCTGTTCTGTGGGTGATGAGAATCTAGAAGAGTGCTGTGGGTAACAAAAATGACAGCTTTAATTCTATTTACATATATTGCACGTACATATGTACACGGTTAAATTTACTTTTGAGCACAGTAAATCCCCATATTTATTGAGATCTGCCCGACGTAATCAAAAGCGTGTAATGGCTCGAAAAGTAACCTTAGGCTTCGCCAATGTTTTACGATACGAAACTTACCTATACTTTTGCCGTTTATTTTTTTATTGAAATCTCATCCCTTCATGTAAATTAACCACTAGGCCTATTAAACCTTTTAATAGTTTTTAACGCTCATGATTCATGTTGCAGAGAGGAAAATCCCCTACCTAGGGAGACTAGGAGATTAATACATATTGTCTTAAACTGAAAAAATCTTTGTATTAAAAATCTAGATGAACTACAACGAACAATATCCGTCTAATCACAATAACACATCGTAGAAATGCCATCATTCCCAATCTAAAATTGACAACAAGGTAATCGTTCTTATATCCGATTTCAACTTTTCCATATACGATTTGTGTACGGATATTTCTCACAAATTAACAATAAAACAACAAAGAGGGAGAAATGAAAAATTGTTTGCACAGATAAAAAAATTGGTCAAAATATATGACACAATTGTAGAGGAAAATTTCTTGGAAGAAAATGTAAAAGTAAGAAAGACAAACAGTATATACAAAGCAAATGAAAAATGAATTGTTAAAAGAAATGTATTTTTCCATTTATAATTCAATTAATCAGAAGAATTGTACGTTCGAGTATGTGTTACAGTATTTTCCGTTTTTCATTTATTCCATTGTTGATTTTCTTCTTTATTTTCTTGGGCATCTTTATTCGTCTTATTCTGTATATTTGTGTTGTTTTTTATTTTTATGTTCATTCGTTCTGTTTTTCATTCTTAGAAGGACATTTATTTCTATTGTTATCTTGGATTGTTAAATGGGATAGGAAATGTTTGTTATAATTTAATAGGTCACTTGTTAAAATTTAAGAATGATTTATTATGATGGGTTTATTAATGTTAAATAGAATATTTGGAAATTTTTATAAAAAAAAATCAAAAAAAAAATCGAAAAAATGGGAAAAAGTAAAAGTTTATTCGTTTTTTTTGGGTGTATATACATATACTTGTTGTTGCTATAATTTTTTTGTGAACGGACCCAAATAGAATGACAGATTTACTGAATTTATATGTAATTTTTTTTAATGGTATATTACATGGCCTAATTGATTTTAGTTGGATTTGAGTTTAGTTATTTTTTACCAATATTAATGATATTGTCAACTTACCAGTTGATGGGAGTGGTTTGAATTTTTTTTATATACATATTGCTATATTTTGCTGATTATGCTGATAAAAAACTGATGAGTTTGATCCCAAAATAAACCTAAATCTAACCGACACACAAATAATTGTTGTATTCATTTACTGTGCGTAAATTAATTAAAATTTATCATCGATTCGGGTAATTTAACCCGCAATGTTCTATGGTGAGCTAACCCTAAACAAATGTTCGTTCTATTATTGTACATCTGGCATCATCTTATAAATATATTTTCAGTTTATGTGATTTTGTATAATTAACATGCAAATATTATTTTTTTTAAAGAAAATTGTGAAAATTTAAATATTAATTAAATTACAATAGTAATACATTCAAAGTTTATTTGTATGTATGTGCTTATGTTTAGATCGATATAGAGATTATCTGTAATACTAGCGATAGAAATTATTAACACTTATTTAAATTTAAATGTAAATAAATAAAAATTCAATTATAATTTAATTTTAAGAGCCCAGTGTTATTGGAACTAGTAATGACGAGCTTAGAAGTGATGTTGACACATCACGGGTGCCTGTACGAGGTCCAAAAGATTGATTTGTTCAATACAACCGACGGTCGGTTGGTGGTTTGGACGGGTTTTTCAACGGTCTACCTATATCTTTCGGATAAAGGACATCTACATATCTATACATTTTTGAGAATAAACAGGTAATTGTTAATCGCCCTCTTTATTGCGGTCACAATCCCTGTAAAACAGTTTTAACTCTAAAATTCACATTTGAAATATTAGCAAGCTACTTATTATCTAATTGAGTTATAACTTTTACAATTGCCGGACTTTGGAAAAATGAAAGCAATTTATTGTAAATGTTTTGAACCTTACCGTTTGTAAGGAAATATGTGGAAATTGATAGACTTCGATTTTAAGACGTACTTTGATAAATACCCAACCCATCCTACATTCCAATCTATAAATAATTATATTTTCTGGTCATAATCATCGAAAAATAAGCAAAATAATGAGAAACATGGAAACACTAAATCTCCAAATTATACTATCCGTATACTACTAGCCGTGAATAATGTAAATAATGTTCGCTTCAGTGTGTGCAGACTAAATGTGAGACGAGTGTGGTTTACTATATTGGATCTTCGTGGTAATCTTACTACACTTCTTACAAATAATTATTACATACTCTAGGTGGTAAAATGTAAAAACAATATATCAATGGTAATATGAACTGATAAGAAATAATCAATTCAAAATAGGTATGTAGAACAAAATTGAAAAGCAGTGGTGTAGTCGCAACCATGAGTAATAATACTAAGTTTATTATATTAAGTTCCCTACGGGCTAAGATCAGAAAAATTTAATAAAACTCGGGTTCTAAAAGATTTTGAAAGCAACACCTTGGAGAGCTCTGGAGTATATTTTCAATCAAATTACTATTCGTCTGAGTTGGTTGATTAGTAAAATTTTGGCGGACAAGTTAAAGATCAAAAGCGTACAAGAAAAAGATCAAATCAAAGATCATTTATCTGTCGACCGGTTTTCCAGATTCGTTTTGGTTAAGAATGAACATTTTTAAATTAATGTTAACAGATAGTAATTGTAGTTCTATTCAGAGACTAATAACATATTCTTCTCAGACCATACACAATTCTACAGATAGGTTACATACTGTGATCTATGTCATCGATCGAAGTTCACCGAATCCACAACCACAAAGTTTTCGTTTCACCTTAATTTTCGGAATTGCGTTCCGGTGAGCTAGTGAGCCTCTTCAGTGTAAACTTGCGAATTTCGTCATGCTTTCGTAGTACGTATCTATACTTCACGCAACATTGTAGTAATAGGCTCGTTCTGGTCGTAAAGAGTTCTGTGGGGTGCAGTTCTAATTACAGTAAACTTTTTTTTAAATTTAAATTTAAGCAATTGATGGATAAACGATAAAACAATGCAATTTGCAACCATGTGGCGCTTGAGGCTAGGGTTGCAACCGAAAACTGTCAACGAGACAGAGGCTGTCAACATACAGAAATCTATAAAAACTAGTTTTATTTTTTGTTGTTTGCTATTGTTTTTTTTAACACTTTCCATAATTAAAAGAAAAATATGTTTTCAACTCGAAATATGTATAAATATTTTTGAGTATGTTATGTGAGATGATGCAATAACAAAAATTTTATGAAATTCGTCTAAAAAACGAAAAAAAAAAAATATTTATACACATGTGCATTCAGTAGCGGAATTTTACCAAAGAGGTGCGCACAATATTAATAATTTACCAAGTGTTGTTACTCGAGTGCGGTTGCAAGTCTTGCAAGGAATTAGTTCTCTTTGTCTAATTCAATATACATATATATACTCTAATTTCCCGCTCAAAATGTATTTAGAAGATAGGCGGGATAACAACAGTGAATTTGAATTTACTAATATAGATGCGCGAATGGCAATATAAAATATAGCAGTTCATTTTCTTCCGATAGTGAAGCAAGCGATTCGTTACAAACTAAAAAGAAACGAGTTCAAGTGTTACAATATTTATCTGATCTGAAACTGATACTGTATCAGAACTTGATAGTGATTGTGACACTACATTAGAATCAAGTTGGATTGATGTGAGTGAAGAAGAGGATGAACTGTCAGCAGGAATTAAATTTAGTGTTGGAGACAAGAATATTGGTTTTCGATTTCAAGACAAAGACTTTGAGGCGATAGATTTTTTTAAAAGTTTTTTCACTGATAAACTTATTGCAGATATTGGAAAGCAAACCAACATATATGCAAGACCAGCAATTAACTCTAAAGTTTTAAAAACTGACTTTATATATAACTATTGCTTTACATAAAATTGAAAAATAGTTTTCTCAGGAATATACACACAAGATTCCTTTTGTCTGCAATATTTTTAGTAGAGAAGATTTCTCCAAATTTTTTGGATACTCCTTTTAAACGAGAACGAATGATATGAACTGGTTGAAGCATAATGTAATATCGTCATTCCCTTTGCGAATCGAGTTATTTATTATATGGAATTTTTCCTAATTTGCTAGAAATAACTACATAAGAGAGTATGTTTTGATCCAAAATAATAAAAGTATGAATTATTGGGAACAGTTTAATTCGAATATCCTAGAAATGAGTAAATTATGAGTTGTACTCGTAACACAGTTTCAGCATATGAGTGAAATATTTAACACATAAATCGACCTTCAAACCATACTATATTTCACTTTTTTCAGAAAGTTTTCAAATTTTTGGATACAATGTACACCCTGTATCGGAAATTTATAATGCCTATGTTGAGTAAATACTATTAGTAGTGATTAATGCTACTAGCAGTGATTAATCATTATTCATTACTAGCAAGTTCGTTTTATTTTGTTATTTTAAATTTCTATACTAGATATAGCATTTTCTTAAATATTATTTAGCAGACCGCAGTGCGTCTTTTCAATAATTTAATTAAACCGTTCAAAATATCAAAAAAAGATGATCGTGCCCAAAATTACGTATTCCACTCTCGAACAATGGCTGACACTTATGAATTTTGGGATATGATCAGGCTCTTTGAATAATGTGTATATATATACTATTATAATGTACATAAATTTTGGTCTAACATTCAAATTAACTGATAATATCGGTAATTTCGAGTATTCAACATCCAATCCAATATCCTACTATGTATATATATTGAAAGTTGTTTCTTAATTAATAACTCAAAAACCTATTAATTGACATATTGATAGAACGCAGAGATAGCTATAATAATTTTTCTTAATCTTAATTGTACACACAACATACTTTCTGCCTAGACAAAAGTACTAATACCATTGCTGAAAATAACATAATGAAGATGGAGAAGAGTTTCTTTGTTATAAATGATCAAGGAAACTTGAATCAGTAGTTTTATCTGCAAATAAATCTTTTTTTTTTAAATTTGCACGATAGTAGGTTAATAATACTCCACAAAACATACGTTTTTTACCCCACAAAACATTCTCAAACCAATACATACATGAATGTTGCCATCCGCCATAGAATTTAATTAGTGCATATTGATTTTTTCAACGGATTACAAACAAAAGGTAATCCATTATTTTGTTCACATCATACATATCACAAAAAAAAATGTTAAAATCCACTTTAAATATTCGAAAAATCCCAAACTCGCCATGATACCTACATGCACAAGTTTATTTCAATAATTTAAACTACCATTCAATGATGAATAATTGTAAAGTTTCTTTACCAACCACGAAATAACTAACACACACAAAAAAATCATTAAATCACCAAAATTTATGCAACCAGTTGAATATAAATTTTACAAAACATTAAAAATTCAAAAAAAAAAAAAAAAATAAAAAACACTTTTTCCTGGTTTTAAATTTTTAATTTAATTTTTATTTTTATCGAATTTCACTTGATTTCGATTCTTTAACATCTTGACTGTCAGGCTGTTTTAGACAATTTGTAATTTATTCGATTGGGAACATTGTTAATCGAGGCGAGTTCGTTTATTTAATCATTCTCTAATATATAGATCATTATTTAACAGGTTGCTGAGGGTAATAAGTTTTAATTAATTGGCTTTCAATTATCTCTTGAATTTAAATTATAACTTCACAAATACTCGTTTTTCTATAAAAATAGAATTAATACTTTTTACGCTATTTGCCGTAGGCACTTGGTGAAACACACTTATACTTAATAAACACATTTTTATTAATCACTTGTTTTTGTTTCGCAGAATATTTTTCAAAAAGTTTAAAAAATCACTCGATCGATTTCGACTTGTTAGGTCATCATGTAGACGATGTAGATACTCCTGATGATGACCTAACAAGTCGAAATCGATCGAGTGATTTTTTAAACTTTTTGAAAAATATTCTGCGAAACAAAAACAAGTGATTAATAAAAATGTGTTTATTAAGTAAAATAGAATTATTTACATACTGTTGAAATTTAAAGATTCTATCTATATTATTTCAATTTTTTCTTTGTAAAATAATAAAAGGCTGGTAACTTGTATGGGTTTACCCTAGTATCGCGTTCGAAAATTTAAATAACCTAAATAAACCAACGCTCAGACAATGATTGTAATATAAATTGAAATTATATACCGGTACTGAGAGATGCGATTGTATTCTTATTATTGTTATATACTAATTGTGAATCTTGTACATAAGTAAAGTTGTTTTTGAAAATAAAAATTTATTCTGCTCGTAATCACAATGTCAAAATATGTATTAAAAAGGGTAGACTAAGATTTTACATAAATTATTTAAATTATTCGTTAATTAATATTTGAAAATTCGAGAGCCCGGTATTACCAAAGTGGACCTCGTTCTGGATCTAACAGGCAACAAACTCCAGTGGCACTATTCTGGTAATTCCCCGGAAATAGGGAATTGGGGAAAGAATTTATATGTAATTTTTATTTAAACATTTTTTTTTCTGGCATGCTAAGATAAAGAAATAGTGTTAATTTTTTTGAAAACAAAATTAAATAGGGAATAATTTTCCCTGCCAATTTAGGTATAGAAAAATGTTTCCACATCAAACTATTTTCCTCAGTAGGCCTGAAAAAATATTTGAACAGAAATTACATATAAATTCTTTCCCCAGTTCCCTATTCCCGGGGAATTACCAGAATAGTGCCACAGGAAGAACTTATATTTGTTGGCATCATTGGATCTTTTAGAACAAAGCTCGCAAATTTAACGGTGGCCTGCATCTCTAAAAATTAGATTCGCCTTCTCAAGATAATAAGACGAATACCTAGATCTGCCCAACATTGATGCGGCAAACGTTGGAATCAGTTGGACACCTAGATCCGCCAACGTTAATGCGTTGAAACGTTGGAATAAAAAGACGTAAACCTAGATCACACTTTGGAATCAAGAGAACTCGCCATCTCTAGCCAATTTCTAAGGATGTACGATATTTTGGAAGGCGGACTTAATAAGTGCCTACCACCAAATTTCGGTAGCTACAGAAGATGTGTATAAAACGGCCCTAACCATTGCTTTTGGGCTTTTTGAGTTCGCACGTATGCCTAAAGGTGGATATTTTCATGTTCAATTTTATTGCGCAATAAAAATTTCGTAAAAATTGACAGCTCAAATTTTACAAAAGAAAAAAAGTTCACTTTGTCGTTGGAAAAAGTACAAAAGTGTTTGGAAAAGTTTCGATAATAAAACCAATAGTTTCATAAAACCGGAGAGCAGTCTTCGGAAATATTCTCTGACCTTCCAGATGTAAAAGTATATTATCGGGTCATTTTCCTGGAAAGGTTTGCAAAAATATTTAAAATTCAATGTATTGAAGAAATCTGAGATAATAAACTGAAACTGAACTAAATAAACTAAACTACTGTGATAAACAATGTAAAGCATTACCTTTCAATTAGGACTTTGTCCTCATTTGGTCCAAGTTTACCAGTAATACTATAGTGCAAGCACCTGTAAGGCAAATATTACAGCTTATTACGGATTATGTACCAAAAACCATTTATTTGCATAATTATCCGCTCTCGGCGTTCTCTCTCTCTCTCTGGCACTATATCCCATCAAGGGATTTGGCCGCCTCAAATGAGGTTTCATAATCAGATTTTCATTTCGGATAATGAGTGATTAATTCACTGATCCTAAACCAGCCGTGAAATTTTTTCATTGTCACCACCGGGAATCGAACCCGGGACCTCCGGTCGCTGGAGCAAGCATGCTAACCACTTTGCCACCGGGGCGGCGTTCTGGTACCTTCCAAACAAATATTAGCCAGAACCTTGCATTTTGCTTAATAATAAAAAGAACTAATAACGGATTAGTTCTTTTTTATTTTATTTTATTATTATATTTTATTATTAAGCGATTAGTTTAAAACTGATACCAATAATTGATGTAATTGACAAAATATTTTTGAGTTCGAAAATTTTGTGAAATTTTCTTTTATGTGAAACCGAATTTATTAAGATTTCTTATCTTGATCAGACGAAATGTTCTGCTCACATGTGAGCGCACAGTTTTACAGTTTTCACAGATCAACATAAGCTCTTTTGTCAGAATCTTCGGATTATTGAAACTATGAATTTTTGGTATAACTAAATGAAAAATCCTTGACCGAGCTCATTTAATTTTTCATACGTTTTCAGTCATATCAAACTGTACAAATATTTGAATGATTAAAACCTGTTGATTGCAATGTCCATTAACAAATCAATGGTAGTAAATTGTTAAGAATTCCGCGTGGATTGGTTGCTTGGGCAAGACATTAGTTCAGCGTAAATTGGTCAATCAAAGATGACATTTATAAAATTTAGTGACATGTAGCTTCACGTAGTAGCATTGGAAGTAGTTTTATAACAGTTTGGTGGTATTGTATTATGTAGATTGTAATCTGGAATATTCAGCACGGCAGATAAATTGTTGTGCGATGAATACAGAAGTGAGTCTTCAGTTAGTCTTTGGTGATTCTTTGATAAGACGCGGTTCGCGATAGAATAAAAGCCAAGGTGAGTAGCGGGAAAATAACACGTGGTGGTCACTTAAATAGTGGTGTGATTGAAAATAATTGTAAATGGTGTTGAGAGTTAATTCACTCTCAACACCATTTACAATTATTTTCAATCACACCACTATTTAAGTGAATTGTAGAAATTATTTGTTGTTTTGTTTTAGTGATTTGGCGATTTTATGATATTTATGGTATTTTAGGGACTATTCCAATATAAGTAGTGGTAAGTTTTCAGTACATATTAGAAAATTATTCAGAGACTATTCCCGATATATTCAGAAATATTCCTGAAAATGTGTAAATGCGTCAAATTATATAATGGTATTCACAATCCAGTGATACGAATAATATGTAACCAACATAGATCGATTGCGAATAACTGCCGAATTACAAAAGTCTAAGTAAAACATAATGTTTCTCATTTTCCTTTAATTAGGTTTGTATCTGTATTACGGCTAAAGACCGAAATTCGTAAATAATAAATATGCGAATAAAGACGGAATTCGATTACTCCGGCTTTTTTTTGCTGGTTTTCCACAGAGATAAAATCAAAAATCCCTTTGTGTGTGAGTAGCGCAACAGTACAATTTTTGTTGTGGTTGCGGTTTGGTTGCAATAAATATAAATAAAAAAAAACAAAACGAAGTATTTTTTATGGCAACAAAAAAGAAAAATACCCCCCAGTAAATTTAAGTTTAGTAATATTTTTATGGTGATCTTTTGGCTCATACATTTTATAATAGGTAAGGGCACATAGTTCGTGGCCTTTTTTGGGTGACATTGAAACAAAGAATTTTCTTATTTCAAATGAACTTTTTTAAACCAAATATGTGCCATTTTGATCGGTGACCTTTTGCCATTTTTCTGGTAGAGCTATGATCCCATCACTGTAAAATTTCTATGGTTTAGATGCGAAAAACCGATACAACTCATTTTCGCAGGACTCCTTTGAATTTAATGTTAAACCATTAAGATGATTCGGCATGGACTGGAACAAATGGTAGTCCAATGGTGCAAAGGTCAGGACTATATGGTCGGTCCACCAAAACTTGCCAGCCAAGCTCTCTCAGTTTCTGCCGGGTCATCAATGATGTGTGTGGTCTAGCGTTATCATGATGGAACACAATGCCCTTTCTGCTGATCAATTCTGGACGTTTTAACTGAATTGCTTGCCTTAAACGCATTAGTTGCTGACAGTAAAGATTAGAACCAATCGTTTGACCCGGTGGCAGCACCTCATAATGCACCATTCCTTTCCAACACCACCAAACAGCATTATCTTTCTTGGCGTTAATCCTGGCTTTGGTACCGTTTGGGAAGCTTGATCTCATTTCGTTTGGCTTGAAAAGAACGTCTTGCCTTCTATTTTAATTTAAAACAAAATTCAAAGCATGTAAGGGATGTCGCTCAGTTTTATTTAATTTAAGAATACACAGTTTAAATTAAAGCTTAGTTAGAAATTCTTCGAAAATTTAAAGATTTGGTGTAATATACTGATTAGGGGATTATGGCGTCTAACGTTTGGCGATTGATGAGCCAAACTAAAATTCGCATTGTGTTTTTGAATGCATTAGTAACAAAAACATGGATATTTCTTATGATAAATGTACAAAAATCGAAAAATTGAACCAACCGTGTTTTTATACTTAATATGTGTTTCGCCAAGTGCCTACGGCAAATAGCGTAAAAAGTACCGTGTTTTTGATAAAAACCTTCTATTACTCCGAATACAGTTTTTTTAAACAAAACTGGCCATTTCCGGTAAAATTTAAAAAAACAGAACACATTTTGTTTGAAGCATAATGAACATTTTTTTTTTGTTTTAATCGTTTTTATAATATTTATCTTAATCATAGACTTTCGTGGCATTATATTATTAATTATAACATTTATAGGTTATTTAGGTTACTGAACAACTGGAAGCCAAACTGTTTTATAAAAATTTGAATTAAGAAATGTGATGCCTTGTGCTAACAAATTTATTGTATTTTGACAATTACTATGTTCCAACACCAAGTTTACTAACAATTTATCAGTCAGGTGTTCGCAACTGGGGAAATTTCTATGCTACTAATAAACCCGTCCTATTCCTCTTTATGTTATGTTCAGAAAAAGTTGCATACAGGGTACCGGCATCATCTGGATCACTTGTCTTTTCCCTATAGCAAATAATTTACCAATATTAAAATAGGTCGTTAATCGTCTGTTTGAACTGAACATATTGTCATGTATTGTCCATATATGATAATTTGCGACAATATATATGTAAAAGTACAACGTTCGTATAAATGTAGTATATTGCGCAATTTTCAAGTTTGTAATTTTCATATACCTATAAATTGAGGGTTAAATGATTTATAACTTTTTCAAAATCTATTTATTTGAATGGTAAAATGTTAATGGTGCTTCTACATATTTTAATAATTTTAGTATACTGTCGATTCCCAAAGTTGCTATAGATATATTTTTATCTGTACTATTTTGCAAATACATGCTATGCTAAAAATTTGGGGTGCCAGAACTAAAAGCAAAACTATAAATCTCTCAAACATCAATTACCTTACATTTTTTAAATACGTATAATGAAAATTAATTTGATTTCGCATTTTAAATTAAAAATAATTTTGGTAGGAAATCTATTACATCGAAATAAGGGACGGAGATACAATTTGTCTCGAGGAGAGATAAATAAATGCCTTTTAAGCATGTAGTTTTGTACCATATCAGTATCACATACATATTTAAAATATTATGAATTATGTATGTGTATATATCCAGTAAATTAAATAACAATAAATAGGTAACAAGCTAAGGAAGTAGCTATTTAGTACATAAAGTTTACTTCCTTCCTGGCAACAATAAAACCGAACAAATTATAAAATTTTAAATAGAAGAACTATTACGAGTTTTTATAAATAAAATACTTAGTATAAAAGCTATACACATGTACATGTAAGTATAAACAAATCAGAACTAACAATCGGGAGGAAACCACGAAATGAAAATAGTGCATTGTTTATTTTGAATTATGAAAAGTTTGTAAAAAAAAACGGTTTCAGCAAAAGGATATGTATAGGAGAATTGAATTTGTAACACAATTTTCCAGATTGTGTTTGTACGTTGTTTCATGTTTGGTTTTAATATTTTCAAGAAAATTTATTTATTATTTATGGATTTTCCAAAATAAAAAAAAATAAATGTAAACCATGCATTTATTATGGCTTGTAATTTTTGTATACCTTTGTATGTGTATGTAAAATGGTCGTAATATTTAAAAATGTTCATTTGGTTTACAAAAAATCCTTTTTCTGTTTTAGTTTTGCGGAGGGGTTTGAACATATTTTTCCGTTGAGTTATTTTATTGTTTTGTAAATTAATAACAAGGTAGAAGAGTAATAGTGTGTTAGTACCTGTGTGTTCTGTTTTTAATTCTACTGGTTTATTTATGGTAATTTGGGTATTATCAGTATACATACGAGTAATATATAGAGTATTGTTTGTATATAGCAATTTGTTTATACATACTCGTATATGGGTTAATAAATTTTCCATTTTTTGTATAATGTGTTGTGTGAATATTAAATTAATGTGGTGAATGTCTTTATTGTATGTAATGAGTCATAAGTTATGTGATTAAGTCGTTTTATTTTACATACGGTGATTAGAGAATGCTGATAAGCGGTTAAAATATAGGTGGAAATTGTACTGCTAGTTTATTGAAATGAGTCCAGCACGCCGTAACGAGATGTAATTGCTGATAAACTGGAAGTCACTGAAACAAGTTTTCGGTAGGTTCAACCTTAATATACGATAAAGTTTTGTAACAAAGTTTTGAACTAGTAATACAAATTATGAAATTTTTTTTGAAATTTCTTCAAGCTTTTCTTCAAGAGCCTTTATGTTTAGGTATCAAACGAAAGGGAAGACAATTTTGCATCGCACGTGACATTAGTACAATCAAAGTCTTATTATCTCTTAAACGTAGAAACGTGTTTGTGTAAATTGTAAAACCAACCATTTATTCTTAAATTATTTTTTTTATTGTATTTGTTATGACAAATTCCTATAATCAAATTAGTGGTGTTGATAGCTTTGTTGATACTTCCACCAATAATCGAATTTCAGATAGTTTGGTTTTAGATGATTGTATGGGTGTTCAAATTGTTCATCAGAATATTAGAAGTCTAAGGAAAAATTTTAATCTTTTTTTGGCTCATCTTGATTCATTTACTAGGTTACCATTTACTAGGATTTAATTTTCTTAAGTGAAATTTGGATTAATGATGATGAAATCAAATTCTATCAGTTAAATGACTATCATCTTGTTTGTTGTTGTAACAATAGTTATCGTGCTGGTGGTGTTTTGGTATTTTATAAAAGTAACTTAAATTGTTTTGTTGAACCTATTAACCTTGTTTCTGCGGATGTTGTGAAGGTAAAGCTTGTAATTGGCAACGAAACGTTTATTTTGATTTGCGTTTATCGGCTTCAGGGCGTTACGGAATTTGTCTTTCTCGATGAGTTTTCTGAATATTTACGACATATAAACGCTAAAAACCTTTTTGTTCTGGGTGATATTAATATTGATATTTTATCTTGCTCTTCCGTGTCCGATAATTATATTTGCATGATGTCTTCCGTAGGTCTAGCATCGCTTATTAGTGATCCAACTAGAGTAACCGATACTACTTCTACCTGTATTGATCACTTTTTTTGCAGATTACGTGACAATAATTTATCTCGCGTCAAGGTTGAATTATTTAATTATATGATTACTAACCATCATTTGATGCATGTTGTGATCCAGATTAATCAGGTGAAAAGTAATGATGGTCTACCTGTTAAGCCAAAAATCATTATATCTAAATTCTTGGAACTGTTAAGTAATGTTAATTTTTCTCCTATTTATGCTATTGATGATCCGTGTGCAGCTGTTGATGTATTTCTAACGCTTTGGAATGATGTTTTCTCAGCTAGCCTAGATTCACTAAAGACACGTAGTAATCGTCCTATTAAACCATGGATCTCTGAGGCATTATTAAACATGATTAAACGAAAAAAATGGTTATTGAGGAAAGCAAAATATGCTAGAAACAATCAACGTTTCCAGCAATATGTTACAGCCTATTGTCTTAAGGTTAAAAAGAAAACTATTGCTGCTCGTGTTGCTTATTATAAAAAGAGATTTGATAGCTGTTCCGGAGATTCCAAACTGATGTGGCGTACTATCAATGACATATTAAGTAAAAATTCGTCAAATATTAAGCTCATTAATTCTATTAATTCTTCTAATAATGATTTATTAACTGATGCCTCTGATATTGCCAATGAGTTCAGCAATTATTTCGGAAGTATTGCTTCAAATCTGAAGTCTAGCCTTCCTTTTATTTATAGGAGTTCTATGGAGCGTGACGGCGATTACGTTGAGCAATCATTTTTTTCCACCCTATTGACGATCTTGAAGTTTCTAAAGCAATTACTTCTTTAAAATCAAGCAACTCTTGCGATATGTTCGGTTTTAGCAATAACTTAATTAAAAATTCCATTAGTCTTATATGTCCTCCTTTATGTCATATTTTTAATTGTTGTTTTGAAACCGGTATTGTTCCTGAAATTTTGAAGTCAGCAATTGTACTACCTCTTCATAAAAATGGTTCCAGATGCGATTTAAATAATTACCGGCCGATCGCACTACAACCAGTTTTGTTAAAAATAATGGTAAAAATTATTAAATTTAGAATGGTGGTATTTTTAGAGAAGCATGGTATTATAAGTTGTTATCAGCACGGTTTTCGTAATGGGTTTTCCACTGAGTCTGCTTTGATTGAATTTTTAAATGGCGTGCATGCATCGCTAAATAATTCCGACTCTTGCGCTAGGCTTTTTATAGACATAAAAAAAGCCTTTGACATGGTTGATCATAATCTTCTATTGCATAAGCTTTCTAAAATCGGTTTCAGAGGAAACATTAATAATTGGTTTAAATCATATCTTGCAAATCGTAATCATGTTGTTAAGGTGAATGGAACTATGAGCTGTCCTTATGTTTTAAACATTGGTGTTCCTCAAGGTTCCGTCTTGGGACCCCTTTTATTTTTGATTTACATTAACTCAATTTTTAGTACAAATTTGGCAGGCACGATTGTTGCCTTTGCAGATGATATGAGCTTATGTTATCGTGGGTCCTCACAAACTGATGTTTGCCGTAAAATTGCAGCGGACCTTTTAGTTTTAAGGAAATGGTTTGACCAGCATTTCTTAATTTTAAGTGACAAAACTAAGATTATGCATTTTAGTTTGAGTGGCAGTATTTTACATTCCCGTTAACGTATCATTCCAGTTTTTGTAATGCCGTTAATTGCTCCAGCTCGTGCATTTCCATCGAAGCTGTTGAGAGTTTCAAGTATCTTGGAATTATTGTTGATTGTAATCTGAGTTGGAAGCATCATGTCGATAAATTAAAAAAGTCTCTCAGCAATGCATTACGAACCTTATATCTATTAAGACCCGTAGCTCCTAAATCGGTATTGTTTAAATTCTACTATGCCTGCATTAACTCTAGGCTCGAATATGCTTTATCGTGTTGGGGTGGTTGCTATCATTCAATTTTAAAAATTCTCATTATTGTTCAGAAATATGCTATTCGTATCATGTGTTTTAAGTCTTCGCGGGTTTCTGCATGGCCATTATTTTTGAGTTTTAAAGTTTTACCATTACAACATCTATATGTTTATAAGGTTTTACGTTTATTTTATTTGCGAAGTGGCCACCGATTATTGAGATCAAATGTGCGATACAACATTAGGAACAATGATCAGTTCTTATTTGTTGTCCCACATTTTTTTAGTGAACATTTTAGAAAATATTTCCTTGTAACGGCTCCTTCCTTATTTAACCAACTTCCACTTAGCATACGGCAACAAATAAATTCAAAATAATTTCTCAAATTACTTAAAGTTTGGCTTTTTGAGCACCCTAATATCGATTTCTTATTTAGAGTTTTAGTCTGATGCAGTTTAATTTTAATTTTAGTTTCAATTGTTTATATTTTTTATATTTTTTTGTTAAATTTTTATTGTAATATTCATAACTTTTTTTTCAAATTTTTCTTGTTAAAGGGTAGATCAATACTGCCGTTAAATCGGTGATGATTACCCTACTCATTTATTTTCATTTTGTGTATTATTATTATTATATGTAAAAAAATCGTTTTGAAAATAAATGATAAGCCTGCGTGCTTTAATTTGATAAAAAAAAAAAAAAAAAAAAAAAATGCAAATATGGTGATCGATCGGATAGCCAGCAAGCAATTTGCTAGCCAAAATCCTGGCTGCTCAATCCACTTTTCCAAAGAAATTTGAATTTCAAATTATATTGTTCATACAATTTTTGTTTATTTTTGCGATTGCACAGTAAAATTTTCGGCTTCAAAAAATAACAGCAAATTTTTGTGTTGTTTTACTGTGCAATTGCAAAAATAAACAAAACTTTTATGAAAAATATTATATTAGTTTCTTTGGTAAAATTGATTGAGTAGCCATGATTTTGACTAGCAAATTGCTTGCTTGCTATCCAATCGAATATCTACCCCAAAATGGAAATCATAGAGAAATCAATGAGTTTTAAACACATAGCATTGTGCTTTAATTTGATGACATACTTAATTTAATCAATCTTAATTTCTTCAATTAATCTAATCGAAATTAATCTAGTCGAAAACTTTACCATATACTATGGCATGAAAAAATGCCTGGCAATAGAGTACTAGGTGAAATAATAAATTATAGCTAATCGCAAAATAATAACCAAATTCCTTTCCGTTGCTGGAATTCAAAATGTTGGACACATCTGTTTTTGGCAGGATTGTGGCCGTTCTTGGAACTCTTTTAAACCATTTTATTAAAGTATTAAAAGTTTAAAAGTATAAGTTTGTACACTATGTAACTACTAAATGACCCGATTTAAACAGTTCAGAACCGTAATACAACTTATTTATAGGAATATCGACAGTTTTGCACTAAAACTTACACTGAACATTCACAAAAAGACTCGAAATTCACTTTTAATTTTAAAACTCCCAAAAATAAAAATTGACACCAGTCAGCATAATTTTATATTTCGAGAAATTAAAGAACGAATATAACTATCTAATATACTTACTTACATAAAAAAAAATATTATTATTATTGATTGATTGATTGATTGATTGGACTGTAGAACCAAGTACTTGACAGGTGGTCCCGGATAACGCCGGGCCTATTCCTACAGCCTGTTTACACATAACAATAGGAGGGATAGGAAAGGTAATTTTTTTTTTTTTTTTTTGGGACGGAACGACCCGGTTTCAGACACCTAGCGATCGTACGGCACAACACAATTCTAATCTACTTCTAACTACTAGAGGGAGGATAAAGGCTTAATAGGTTTAATGGATAACGATGGTATTGGTCTTCAACAATTGCTTCTTTAAATCAGCAACCTGAGGGAAAAATTTTATTATTTCACGTACATCTGAAAATTTCCTGAAATTTAATTCTAAATGAATGGTTTCCGGCTTCCTGAACAAGTTGATTGATTGAATCAGCCCGGTTACAGACACTTAGATAAAATCGATAGTAAGTAACACATTAACAACGCAATTCTAATCTACACAATCTACAATTGGATGCTTCATTTGCCAAAACGATTAACTCCGTAAAACAAAAAGTCGATAAAAACTGAGAAAATATAAAAATGGTTTTAAAATTCGTTATAAATTACAACTTTAGTTATTTTTAGTTTTGTCATTTAATGGTGTTAACAAGCCAATCAAGTACGTTGATATTAAAATTTACATATATTCATAAAATGGAGTTAATCGGTTTGGCTTGTGAACCATTCCAATTAATATTTCAAAGGAATATTATTTCACCTACATCGGTAGATTTCCTGAAATTTAATTCTAAATTAATATTTTCCGGCTTCCTAAATAATATAAACATTTATTAATTTAATCCTAATGCAATTCCACAACTTAAAGTAGAATTTCCTGAAACCATAATTTTTTACATTATATTAAAAATTACTCTAAAATCCATAAGTATTTAATAAAAAATATCTGAGGCAATGGTACATATTCGAATATCCCAAAGGCAATGGTACATATTCGATTAATTACCAAGTAATTTATACTGCACTGGACATATTATGCCGAGCATGGCAATGGAGCTTTATCGTTCCTCAGCCAATTTCTGTCAAATATGGTATGCAGAATTGGATTGGCACTATAACATTATGCTCAATGGAACTAGGCCATTTCTCAATAAATGATGGTCAAATTCAGTGTGCAAAGCTGAATTTGATGAAATTTTGGGATTCGGATATAACGAATTAAACCAGGCCGCCTCCTAACCTACAACTTTAAAATTCATTTTACAGTGCTGGGCTAGGATTCTAATAAGAAAGGTCAGCTTAAATTGGGATTTTAACGTGTCTTTTTGATGAAGTTCTACAATTCAGCCATTCTGAATGGAACTTGGGAATCATATTAAAAAAATCTATATATTGTCAAATCAGGTATTCAGAATTGGGTGGAGATTTAAAAATGGTATTTAGCAAAGTTTTGGAATTCGACCGTCCTAAGCAATTAATTAATCAATCATGTTCGAATCTGGTATGTTGATCTAAATTGCGACTCCAACATAAATCCCGGATGAGTTCTGGATCTTTCCACAAAACAAATCCGAAAGCAATCGGCCAATTAACTATCCAGTTTGTTTATTCACCATAGCTGAAATAAACTTCGCTTAACCCGCTAAGAGATGAACCAGTCAAATCCAGCGTCCCAAAACTAAAATTTGCTAGAATTCCAATCCAGCTCAATTCATACCCAAAAATTAATTTATGCATCTTCTGCAGTATACTGTCTAGAAACAGATTACTGAGACATTTTCGCACATCTCAGTCATTCAAAAAAATCAAGGTTTACGTGAGGTGATGACACGAACGGAAAATAAAACCACGCGGAATGCTTCTTACATAATTGGTGCATGAGCAAGTCATTGAATAGAATTTAGAACTCATCAATACTTGTGTCTGACGTTCCCATGCAATTGCGAAAATGTTTCGAGAAATATTGTTGAGTCAGATAAATTCTTTCATAGAAAACAGTGCCAGCAGTAAGCAATCTAAAAAATAACCAACATTAATAGCCCGAGGCACATCAAAGATTTACTTGTCGTTACAACGAAAATAAAAATTAAAAACCATTTTCCCTTTGCCATGCCGTAACACATATCGCTCATGACATGAAAAAGAGACACAACTCAAAAATTAAAATTTTGCAGGAGTGCAAAACCAAAAAATGCTAATTACGTTATTAGATTCCAAAATCATAAAACGAAGAATGGCACTTTGTGCTATATCATTTTCGATGAAGGAAAAATAAAACTGTTTTTATTGAGGGATATGGATACTAATATTGCGCATCTTTCTAGTGAATTAACGGAAAAAGTTCATTTTTTTCAGTTGTGTCACCCGTCCATACCTCGGCGATACAAATCTTTAAAACTTTTTCAAATACAAATTTTTACCGCGCATTATTAATAATTATAGAGAAAAATAATTTAATTAAATAAATTATAAGTTAAGCAGTTAAGCAGACTGTAAAAAAAAAAAAAAAAAAAAAAAAAAAATAAATAATAATAACACCTATCAATGTATGTACATATTATTATTACAATACATACATGAATTTAAATTACATTGGGGAAATCACACGAGGACTCATTTGAGTTGAAACCGGTTTCTAACCTTAAAAAAAAAACAATTCACACGCACACACGTCACATGAGTCCCAGCTCATCGATAAATTTCTATATGTATGTGTAAAAAAAATGTCGGAAAAAATCACTTTAAAATGTCTTCGCATAGTTCACCCAATATAAAATCGTGTACGTCCACACCGCGGCAACCCCTGCCCGTCTTCCCGATCACCCCACCCATAAAACTTATAATTCTATAGGTAAAGTACAAAGAAACGAAGAAGCTACCGGACTCAAGCAACCGCAATATGGATATGCACATCGAAAATATTTTACACTATAACATAAATGATAAATGAATTTTACACATACATAATAATATATGTATTAAACTAATTATTAAAATAATTATAAATAAAAAGTCAATTATATATACATATTATAAACATCCCCTTTCCTGCCTGCCATCACAATTGTGTGGGTAAGGCAAAAGAATCATGTCAAAAACTTATTTCTGGAATGCATTCTGGGCCAACACACACATTTGTGCATTCCACTGAAATCGTTTTCGTCCGAAAAATAACAGTAAAACCATAATAGTAAAATAATTAATATTTTATCAAAAACAATAATTAGTATCTTATATAATTTATATATGTATTATCAAACTATATAATGTTTTTTCAAAAATAATTCCAATTTAACTAAGATCCGTTAAAATCCCAAAGACAATACAACCTGTAATTTTTTACACACACATTTGTGTAGGCTCAACTCAAATTAAAAAAAAAAAAAAAAAAAAAAAAAAAAAAAAAAATATTATTATTATGAACATTAATTTATATACATATTTAAGTATTATCGCGGGTTTTGGAAAAAGCTCTAATAGTTTTATATTATATTTTCCCAACCTAAACGACTTTTATGAAAAGTGCTGGAAGGGGGTCGTTTAGGAGGTATGCGGAGGAGTCCCAGTTATTTTTATAATTGTTTTTCTCAATACGGACGACTTTGATGAAAAATCATGAAAAGTGTGTTTAAGTACAAGGAATCGATTGCGATGGGTTCTGATTTTGGAAAAATCGTTTAGGTAGTTTTCTAGAGGAGCTCGGGCTATTTTCATAATTTTTTTTCTCAACTCAGCCGATTTTGATGAAAAATCCTGAAAAAATGTGTTCAACTACTAGGAATCGATTGCGATGAGTCCTGATTTCGGGAAAAATCGTTTATTGGATTCTCCGGAGGGGCCGGGTAATTTTTTATTTCTTTTCTTAACCCGAACGACCTAAGCGAAAATTTCTGAGATGTGGTTTACAAATACTATACGAATCGATTGCGATGGGTAAAAATTTCGGAAAAATTGGTAAGGGGGTCCTTCGGAGAGGCCCAGGTTATTTTTTTGATTTTTTCCTCAAAATACAAGAGTTTTATGGAAATTGTTAATAGAGAACTAGAACTATTTACTAGAAAACGTAAATACTAGGAATCGATTGCGATGTTTTCTGAAACAAACGTTTACAAGGTTCTCTAGAGAGACCACGGTTATTTTTTAATTTTTTTGACATGATTTTTGAAATTTCCATGAAATATCATGGAGTACCCTGTTAGACCCATGTGAAAATCATCGTTGGGTTTAAGCGATCCACCAATATTACTGAAGTTTATGTTAAAGGCTTAGAAAATACTTAGAATGACTGTGGAATGTACGTAAGTCCCATTAGAAAAACCACATTTCTATATCTCATGGAACACTCTGTCAGACCCATTAGATAAGTCACATAACTAGCTAAAAACACTCCAAAAAAGTCGCCGCAATTCACCAGTACTAAGGTTTATGCTAAATGCTTAGAAAATGCTTCAAATGACCTAGTAAGGTTCATAACTCCCATAAAAAAAATATATTTTTAAATCTCATGGACCCTGTCAGACCCATTAGAATACCATATAACTTACTAGAGTACTGGAAATACTCCTTAGGATCTAAACGTCAATCGATAATCAATATCACTGATGTTCATGCTAAATGCTAAGAAAATCTAAATGCTTATAAAATACCTAGCATGATTTTGGAATACCCAATCAGGCTCATTGAAATATCATATAACTTACTAGGCTGACTTCTTTTGGCCTAAACATACCTTCAATTTCACTGAAACTCCTACTAAATGCTTAGAAAATTCTTAGGAAGACTTTGGAATGTACCTAAGGCTGGCTCATAGCACGACCTCTCCGAACCATTAGAAAATCGTATAACTTACCAGGGACACTCATTTGGGTCTAATCAGTTCACCAATATGAAGTTCATGCTAAATGCTCAGAAAATATTTAAAATGACTTTGGAATTTACCTGGAATTAAAAATATGACTTTGGAATTAAAAATAACATTTTTATATTTCATAAAATACACTGAAATACCCTTATAAAATTTTGGAAGTTACAAAGGACGCTCCTTATGTTCTAAGCAGTCTACCAATATAACTAAAGTACATGCTAAGTGTTTTGAAAATAGTTAGAGCGACCTTGTAATCATATTATTTAGGGACACTACTTTGGGCTAAACGGTCCACCAATATCAGCGAAGTTCATGCTAGATGCGTATGAAATACTTAGAATGACTTGGGAATGTATAAGCCTAATTAGAAAACATATATTTTTGTTTTAGCAAACATTTAATTCTTGGAAAATTTAAATGTTTCACAATATAAATTCCCCTGAATGTCTACTTTTACCAATACTATTACAATAAGTTTGTTATTATAGTTTTTATTGGGTTCCAGGAATACAAGTGAATTTTAAGCCATAAAATGTTTTACTCAAAGCTTATGATCAAAACTCCTTTTAATTTGAAAGAACAGTCCAGAAAGAGAATTGATATACCATACTATACATGCAAGGTAGTCTTGTGTAAAATTTAAAAGTTGGAAATCTCGTTTTTTCTATTGATGTGTAAAATGAGGTGAAATTTTGTAATGAAAAAAAAATAACTTTTAGTCTAAGATTAAAATTTTGTTTATATTTTTTTATATATAAAAATTCTTGAGAAATAAAAGTGTCAAGTTGGAGAAAATGTAAAAAACAAAAAAGTTTTCATTTGGTGTGTTAAAGATGAGACGCTGGAGAAATATTCCGGACATTTTTTTATCGATTTGCCAATACAAGTGGTTTTTAATTGAGTAATTTAGTCGCGTATTGTGTTATTTGTGTCAATCAATGCTTTAAGTTATCGATGACACGCGGAATTGGTCATGATTTTTTGGATATGACCAATAAATTTTTGCACCCAAATTCAACGCTATCAAAATCAAACGCCGCCATTCGTATCATTCGTTAACGAGTGCCGTATTATAAACGGTTTCGATTTACTACCTGGTGCCACAATTAAGTAGCGGGTGACATATTATTAACGGGTGTTGCAGCCTGGCACCGCATTTTCTTTTTGCACACCGCTGGTGTAACGTATCAAAGGTTTCGGTGTAACGGTGAAATACGCCGCAACGGGTGGCCTGCCACGAGGCTGTTCGTAGTGCACCGGCGGACGTGTCGCACCGTTGGACGAAATTCACGGGTGGACAACCGGCCATATGCATTTATATTGGTATCGCGGAGGGGCCCCGCAACGACACGGGTGGCCAACCGGCCATTTGCATTTATATTGATATCGGGGAGAGGCCCCGCAACGACACGGGTGGCCAACCGGCCATTTGTATTTTGTATTGGTATCGGGGAGACCCCGCATCCGCAACGGATTGTCAACCAAGGCCATTCGGGTTTTTTTAATTACGGCGGGAAGTCGCCCAACAGTCCGGGTAACTAGAGTTACCTGTGACATGACGGCACCAAGGCCGGAACTGTAATTATTAAGGTAAACTTTCTTTTTGATTATTTTATTTCTTTATTATTAATTTTTTTATATATTTTCAATTTTTTATTGTTTGTTGTAAATTTTCATTTGTAATCGAGCGCCGCATAGCGGGTGCGTGTCGCGCTCGTTTTTCTCGCTTCTCTCGCTTTTCTTGCTTTTCTCGTTTTATTCCCATTCCTCACTTATCTTTTCGTTGTTGTGATTGGTACTATTATTTAAAATGAATTGCTAAGTTCCTTTCGGGTTAGGTGTGATGGGGGGGGGGGGGACTTCTCCCCCGGTGTCAGCGAGGGGTTGGATGTCCCTTGGTGCCCGCATCTGCCATCGAAGCCGGTGGTTTGCACCGTTTGAGTTCGGGCAGATGCGCGCAGAAGGTACCTCTCTCCCATTATAATTATTCTGTTTTTTTTATTTTTTTTATTCATTGATTTGGTTGTCTCCTCAGGTTCCGGTCGACAAGTTTCGGCGGAACCATCGGTTTATTTTTATAATTTGCGTTATTTTATTTTTTTACTATCTGTTTTATCACGGAGTAAGCCAGGAGCCACGCACGCCTCAAACCCCACGACCCTTCGCACTTCTCGCTGAGAATGTAGCCGGAAAAAAATCACCGTGGAGGCCTCTGCGTACACTTAGTGATATCTGCAGGATGGCAGTAGCCATCCTGTAACAAGGTCTTAGATCCAGGCAATACTTAGACTAAACTTCCGCTAAGTATTTTGGGCTCAACAACTTTAGTAAAAGTAATATGATGAAAAATTGATTCACTGCTAAGCCTTTTGTTTAGTTAAATTTTGACTGAAACACCCGGTGGTTTTCTTATTTTCGTGGAAATGCATTCTAGTAGTATGCCACTTCTAGTGACAATATCGCAATCAAACCCAAAAGCAATTAGTAAGTTGGTCCGACGGACGTTCTTAATTTGTCATGTTGAATATAATTCAGATGGTGTTTAGACTTTTTCTAACTAAACTTTTTAGAATGGTTCAGTTGGAAAATCCTCTAAACCGGAATACACCGCCAACAAAAAAAGAAGAAATTGCACTTTAAAAGGGCTTTTTGTTATCTTTTGTTATCTTTTTGTAATCTCGGGAACTACTTGCCAAATTGGCTCGGCTTTGGATATATGTTGGTAGGCTGTAAGCAGGTTTATATAAATTTTGGACCCGGTAGGTGGGGCTGTAGTCTTAGTCAAGATACGAAAAATAATTATTTCTCTGGAACCAATGAACTAAATGGCACTAAATTTTTTATCATATGTTAGTCTTGCTCTAATACAGGTTCATGTCAATTTGGATCGAGTTATTATTAAATATACATATATTGATTTGTTCACACGGTTCATCGTAAACAAAAAAAATTGTTCGATGTTTGACGCATTTGATTATATCTGTTGCAAAATTCATTACTGTTTTGGGAAGGAGAAGATGGATATCATATCAATATTAAACAAGTGAATTCAGAAACAGGTAAAATTAAGTTATTTGTTTCGATTAACAAAAATACTTACACTTAAAGTAATATAGACGTATTTCAAACTTCATAAAAAAAATACTTACAATTCTATGTATTTCTTTTTATTAATAGCATCACGAGTCACCACATTATGAGTCGCCAAAACCAAACAAATCACATTCTACGGAGGACCTGATTTGTTTATAACATTTACATGTAACCCGCAATGGAATTAAATAAAAAACTACTACTACCAGGCCAAGTTCCAAGCGATCGTCATGAGTAATGTCATGTTGCAAGAGCTTTTAAACAAAAGCTGAAGTCATGAATAGATTTAATTGTGAAACTTAGATTAGATTTAATTGTGAAAACAGAAGTATTCAATAGAGTGGCAAAACCGGGGACTTCCTCGCGCACACATTTTAATTTGGTTGGTTGGAAAAATTAGACCAGATGAAATTGACAATATCATTTCTGCGGAAATACCAGATGAAAATGTTGATCCTGATTTATTTCACATTGTCACGACTAATATGATTTAGTCGTAACAATTTCTTATATAAATTCCCCCTGGAAAATGGTAAATGTACAAAGCGTTATCCAATGGATTTTATTTCAGATACAACAACTGAAAATGATGAATATCCATTATATCGTAGACGCAGATGATATTGAAATAGATAACAGATGGGTTGTACCATATTCGTCGTTACCTTCAAATACATATAAAGCGGATAATAATGTCTAATATTGCAGCTCTCTAAAATCTATCAAATACCTATGTAAATACGTCTACAAAGGTAGCGCGATGGCTATTTTTGCAGTTCAAGGTGGGAACGAAAATGACGAGGTAACACATAATCAAATGGCCAGACATCTAAGTAGCAATGAGGCTGGATGGCTTAGAATGTATGCAATATGTAGAACCACGAGCAGGTTCACCACCACCACCTTTCAATTATGCAAAAAAACTAATTATGGAAGATTTACAAAACTTGACTATATATTCAGAAATTCCAACTTATTTCACATGGAACGTATCAAGAACAAATGGGAGCCACGCAAGCGAGGTAGCCCAGTTAAAACTAATTTTGGCATCTTTTCTTCAAATGATCTCGGCAGACTATTCGTGAGAATACTCTTGAAGGATGCAATGAGTGAAGATATTTTGTATGCTCTACGCACTGGACGTGGAGATAATACCATAGGTTTCACACCTGATGTATACAATGAAACATTGAGTTAGAGCACATTTGTACCACTCTTAAAATCGAAGTGGAAGTGATTTATTCAATCGCGATATGTAACATGAACAGTTCCTGGACAACAAGGAGGTTTCTTCTTCTTAGATGCTCCAGCCGGAACCGGCAAAACATTTTTAATTTCACTAATATTGGCTGAAATATACGATCAGAAGGCAATATTGCTTTGGCTATAGCATCTTCTGGAGTAGCTACCACCCCCTTTAAAATTACTGTTAATCATTCAAAACGTAGTCTGCAATATTAGGCTACACTCCTGGATGGCAAAAGTTCTTAAACAATGTCACATAATTATTTGGGAGAATGTACAGTCCCCGTTCGTTGAAATATGAGCACTATTAGAATTTTGGAAATTTCTAATTTCTGCTATTGTTTTATATTTTAAAATATTTCAAAGTATGTAATAAAATACATTTAGGATCCCATCTGTTATTGTTTTAAGATTATTTTACGACATTCTTAAAAGGTCGCAATGAAATTATTACCGGAAAAAGGACTAAAAATATCAATAGCATGCATATTTTACTTTTAGCTTTTCCTCTCATTTTATGTTTGACGCGCGGTTTGACAAGGTGTTTTTAGAATTTTTTGTGACTGAGCTAAAGTAAGAAATAATCTAATCGAGTGATTTTTATCATTTATTTAAAAAATTTGTGTTTAAGTTAAATTGTGTGTGTATTTGGAAAGCCTAGACTGAGACATTTATTTTCAAAAATAGGTCGAAGAAAGGACCTAAGCAGTGAAAAAAATGCTATTGGAGCATATTAAAAACGAAAACCATTCACACCGCGAGATCGCAAAAATGGAAAAAATTTCTTGATCATCAGTAAGTAATTTGGCAAAAAAAATTCAGTCTGGGGGTACATTTAATGAGACCAAGAGAAAAAACTGTAAAGAGACCGAAGGCTATATGAAAATAATTTAAAATGCAGGCGTCCAGCAAAGATACCCAGACTCACTGAACAAATGCGGGAAAAACGTCTTACTTGGGCTAAATTTCATAAGCACTGAACAATATAGACAACTGGAAGAAGGCAAATCGAATTTTTAGGCACTCATTGGGGTCGATTCCGGGATCTAAAATTTTATTATATGCTATGCTATTTTTGTTTTTTCAATACAAATTCCAATAGGAAGCGGGGAAATAAAATAACAACAGCAATTTTAAGACACGAGAACCGGGCACAATATATATATATATATTCAAAAATTAAATAAAAAAAAACCAAACGTATTAACAGACGTCTTACTTCGTTACATGAGGTCGCTACCTCAAGGCCAATACTCTTACGATTTCATGTAAGATGGAGCTCCTTGCCATACTGCAAAATTAATAGAGAATGTCCACCTTAACCAAAATATTGACATCTTCTCTTTCGTGCCAATTCTCAGGATTTAAACCGAGAATTGTTGGGTCTTACTTAAGTTCAACGTATATTAAACCCCCAATCCTACAGATTAATAATGGAAATATGTAGCATGCCTGAAAGAATAAAAGCTGTGATTAAAGATAAAGGTAGTTTAATCAAATTTTAGTTGTTTTCCAATTTATGCATACTCAAAACTATTTAATTTTAAAGAATTAAAACATTAAAAAAAAAATCTTGTTTTTATTTATATTTTGATAAAACACTGGAGTTTTTCACTATGTTAATAGTGTTCATAATTCAATGGACATCCATCAATGGATAGTGTTCATAATTCAACATTGCCAGTTATTCCGCGATCAACGCATGCTGACTTATTAAATGCCAGTTTAAAATCGTCCTTTTTATGACGCAACGTTCATGCATTTAAACTAACAACAAATAATACGTCAATAACATTTCACTGCAGCATATTTGTTGAAGGGGAATTATAATTTTCTTAATGACAATAATTTGTGTGTCACTATTGAAGTGACTATTTGAATACCTTCATGAAACGAAATCAGAATGCGGAACACTAGCGAGTTTAAACTTGATTGATTGCATGTTTATCTTCCGTTTTTTGAGACCACGTTCAAATTAAATTTAGATCAAGCTCCATGTCTAGCTTATGAGAACGAGTGACGAGTTTAAAGTTTCACCGTTATTTATATAGCTTTCATTTTAATGTTATTTTTTAAAAATCTAGCTCTGTCAGCAAAAGCCAGTCTAATGCCGTTCACGGTAGGGGGGCTAACTACCGGAATTTTATATTTCTTAGTAAATAGTACCAGCTCTGTCTTGGAGGGGTTGATCCCTAATCCACATTTGCTGGCCCATTTCGTAACGATCAGGAGTGCATTCTGCATAACATCCCTAATCGTATCCAGATATTTGCCTGAGACAGCTATCGCTACATCATCCGCATACGCCACAACCCCTATCCCCTCTTTCTCCAGTTCCAAGATGGAGTTGAATGTATAGGTAATTGAGATAGTGATACATGATTATCCAAATAAAATATTTAGTTTGTCTGTGGTCAGGTTTCAAAGTGTATCGGTTTTTGAAACGTACAAATGAATTTTCTGAATATTTTATCTCTAAACATTGAAAAATGTTTGCATCAAGGAGTTAAAAAACATAAAATCGAAGTATTCATTCATATATTCAAGATTAGGTTTGATATGATGTAGAAAATGTAAAATTTAGTTTAAACACCTTAAAAATTTCGATTGTTATCGGTTTTGCATTTACGCCGCAATGACGATTTAATATGCTACTTTTACGGTCCCTAGATGGCAAACCACTTAAAAATTAATGTGTCCAAGAGAAGTGTTTATTAATTTATTATAATATGCAAAGTTTAGATCAGAAATAATGAAAATTAAAAAAATTATTAATTAATTTTACACATACACAAAATATAATTAAAGTTTGAGACAAACCAGTTTGCATAAAACCATAGGAACATTTAAATATCAATACTAAAAAAGAAATTTGTTTTCATACAACAAAAATAAAATATGTTTCTGTTATATAAGTTTAATTACCAATAAAAAATTGTAAAAATTATTTGAAAGTAACTCAATAATATATTATTAATTAAGATCCAATATAATATGCTCACAAATAGAACCATTTATGCCCTTATTACGATTCTCACCTCACTTAAAATTACTTTGCAAATGCGACTAGATTTGTATGGGGTCACTTGGTGAGGTGAGAACCATAATAGGGGTGTTAATCTGAAGTTATTCTCGTTTTCCATTGAACTGGAATTTAGTGTACATGTCCCGCATTCTAATTTAAATACGCAAAACTCAAAGCTTTATTCAGTTACTACCTTATTCTTCTTCATATTTTATTATAATAACCAACCTATGCACACGAACAGAAGATATGATTATACCAATTTTATAAAATCACTGAAAATTGACGGTAGACGGAAATGAAATCGTTTGATATTTTCATTCATAAGTTGAAAAGAATTCCCCAATGTTTACAATAAAATTTACAATAAATATGTTGTACATGTACGTGTATAACAATAATGATGTACATAAATTAGCTGATTAAAAGAAAATGAATGTGTAATGGAAATGAAGATCAGACGCACAAATACACAATATTTTCAAAACAAGTAAACGATACATTACATAATCAAAATCCACCCGAAACATAAAATGAAACTAAAAATCTTTAACATATGTATTCCCACTGGAGTAACATGAGCAGAAAATTTTGCCACCCCATACATTTTTTATGTTGCCTCTGGAAAACAATAAAAATTCTATGAACTGTAAAACTTTACAACAAAAAACAGTAATAACAACAATAATAATAAGAACAATGCCAGTAACAACAACAAAATAGAACAAAAGCACAACACCAACAATCTCATTAAGTGCTTATGAAAGAATATAAATTTTCGTATGTATGTGGATCCTATTTACTACGTAAATAAAGAAAGCATTAACTTTACCATTACCGTTACTAACATATTATTTACACTGACTGGTAATAATAATACTAATGGTGTAATAATATTATAAAATAGTAACAATAATAAAAATATTGGCCACTCTGCATACTTCACTCGTTGTATTTGTACTTAATGCACTTTTTTGCTTCATTGTTCGAAGATTTGGAAATATTGTTGTAAATATCGCTTCTATATATAGGATTTTAAGTTTTTGTGTTGTGTTTTGTGTATTGTATATGAGTATACATTTTCCATCGGTATTGTTTTTCCTCCCCTTATTTACCCTACCGACAGAACACTTAAAAGTCGTGTTTCATATTCGCCTATACAAAACAATGAAGTACATAAAAAACATGATTTTTCCTATACATAATAGAGTAACAAAAAAAAATGCTTTTATATAGTGCTTGAATATATTTTTTTTTATAACATTTGCTCCTTAGTATTATATAGAAGTAGATTATAGCTCCCGTCACGAGCGATGAAATACATAAAAAAATTAATTTCAAAACAAGGATAAAAAAAAAATGGTATTAATACTCGTAAGAATTGTAGATAAGAACTGGTTGCGAGTGAACTTATTGCTAAAGTACATATGTATCTTTCACGCAATTCAATATAAAATCAATATTTTGGAGAATAGCGTACCATAAAACTTACTTCGCTTGTACGATGATCAAATTAGTATAAGGATATGATCATTAATTAAATAAACTTTATGAACTATGAAAATAAATGACTACTATTTACAACGGTGTATCCTACAAGCCATTGAATGTTAAGATGGGTTTATGAAGCTCTAAAAGAAGTAAATATTAGTTTAGTTTATACTACCAAACTAATTTTTACTTCTTTTAGATCTTCACAAGCTCACCTTAAGATCCAAGCGCTTGTCAACCAGAACTTTCCTACATTAGAAGCTTGGCAAATCAATTTCATAAGAATATAGCACTTTTAACTGTAGATACTGTAGATTAACCTACCTAAACGTAAACTTATACGATAGCGGTAAAAACCAGAAAATTTTCAAAGTTTACCATAGGCAACGTTTAATTGCTTATTAATTAAGTGTACTTATCTTGCTATTTCAAAAATGTTTGAAGAACTAATGAAAAGAAGGATTTTGAGAGTTTAAAATAAAAATATATGTTTTAATTATTTTGACTGTAATCAACGACGATCTACTGAAATTGTGACTAAGATTCAATGAGAGAAATTACAAATGCTTCAATATTTATAAACCCACTGCAGCTGCGTTTTTGTAAAATACATCGCCTCTAGCTGGCAAAAGCATTTATCTACAACTTTAACCAATTTAAAATTAAAAAAAAACTTTTTAAATTGGCTAGCCTATTTTGGATCAACTTTGTTTTCTAATCTTTTCAATCCAACAAAGACATCATAGCACCTGCCGACTGTTTGAATTTTATCTACTAACGGGTGATTTTTTTGTGGTTAGGATTTTCATGCATTAGTATTTGACAGATCACGCGGGATTTCAGACAAGGTGTCAAAGAGAAAGATGCTCAGTATGCTTTGACATTTCATAATGACATTTCAGAACGATCTGCCACAACGTCGAATTTTCAGTGAATGGGCCCTAGAAAAGTTGGCAGAAAATCCGCTTTTTTATCGACAAATTTTGTTCAGCGATGAGGCTCATTTCTGGTTGAATGGCTACGTAAATAAGCAAAATTGCCGCATTTGGAGTGAAGAGCAACCAGAAGCCGTTCAAGAACTGCCCATGCATCCCGAAAAATGCACTGTTTGGTGTGGTTTGTACGCTGGTGGAATCATTGGACCGTATTTTTTCAAAGATGCTGTTGGACGCAACGTTACGGTGAATGGCGATCGCTATCGTTCGATGCTAACAAACTTTTTGTTGCCAAAAATGGAAGAACTGAACTTAGTTGACATGTGGTTTCAACAAGATGGCGCTACATGCCACACAGCTCGCGATTCTATGGCCATTTTGAGGGAAAACTTCGGAGAACAATTCATCTCAAGAAATGGCCCGGTAAGTTGGCCACCAAGATCATGCGATTTGACGCCTTTAGACTATTTTTTGTGGGGCTACGTCAAGTCTAAAGTCTACAGAAATAAGCCAGCAACTATTCCAGTTTTGGAAGACAACATTTCCGAAGAAATTCGGGCTATTCCGGCCGAAATGCTCGAAAAAGTTGCCCAAAATTGGACTTTCCGAATGGACCACCTAAGACGCAGCCGCGGTCAACATTTTAATGAAATTATCTTCAAAAAGTAAATGATATGGACCAATCTAACGTTTCAAATAAAGAACCGATGAGATTTTGCAAATTTTATGCGTTTTTTTTTTAAAAAAAAGTTCTCAAGCTCTTAAAAAATCACCCATTATAACGATAGTCTCGTCAAGCCACTAAATACAATAATATTGTAAATACAATATTCCACTGGTTTGCCCGGCGCAACGTATAATTAGTGAAAAAACCAAACCGAAACAGTTTAAATTAACAGTTTAAATTAACGAAATCCTGACTACTCAATCAATTATACCAAGGAAATTTAAATTTCAAAATACATTTTTCATACAATTTTTGTTTATTTTTGCGGTTACAGTAACATTTACAGCTTCAAAAATTAAACAGCAAATTTTTGTGTTGTTCTACTTTGCAGCAGCAAAAAAAAAAAAGCTTACTGAAAATATAATTGGAAATTTAAATTTCCTTGGTAAAATTGATTGTGAAATCAGGATGATTTCGGCTAGCAAATTGCTCGTTACCCGCATTAAGCTAGTTTGTTCCCTGTCATATTGCAATTTTTAAGTATATATATACGAAAAAACGATTTAAAACAAAAAGTTTGTAAATAAAATTTCAAACAAAATTAGTTCAAATTATGTTTTTAAATATTACTGAAATTGCGAGGTTTGATAAGAAAAACTTTATTTCAAAAAAAAATCGCAGTCACTACAGCCCGTTGGGAGTCTGTTTGACATAAAACATTCAAATAAATTTAAATTAAAGATTAAATTGTCGACTAGGATTGCTCTTGTTGGTTTTCTGACATTTAAGCAGGAGTGATGGTTTTCGATGATTGTTAATTTTGCCCGAAAAAACCATCCCGAAAAGACTTTTTATATGTGGTGCGTTTCTATGACAAATCTCAGCCCGAAACAAATTATCAAAATGTGAGTTTCATCCCGATTTTTTTTTAGCCAGGAAAAATATTTATCAACAAAAAAAAATTAGTTTTAAACATAAAACTTAATTCCATTGAGTAGTCAATAATAATTCCTTTCTTGTAAGATTTCAATTATAACATATATATAAATACTATAATAATTTAATACTAGCTGACCTGTGACTAAATAATCAGTCACGTGATTACATTTTATTGAATTTTTGGTTAAGAAATGATTAAGAAGATTTTTTAAGATGTAAATTTGAAGTGTGATTGATTCGGTTGGAGCATTGCCGTTTCCAACAGAAAGCAAGTATTGCGCAAACTCGTCCTCACCTTCATCGTTGCGCATGTTCTTGGTGAGTGTAAACTTGTTTAAAAATTTCCAAAGCGGGTTCAACTTGATGGTCGATTCGCAAGTTCGCGCGCGTCCCGACTTTGTTACTACAGGCAAGCACTTTCGGAAGTCACCACACATGAGGATGATTTTTCCAGCGAATGAAACACCCTCTTCCGCCTTTCCTCTGTACAAATCTCGTAATAGTCTGTCTATGATTGTGAGTGTGGCCCCTGGCATGATGCTGGCCTCATCTATCATGATGAGTCACGGTCTTTTAAACTTGGTAGCTTGCGAGGAGTGTGGCTTCATTGATGAAACTGATGACTCATCTATTGGAACCGACAGTTTGAAAAGGTTATGTAGCGTACGCCTACCTTCTATCACGCTCGTTGCGATTCCAGTGAAGGCGGAGTAAATGGACTCCAAGCCACGCCCCTTAGCAAATGCAATGAGTGATTGCAATACAAATGTCTTGCCACACCCGTCAGGAGCGCCAACGTAAAATAATTTTGCTGACAGAGTTTCAGATTCGAGCGCGCTTCGGACCTCATTAATGATGCGCCTCTGGTCTTCTAAATATTAAAATCTCAAAAGGGAAAAGCACACAATTGCCGTAGCGCGCAACTTTAATCTAAATATTTAATAAGAAATGTACAAAAACACCGCTGTATTTGTGTGTTATTTCCATTTGTATATGAATAATTTTGACGTATTAAACTAATGTACTTACGTAGATTATATAGTCGATTTACCACCACACAAAAAGCAGAAACACGTCACGCTAGTTCAAGCATGAAATTAAGAGCTTAATAAATTATCCGGTTACGAAATATACTGGGACACAAATCAACCGCATATCGGGACGAAACTTCCCACTTAACCTTTTCGCATAAATTAAGGGATCCCATGACTTTTGCTTGAAATCGGACGGAAATGATTATTCCAAACTTTCCATAGATATTATGTTTGTGTATGTATTAAGGTCGATCATCACTCGCAAAATTTTGTCATGATGATAGAGTGCCATGACAAAAATGTATTTTTACACTCACACCTCTTAACACCAAAATTTTTGTATGTATGTAAATTCATTTTATGTTCTCTGTTTTGTTCTGTATTGTCACGGTGTAATGACGTTTCAATATACAAACATATTTTGTCATGACATTCTGGCGTCGTGATTAATATATAAGATATAGGAAAAACGTTTATATATATAGTATAGGAAAAACGTTTCTTGGCTTTTACACCTATTTCTCGTGCACGTTCCTTAATAAAACATATATTCTCCTAATATATGAAAAAATACCTTTCACTTGATATACGAGTATGTTTCATTAAGATACGAGCACGGGAAATAGGTTAAAAAGGGAGCACAAACTAAAAATAAAGCGTATTAATATATAAAGAGAAGATAAATACATATATTCACTAATTTCGATATCATGGGAATACTGGTAGCAATAATTTATTGATTCATTCTACCACCCGAGTATTATGATTATTATGAATTTCAGTAAATTTTGAATTTGTCAGCGCCGATCTCAGAATTGTCTGGACCGAATGGGTAGTGATTTCAGGCTTCTGGATCACTAGATAATAATACAGCAAAATCTCATTACGATATTAAGGGGAATACTGGTAGAAATAATTTATTAAATCATTCTACCACCCGAGTATTATGGATTATTACGAAATTTTGTACGAAAAAATTAACGTATGAAATTCTAGCCATATCAATCAAACCGATTAGGCTGTACAGAGGCCAATTTGTTTATTGAAAATGATTTCTGTCCCGCTATTTTTCATGATTTAATCTATGCAATCTGTTCTGGGCTCAACTCTTTCGCGGTTGGTTTTTTACGTTCTAGCTTTCGCATTTCCTGCAAAATCGAAGATGTATGGCTGTAAGTCCGACGAAATACGCAAAATCTCTTGCAATGCAAATCTTCGTGCCAGCCTATAGTACTAGCATAGGAAGTGGGTCGGCCCATGAGTTGTGCACTTCGACAGGGAGTAATATTTGTGTTCGTTTCCATCACCGATCATAATCAAATAATGAAAAATCCGTTTTTTACCCTGCCCCAATCGAAAATCAAACACGTAACTCCAAATGCCGAAGCTTTAACCACTGTGCCGTTTGGCCAGTATTTTCGCTTTCATTTTGGAAAACTTATCTGGACGAACGGGTGTTAGAAACAAAAGTATTTAGAATCGGTTTTCTTTTATATGATATACTTTTCAAAATATTACTATAACTTTTGAAAAACGGATAAATTAGAAAAGATCAGAAAATTTTGCTTTATCGGCAATAAAACTACAGACAACTTAACTTATCAAAAAACAATAAACTAAAAGATTAAAATTCCAAATTAACAGAAATTAATAATAATTTGTAATACTCGGGTGGTAGAATGATTTAAAAAATTATTTCTAGCGAGGGAGGCATTAAAACAATTCTTCCTTGAAAAGAAAATTTTATTTTTAAATGTGTAAATATGAATACCAATAATATTTACGAAAATTGTATAAATATAATTTTATAATTTAATATTTATTCTTATGTTATGTTGTTTAATTTTCTGTTATAATTTCTTTCAAAATTTTTTTTTAGCTAGGACACAAAATTCAAAAGCTTTTTCGGGCGGAAAATACTTCTGGCTCAGTTATTATACGTTGGGTTTTGATTATAAAAATTCCGTTAAGTTTATTTTATCGCTTTAGAAATTCTAGGTGGTGTATTCGAGATCAATTCCTGGTCAAACAAAGCTCGGTGTTGGCCACAACATTTTCATGAAAAAAGATTTCATTATGGATTTCTAACTTGATCACATAGTTCTCAGATTAAAATTTTTGTTAAATTAATATTAAATTAGGGTAATACAACAAATTGTAAAATTTGGTTGACTCTCAAAGAATTTAAATATCAAAGCGAAGTGTGTTGGCTAAGACAGTTGCATATAATTCAGCAGCACCGAGTTTGAACCTCGCCGGGGTTTTATTATCAAAATTTCAATTGAAAAAAAGTGCAAATCAGCTTTGACTTTCACGACTTGCAGTCGTCCGTTTTTCCTCATTTTCATTATTTTCAACTGCCTTAAATCAGCTGCATATTAAATCCTCATTCACGAGAAACTGAAAATTGTACTGTTCTTGCCAGAAGGAAGAGGTGCTCGCTCGTAGAATGTTGACGTACCCCAGCAGAGATGTGGATTAAGGAAATATTTTAGAATGAGCTGTCTGAAATACATATACATATGTATAAACGAAAAAAAAAATTATATCGAAAGGTTGGATATTAACCATGTGCCTCGCACCATAAACGAATGAGCGTCTTGCAAAATTGGGCGTCTTGCAAAACGAATGAGCGTCTTGCAAAAGTTTCACAAAATTTATGTTTGTGAAAAACAAACAAATAAATAAAATAGCTGAAATATTAACATCAAAATACAATCCTAATTTTTAATTTTCAAAATTAAAACAAAATAATTTGTAATTCATGTGAGAAACATTTTGAAGTATTACCGCACTCATAATTAAAATCAATCAATAATCTTTTTAAAATTAAAAATTGGCTAATTTTCGAAACACATACAAAACATAACCTTGTCTCAAATAATGTTTAACTCTCAACCTGCAGTAAATATAAATTGCTCATCGGATGAAAAATACCTCTTAAGTCCACTGTAAAATAGAATGCCCATAAAGTTAACGGTTTTGTTGCTTGTTACAGACTAGTTAACCAATTGACAGTTTTGACCGAGCGTGACTCGGGCTCGGAGTTCGATTTTGTATTGACTAGCTCTGTTCAGGCAGAGCTTGTTGGAAATTATTGAATAATTGTTAAAAACTGAAAAAAACATTGTATATATTTAGATTACTTGGTAGCTATTTTCTAATGAAATGTAAAAAAACATGACAACTTATGGATACCCTTTCTCACCAAAAATAAACTGTGAAATGGTTAAGATATGTTTTATAAATAAGTGATTCCGAATTAAAGTGGAAATTACTTTATAAAAACCATTTTATTTACCAAAGCTTTATTTTTCTCTTTAGAAATCAAGTGACAGGTATTCGCGATTTACGCACATTCGACTTAAAACAAAATCGAGTGTTTGTTGTCTACAATATATACACCCCTCCATTCCTTTGTTGGTAATCTTAGTTAGTAAACGCAGAATCACTTCAGACTTTTCCGCAAGTTCCTTCTTTTCAACTATGTTATTAATCCATTGGAGTATGGTAAATTGTATTGTCGAAGAAGTATATATATATATATATATATATATATATATATATATATATATATATATATATATATATATATATATATATATATATATATATATATATATATATATATATATATATATATATATATATATATATATATATATATATATATATATATATATTATATATATGTACATATAAAGCAACAGTTGTGACACCAAATGAAAAACAATATTTTTTACTAATATCCTTTTGATGCTCTTGCATTAACGCCATTGTAAAATTGATCATATTTAACAAACAGTTCTTGGAAAGAAAATTTTATTATTCTTTTTGTACCGACAACGATGATAAAAAATCGAATATCATAAAATTTTAATGGTACATAATGCAAGTACATATCTCATTCCCGCATATATGTACACATAATCGAATATTATAAAACCAAGTACAATCCGAAACACTTTACTGTACATACATTTGGTATACAATACATAGCAGACAACATAATATTCCATCTGTTCAATTCCATCATTCATCCGAAAAGCAGTAACACAAGAAAACAAAGTCGTTGAAAATGTAATAAAATTTTATTGGAAAAACACAACATTACACATAAAAGTTAAAAAAGAAAAACGGTAACAACGGAAAATGGAAAATAATCATGATAGATAGTAGTAATAGAAATATAATGTTGATAACAATAATGATAGTTATAAAATGTCATACACAATTTTTTTGAAGGTGTACCCTGTTGAACTCTCTAGTGTGTGTGCTGCAATATAACTTGGAAAATTATTGAAAATGTGTACTATTTGTACATTTTTATTTGCACTGTGTTTGTAAAACGTTAAAAAAATTCACTTTACCTTTAAAATTTTAAGTTAAAAGGAAAATATATTTACAGCAATATCGTACGTAAGAGGAAAATGACATTTTTATGTGCATAACTTATTACCTTATTGTTTTCTTTAAGTGTGTGTGTGCCTTATTCTTATTACTGCTGATCATATGTTGATAACAGAATACAAAGTATATTGAGTTCGTGCACTACAAAGTTTTTTATTTTATTGTGTTTTCATTATATTGGGGTTAGGTAGGGGTGGCGCAAACGATGTATAATGTGCAAATGATTGCGAAACGAAAACAATACTGAGCAGAGGGTAGAGTTTAAATTTATCTGAAAAAACCTAATTGAAAATATCAAATAATAATCCTGTGTGCACGAACTTTTTACTTTTTAATTTCTTACTTTTTGGTAAGAAGATTTCCGTTTTCTGACTTGTAAAAATAGAACATAGGCAAAAAATTAAGATTTATAAATATTATTTTTTTGAGAAATTAATTGATAAAATTTACAATCAAATCACGTCTCACCAATATTTCAATGTGGATTGTGTGACACCCAGTACCAAAATTGTAGAAAGATATAATCTAATATATTAAAATATAAAAAATTATATAACCTTAAAATAATATTGGATTGTACATATTTTTGTATATAATATTGCGTATAATGTAGGTTAGGTACACACAACTTAATAACCATAGCAATAAGCCAAACCAAATTAATTGGAAATTAAGAAATCGTACTTATCATGTAAAATTGGCTTATCAAAAACAGTGACTAGATTTAGGGGTTCCCTTTAATTTTGTGAATAATCATATGAATGTTGGGTACGGAATGATTTGTATTTAAAAAAAAAAAAAAAAATATACGACTCTGAAGAAATGTGAATGTTGTGTAGAGTTATAAATTTTAACACATTTATTTATTAAGTGTTAGCGTATTTCGAAAAGTGCCTATGGCAAATAGTGTTAAAAGTAACAAGTTAGGGAGTTATAAGTTTTATCAAAAATTGATAACAACAGTAAAATAAATTTACTTGTTCCCGGAAAAACAAAATGTGGTTGAAGCTTTGATAAAATTTACATTGATTGTGATTTGAAAAACAACATTAATATTTTCTAAGTGTTTTTGAGTATGCGATTGACGGATTGATGCTAAATGGAAGAATTTTCCTACGGTTGAGTATTTAATTGGAGAATGCTGAAAATAAGCCAATATACGGAACAATCACAAAGCCCATTACAATCAAAAAACCAAAATAAAATATAACAAATTCGTAACCACGAAAAGTTAGTTGTGTAAATAGAATATAGATGAGAAATGTGAAAGAAGCGAATTTCGTACGCTATGCAGTAATTCGTTAGTAGCACAACTACATCGTAATGTTCTATATATATATATAGACAACATTCTAATGTAAAATAATACAACATGAGTCGTCGCGACCTGATGAGAAGGCTGATTTTTCCAAATCAGTAATCTCATAAGTTCGAAACTGATTGTTGTGATTATTTTCCCATCTATAAGTCAAAAATTCAAATATTTTGGCATGTTAATTTTTATTTCATAAAATATGCCGTGCTAAAAATTCATGGAAAAAAAATTAAGTGTGCTTTAGACCACACTACTGAAGTAAAACTTCTAATATATATTTAATATTTATAATATAATATAGAAAAATTATAATATTGAAAAAAAAATTGTTCACCCTGTGCGTTCTCGAGTGTCACCTAGCCGTTTATGATGCCACAAGAGGTAACCTTGTAACTTGGTAACTTTTTCAAGGCCAACTAGTCGTAATAGATAATGTTTATGTATGTGTAACAAAATGGACAAAAAAATCATTTTTGAAATCTCTTCGCATAGTAAAAATGGCCTTGAAATATTTTTTATTTCATTTATCGAAAATTTGTTTAAGTCGCATTAAAACCTGTATCATAGGCAATTGGGGAAAGGAACGAAGAAAGAATCGGTTTCTGTGATACCTCGTGTGGAATGGAGCTGTAATATATTAAAAAAACATATATAAAATATATCACACGGACGAATTTTTTTGGTCACCCTGTGCGTTCTGGAGTGAGTAAGTGAGTGAGTGACATAGATGTTATAATATAGAAAAAAAAAAATTTTGGCCACCCTATGCGTTCTCGAGTGAGTCAGTCAGTGACATAGAAGTCTATATTATGACTTTTCAATTTTCCAGTTTTTCAATTTTTAAATTTTCAAATTTTCCAATTTACCAACTTTTCAAATTTCCTATTTTTTATTTTCCTATTTTCAAATTTTCCTATTTTCCAATTTTCTAATTTTCCAATTTTATAATTTTCCAATTTACAAATTTTCCAATTTTGCAAATTTCCAATTTTTTCAATTTTCCAATTTTCCATTTACAATTTTCCAATTTTCCTATTTTGTTATTTTCCAATTTGTTTAACCAATTATTAAAATAAAATGGTATCAACTAATGTTCCACCTAGGGATTTATGAATTGTCATGGCACATCCTGCCTGATACTAAAGGAAAATGATTTCGTTTTGCGTTTATTGTTTCGTTCGCCTCGTTCGATTACATTTTTCGTAACGCATTTGCCAGCTTAGTCCCCAAGTCAAGCGTGCCTAAAGAAGTTTTACTTCAAAAATACTCAATAAGCTTATTTTTAATGCACTAGATGTCACAATCCCAACTTTAACAGTCGAAAAAAGGATAGGGGATAATTGACGACTGTTATAGTTGGGAATGTGACATCTAGCGCATTAAAAATAAGCTCGTTGAGTCTTTTTTTACATGAAATTTTAGCACGGCATACTTTATGAAAATAAAACTAACGTACAAAATATTATCTAATAAGTTTAATACTTTTGCTGTCAGATCCACGTGTAGTGCTGCCTATGGTTTGCGGCCTTTTTCCCGGTAGATGGCTTTACATTCATATATCTCAGTAACCATTGATCGTATCGGGCAATTGAACGGTGTATTTGAAAGGTGACATTTTAACTTGCAATTTAACATACAAAACATGCTTGTGAAAAAATTCTGCTGTTTATGGAGAAGGTGATTTATCAAAATCAGTTGCAAAGGAATGGTTCGCTCGCTTCTGTTCTGGAAATATGGATGTCAAAGATGCATCTCGCTCTGGTCGACCTACCACTGGAAAAGTCGATGAAATCATACAGAAAATTGAAGAAGATCGCCATATAAGCAGCCATGCAATTGGTAAAGAACTAAATGTTGAGCACAAAACAGTTTCAATCCATTTGAAAATGGCTGGAAACAAAAAAAGCTTGACGTTAAGGTACCGCATGAATCAACTGTTAAAAATTTAATGGACCAGATTTCTATCTGCGAAATGCTGCTGAAACGGAACGAAATCGAACCATTTTTAAAGCGAATAATTACTGGTGATGAAAAGTGTATAAGATACGACAACGTTGTGCGAAAAAGATCATGTACGAAACGAGGTGAAGCTTCCCAAACGGTATGAAAGCCAGGATTAACACAAAGAAAGGTAATGTTTTGTGTTTGGTGGGATTGGAAATAGGTGCTGCCATTATGAAGAGCTGCCGCACTGGGTCAATAGATTGATTCTAATCTTTACTGTGAGCAACCAACGCGTTTAAGGCAAGCAATTCAGTTATAACGTCCAAAATTGAGCAGCAGAAAGGGCATTGTAAATGGCATTTATGACCCGACGGAAACTGAGAGAGCTTGGCTGGCAAATTTTGATGCACCCATCATATAGTACTGAACTTGCACCATCGGACTATTATTTGTTCCAGTCCATACAGAATTATTTTAATGGTTTTACATTAAATTCAAAAGAGGCCTGCGAAAATGAGTTGTCTCGATTTTTCGCCTCTAAACCACAGAAATTCTACAATTCTACAGTGATGGGATTATGACTCTACCAGAAAAATCGCAAAAGGTCATCGATTAAAATGGCACATATTTGGTTTTATAAAGTTCATTTGAAATAAGAAAATTCTTTATTTCAACGTCACCCAAAAAAGGCCACGAAATATTACCCCTACTCTTTATTTAAGTTTCTCGTTTATTTTTTATTAATAAACTCTAGATTTAGCAAGTGGCACAAAATTATTTAAAATTTGTCGCTTTTAGTCGTTTAAGGGCTATAAATCAATGAACAACTACTTTTTTAGTAGAGTATTGTAAGTAAATGACCTCATTTTTTGGTGGCCCGAAAGGTCTCAAACAATGTGAATGTCATAGAAAATAATATTTGTCTATAAAAAAGCCGAAAATCTTTAAAGTAATTAATGCAGGCGAATTTAAAATTTCTTAATTTATTTTGTGTGGGCTAATACACACATATAAAATGAGAAATTCCAAGAGTTTTCTGATTTGGTGATATAATTCGCTAGATCGAAATGTTCTTGTTTCATACTATAGGTGTGAAGCAAGAGGTAAATTTTTGCAGTTTGGTCGTTGCAACCTGATGAGTAGACCAACTTTTATCGGTACGAAACCAAACTGCCAAGAGGAAACTTGAGGAAGTTCTCATTTTTGTAAAGGGTTGTGTGGCTCTGTACACACAAATACCCTTGGGGTTAATGGGGGGTTGAGTGAATGTTCTACTTTTTTTTAGTAGAGTATTGTAAGTAAATGACCTCATTTTTTGGTGGCCCGAAAGGTCTCAAACAATGTGAATGTCATAGAAAATAATATTTGTCTATAAAAAAGCCGAAAATCTTTAAAGTTAAAAAATTATGAATATTGTTATTTTTTACTTAATTTTAATTTAATTTTACGTTAACATTGATTCAGCTTACATTTTGGAAAATATATCAATTCATGTATCTTGCAAAACATTACGAAACCATGAGTTTTAGCACAAGAACACCATTCCACAAACTATGGAGAAAATAACCCCAGCAACAGGTTGTCTAAATCATTCAACATCATGATGACCTATTAATTTATCAAAGGAATTATTTTTAAAATTTTTAATTCTTAAATCAAAATTTAATTTGTATTTTTTGTGTTTTAAACAAAATACAGTTAACCCTCCAAAAACACGTTATTCGAAGAACACAAATACCCATTTGCTCAAATTACACGGTTTCAAACAACACGATTTTCGTTTTTCTCTATTATTTTTTTTTTGTATATCATAACAAAAATAAAACGTAACGATCTGAAATCATACAAGTAATACCCTTGACAGACTACGATTTAGCTAAACGCGTTTAGTTAAACTAGTTTAGTTAATCTACTACAAATCCAATTGGGTTGACACACTATGATGTTTAGCAAACAATGTTTCAATAATAAAATACGGTAGCGCTATGTTTGTCCGGAATCGGAATTAAACAAATGTTATAGACCATTTTCCTCAAATGTCAAAATAACATTAAAATAACACGTCAAAAACGTCAAAATAACACGTGTATGGCAAACCATTAAAATAAAATTGTATTTTTTTATTTTATTCATAAATTCTCATAATGCTATTAAAATTTAACAGTACAATTGTATGTGGCTATGTTTTAAACATTAAACTTTAATAGTTTTGTCATAAACTTTAAAAATTACAAACAAAATTTAGTTTGTTTTTATTTGCCATACAGCTTCAGCTGTCAAATTTTTTGTACGAAAATGGTCTATTGTGGTACAAATAAAAAATATTTTAATTAAACGAAATCTAATTTATAAAGCCTAAACTTTGTGTTTTAATTGTATCCCAAAATTCCTATTCCATTTTAATACAAATACAACATAAAAATGTAAGCAAAATACAATTTATATTTAATATATACACAGTGATATATTAAATGGGATATAGTGCCAGAGAGAGAGAGAGATATATTAAATATAAATTGTATTTTGCTCCGCCATATCTTTTCTGCGCGAGAATTGTCAGATCGACGGAATCTTGGATCGCGCGAGAATTGTCAGATCGTCGGAAGATTTGAATAGATTAAAAAAAATATGAATTCCAAATACAATACCATGGTATATTTTCCGGCACTAAAAGTCAAATATACTACAATACTGTATATTACAATTTACAATACGCACTCTCTGGTGTGCGGTGTGTCCCTCTCAGAGGAATGAACAAGTGTGTATGTTGGACAAAATTAAATTTTGACATGATTCGTTTTCGTTACCCACACAATTGTGATGGCAGGCAGGAAAAGGGATATAACCCTTTCAGCACCCGTATACACACTTGTGTATGTAAGTTTCGATTACGAGAAACGAATGTGTGAAACATAGAATTATGTGTAAGTTAAAGACCACTATACACATTTGTGCATATCACTTAACTTTGTTTTCGTCAGAAAAACAACACTAACTATAATAATAATAAAATAATTGATGTTATCAAAAAGAAATAATTAATATGTTATTTAATTTATGTGTTATCAAATTATTATGTTTTTTTTAAGAATTCCCATTTAACTAAGATCCGTTAAAATATGGAAGACATTACAACCTGTCATTGTTTACATACACATTTGCGTATTTTTAACTTAAAATGGTGCAAAAAAAAATTTTTTGAACTCGAAATGGATAACTCAAAAAGTAAGCGGCATCTATCATTGTATCACAGTACTAAATGGCATTGTCCTATTTATAAATTTTAACATTCATTGCTAGATGGCGCTCTCGCTAAACCCATTTTAAGCGATAAACTTCAAAATATTGAGAGATTTGTGCACTAAACCGGTTTAGTTACTAAACCAAGTCGTTTAGTTAATCTCAAAGTTGACACATTAAGAGATAAACTCGAAAAAATGATTAAACGCGTTTAGCTAATCCTAGTCTGTCAAGGGTATAAGTCACAGAATAGATTTCTTTAAATAAGCAAAATAAATAAAGATCAATTTCGTCCATTTGAAATCAGTTTCCATTACCCCAAGTATATGTATTTGCCTACTATTTATCCACATGGAGTGACAAATACTAATTTTGTTTTGCCAAATACTTTCTGTTACAAAAATATTTTTTCATATCTTTTATTCGATTTTTTATATTATTAAAGTCACTCAAAAATGTTGTCATACATAATATGAACTCAAAATTAAATAAATATTTTCCTAAATAATAATATTCAATAAATTGTCTTATTTCTCATAAGTCTCATTTTTTGTGTTGATCTTTTTTTATTTATACATATAAAAAAATGTCTCCCCATAATGGAGCCTAACGGTCGTCTTAAAATAAAATAAAATCATTGTACACCAACAGTAATACCAGCATCTTTTAAAAGTTTCCATTTCTTATTGATATTCTCCGTATTCCGCCTTTTAAATAATCTACTCGTACATTGTAGCTCCAAAAAACGGAAAAGGAATTTTTATACCAACAGCATACGGTATTGATACAAGTTGGGAATAATTGATTTTGTCGTCTTAGTGGAAAAATAGATTTTGGGGTGTAAGAATGAAAATACGGCAAAACAATAAGTAAGAAAATATAAAGGAAAACGCTGTGCTTTTGCTCGACAGTACAACAACAATCTACTGTACATGGTTTATCTATCTGTGTATAATATACGCTATCAGTCTACATGTACACGAGAAAAATGTACAAAAAATGCTAACAACATTTTTTGTTATCAATCCTTGGGGCTATTTTATGTCAAATTGATTTCATGTTTGTAACAAAATTGATTTTATATTTTCTGGAATTTTTATTTTTAAATTTGTTGTTCATCCGTGAATTTAATGTGATATTTTTCGTTATTTATTTATTTATTTTAAGTTAAATCAATCTTTCCACACAATGGGACTGAGGGTAATTTAATGTATTTTTATTCGTTGAGTGGGTGCTATTATACCGGTAGGACAGGATTCTGTATTATATGTTGGCATCACTTAAAAATAATTCAGGTAGTGGATTACCTAGAGATTGATGAAATAATTTACATACTGTGATACTAATAATCATGCATTTTTGTTAATTTTTATATGAACTTATTGGCTCTAGGCGCATTCTATATTAAAGAAAAATCAACATTTAACTATCATGTATATTTAGACTATTTTAGGTTGAAAGCTCTTTATATACTAAATTATTTTCCAACAATCAGTATTAGACAATCGTAATGTGAAAATATTTTAAGCGAATGAAATTAAACATTCTTTGAAATCTAAATAATTGTTAAATTCAAAAGTGTATAATGTGATCTGTATCACTTACCTGTACCAGCTTTATTTACACTTGTTGTACTCGAAAAACCAGGAAATTTCCGCCACCCTTTACGCCAAAAACTGGTTTTACCAGATTTCGATTGTAAATTAGTCGACGATGGACCAGGATCTTCTGCCGATCTACGATGATCGATAATCACTTTAGGCTTTTGTCGATTTACAAAATCACTGTCTTCGTGCGATCGTTGTGATGACCTTATACTGCTATTTGTTGTATTGTAAATCGTTGGTAAACCTGAGCCACTTTGTGTTAAGGAACGTGTGTTTGGGAAACCAGAAACACCCGAACTATTTGTGCTTTTATGATATCGTAAACTTCCAATATAACTAGCACCACTACTACTACCACTAAATCCACTATCCAAATCACCACCTATAATAACATGATTTCCTACCGGTGACAGTAGTTCTACTGATGTACGAAGATTTGTGACTATTTGTTCGTGAGGCATACTATTTGTTGGATTATGACTATTACTATTACGTTGTGAAACTGTACCGCCACTATCATCTTCCGTAGGACTATCGTTTGGTGGTGTTGTAGGCATGATCATTGCCTCCACTGATAAATTTAATTCACCTAATATTCTTCGATGTCGACTTTGAACACGTCGAAATTCTTCCTCCACCATGCTTTGATTCAATGAAATCATTGAATGGCCTGCCATCATGCGCATTCTTTCATCACTTACGATCTCTTCGTATATATTTTCTTGAGTACCATATCGCGTGGTATACGTGTGCCTAGGGTTTCCCACCATTTGAGCATTTTTAGCACCTTTCGATAAAAGTGCACGCATTGAATTAGGTGGAGGTGGTCTTGATGGTCCCGGTGTTTCGCCGTGAAATGAAGTACCCGGTATAGGCACATTAGAATGGCGCATCGCCGCGCCTGGCTCATAATATGCATAAGAATAATCCTGCTGTGTGTGTGAATGTGATGATGACGATGATGATGGCTCATATCTTTCCATTGTTGCTGTAATGTTACTCCGAGGCCAATTATTCTGCAACAAGAGTAAAATATTTTTAAATAAGCTTAGTTTCAATGACGAGCACAAAAAACTATAAATATTTTTATTAATTTTATTGATCAATAAATTTTATTTAATAAACAACAACAATTTGTAAAATAAAACTAAGAAAAACTTAAGATGATGGAAGAATTTATAATCGGATATCTTCTTATGTACAATTGTTGTTCCTCTTTAAATGAATATCAATAAATTTTATATACTTAAATAATAAAAAGTTGTTTTATGTTTTATAAAAGATTTGATTTTTATAAAGCAATATAAGTTTAAAGATAATATTTAGATAGTGTTAAGAACACCACAAACAATTTTTTTAAAAACGTTAATTTTAATTTTAATAAAATTGGCATAGTAACAAGATATAAATTCATCAATTGCAGTCATTCGCCAAGCATTTATATTTAAATACATGTTATTTAAAACGCACAGCATATGATGACACAATTTTTTAACATTGCAATTAATAAACATAAGGGCAATTTACCAGACATTTCAAAGAGAGCGCTTAATATGATATGATAATGATCAAAATAACTTGTCGAGTCACCGCACGATTATGGAAGCAACGAAATCGAAACATGCAATTTGCGTAAGAGGTCAATGCCATTGATTTAAGCTCATAATGATAGCCACTTTTAGTAATCAAGAGATAACAACTTTCTTATGTATCAACTTAAAAATTGTCGCTTGTCATTTCAAATTTCAATTTTAGAAGGTATTCAAATTTTTTTTGAACAAACAAACAATCTTAACTGTTTCATCTGTGTTCTGTTAAAATTGTTTCTGTTTCCCCATTTACAATTTCAAAACCGTCTAGAATTTCCGTGCGGTGTTTATGATTTATTTATTTACGTACATTTACACAGAATAATCTACAAATAATTTTGTGGGGTACACTCCTTATTTTGAGCACCAACTCATTTGTTATAAAGGTTTAAGTTAAATAAATTTCAAATGAGAAATAAAAAAAATGATACCGTTCCTCATTTAAGGATAAGGTGTGTGCATTATCGTCGCTCAATAAGTCCCGAGGCTAACTACTACTAAAATACATTTGTTTTGCAAAATTCGAATTTATTTGTCAATATAGTTTCCTTCAAGAGTGATACATTCATTTGATTTCAGTATTAGACGCAAATTTCTTTCCCTGAAGTCGATGGGAGACAGGTCCGAGGAATACGGTGGATCGGGAAGCAATTCCAACTTCAATTCGGGAACCTTTGCCATAGTTGCAAACGACTTGTGACATGGTGCATTGTCCGGGTGAAAGAGCACCTTTTTCTTTTTTGACGGTTTTTGCTTCGACTTTCACCGGCTGCTGTCCCTGCTGTGTGGACTGACGTTTTAATTCCGGAGTGTAGTGGTGGATCTATGATTCAACGAAGATTTTCTGTTTTTGGTCTAATGTGAGCAAGTGCGGCACCTACTATGAACATAGCTATCTCATGGACAAATATTCGATCAAAATATTGGAAATATTGCTTTCTGATATCTTTAAAATGTCAGCTAAGACACAATTTCACTTTACGATCTTCCAAAACGATTGAGTGCACTTTTTTGTACGGCTACGTCTAAACTCAGCAAATCAACGTTCGGAGGTTGCTTACGATGAAGAAAAGTTCCTATAACACTTTTCAATTTATCACTCTACGGTCTTTTGGTAAAACACACTTTTATAATCAAAAATCATTATTCTTGCTTAGATTTTAGAAAACCAACTAGGTCACAACTCTTGTTGAAAAATTAATCTTTAAATTTATTTGAATCTTTTAATTCTTTGATTTTTGTAAATGATAAACTTTATCATTGCAAAAATTGAAAAAGATCCCATGGAAGCTGCTACTTCCGGTACATAAATTTCCACCAAATTTTGCACGGATCTACAATTTAATGGAAAAAGTTTAAGTATTCGGAGTTCGAAATACAGTTTATTTAATCAAAAATTCGTAATTTTCGGTATTCTTTAAAAAATCATTTGAACTAATTTTGTCATCTATGAGTTAGCCTAGGGAATTAGTGGTACACGTGCATAGGTACGCATACAGTCCCAACATCATTAAATGCGGATCTTCATAGACATATACAAATATCATACTCAATTTTCGAAGATACCATAACGCAGCATAGAAATGCATTCTAACACTCATAACCGTTGTTCAATTCATAAATCCAAATTCACTTGCTCTTTGATATCATACGTTTTATTCCTGGTATGTTTTAGTTGGATTTCCAGACTTTGTAAATTAACACAAACTCGTTCTGATTGTTATCAAATTTCCGAACTTTATAATATAGCCCATTCAGTGGAGGAGGCTCCTATCCGTACTACCAAAGAAAGGAAAGTGTAAAATCAGAACTAAAATGTACACTTTTTGCCGTTGCCACCTTAATACTCCGAAAGGTCTGTATTTGGTGGAAAGTATTTTGTTTCCTTCGGATACCTCAAAAGATAATATTGTTGGTCGTTTATAAAATGAGATTTAAACGATTCTTAAAATTTATCAAAAATAATAAATGTAGTTTTAACAATAATATTTAGAATTTCTGAACAAATCGTAAATCAAAAAATTAATGTGACCTTGCACATTATAAGTAAAATAAAACCTTGAGTGATAGAGGCAATTATACGTTACAGATTTCAACAACACATATACATTTATGTCACCATAAATCACATAATGTTGATTCACATATTTCAGATATTCCATCAAATACAAAATCAATCATAAGGATTACGTATAAAGCTTATCATTCATTTTACAAGCTACTAGCAATACAGTTACAATAATTGTTCGTGAAATCCCAAAATATTGTTCTGCGTCACCTATTCGGCTTTCTGTGTTTGCGATGTAATTTATATAATCTCAGATAAAACGGAATTTTCTCTAACAGCCCATGTGATATCTTTTCATCATATCACATAATGTCGCAAAGCATTATACACCAAATTATACATGATGATTGTTAATAATGTTTGCTTAAATGTGCATCTAAATCCAGTCCTTATCTTATAAAAGTAGAATAAGAAACTTACCAATTATTAATCCGACCACCAATAATAGTTTAGGGTATTTTGCATACTACCTATCACAATTCGTATAAAACAATTTAAAGAGACATTTCAAAATTGCAAAAAATTTTACATATTTTCCCCGACAATACTACGACTCATTATAGAATCATCCCCTATAAAATGTCATTTTAGAATTTATATGGAAATTATAAATGAAAATAAAACAAAATAAATTTTAATAAAATTATCACAAAATATATTTACTCATATTTTCCCAGACGATTTAGGAAAATTAAAATTCAAAATTCGTCTATAAATTTTCACAACATTATGTTATAAACCAGAGAGACAAAAACACATTAAGTCTTGAAATTGTCCGTGTCGATCTGTTTAATTATCATTTGTACATAGGAAAATTATATTAAAACCCGTACATGAGACATAAGTATATGTAGATATAACGTGCAGTGCGTAAATTCATTATAACATACATACCTGAGCAGAATCTATAAGTTGATTTTGTTGTTGCTGTTGCTGCGATGATGACGATGTGAGATGTCCACTATTTTTCGTACCATGATGCCGATATTTCGATGTTAGCGGCATGGTACCGTCATCATCGCCACCGGCTTCATTGCATATTTCAATGGTATCTGGATTTTCTGGATATCGATGCAATTTTCGTGTCGTTGTTTGTTTAAATGCAAACGGATGCTCAGGTGGTGGAAGATAATTTAAAAATTGAGGCGGTGGTGATGGTGAATTATTGTTATAGCCACTTGGTGGAAAAATTATATTTATATCGTCTGGATTATGTATATGGAATGCTTTTTGTTGTTGTTGCTGGTGTTTTTGTTGCATTGCCACATGTTTTTGTTTTAAAGTTTGTGGTTGCTGTTTTGCTTGCTGCGCCTGCTGGGATAGACTCCTTCGACCACCCATCATCGATGATGATTCCATTTTGCATTTTAATCTTGTAATTTATATTCCTTTTAATTTTATTGGTTATCCTGAAAATATATAAATAGAGAAATAATGGAAATTAAAATTTATGGGACTAGAAAAAATATGCAATTGTTTTATAATATTTACTTTAGTTTATAAAAAGTCAGTTTTGATAAATTTATTTGTATTTTGTACATATTGGATCGATTGAATTGTTGACATAGAAAATTTGTAATTTCAAATTCAAAGAAGGTTACTATGGGAAAACAATAGTGAAAGAGGCTTCGATCCCAACAATTATGGTGATAATACAAATTTTCTCAAGTTAAATAGAATCGTACTCAGGTGAACTACCTAATTTTTGAATTGTATTAAAACATAACTATCAGTGAAAAAAAATAATATTCTATTAGATCAATCTATAATTTACTTAAGAAATTGAAAACTTTGCGATCTAGCATATTTACCACCATTATCACTATAATTTTCCGAAAAACTTAAAATTGGATTATTATCCACTCAATCTATTTGATGAGATAGTGGAAATTAGAATCTTAAGAAATTGAATATCTTGAGAATTACTATAGGGTTTTCCAATAGGAGTGATATGATTTTTAAGTGATGTTTTGGCCATTTGTAATATGTCATGATCTGTCATTGTTTGTTTCATTGTATTCAGTATGTTTACAATTTTATCATGGTGAGATATACGCAAGAACAACGTTTACAAATTATTTAGTTTTATTATCAAAATAATCGTTCTCCAGTTGCAACTTTTCGTGCGCTTTTGCCATTTTATAGTCGTAACAATCGTCCTAGTGTGCTCGCTATTCGTCGAATTGTTGAAAATTTTGAGCGTATTTTCTTTACATAATGTTCAAGTGCCAATAAGACAAAGAAACGCTCGAAGTAATGCAAATATTACTGCCGTTCTTCAAGTGTTGCTGAAGACCGCAATTTGTCGATTCCAAGACGTTCTCAAGGATTGGACTGTCTCAAACCACAACCTGGCGGATTTTGAGCAAGGATTTGGGTTTGCATCCATATAAAGTTTTTCTCACTCAAGAACTGAAGCCATTGGACCACCGTATTTGCTGATTTTGCCTTGGAACAAAATAAATTTTAATAATCTTCTTCCCGATGAAGCTCACTTTCATCTGAGTGGTACGGTAAATAAACAAAACTGTCGATTCTGGTGCGAAGAAAATCCACAAATTATTCATGAAAAACCCTTACGTTCACCTAAATTGACTCTTTGGTGCGATTTTTGGTCTGGTGGATTCATCGGTCCGTATTTTTTTCGAAATGAAGCCTGGTAACACCATTACTGTCAACAGAGATCGGTATAGATCGATGATAACCACCTTTTTATTGCCGAAATTGGAAGAAGTTGATCTTGACAACATTTGGTTCCAACAGGACAGGGCTACGTGCCACACAGCAAGTGCAACAATTGAATTATTGCGAGAAAAGTTTGGAGATTCGATTATTTCAAGAAATTGTGATATTGCATGGCCTCCACGAAGTTGTGATTTAACACCATTAGACTATTTCTTGTGGGGTTATTTGAAGTCATTGGTCTTTAGCAATAAACCAAACTCTCTTCAAGCTTTACAATTCAATATTGAACTTGCTATTCATGACATACGACTTGATTTAGTGGAAAAATTGCTCAAAAATTGGGTTCATCGAATTCGTTCCTGAAGAAGAAGTCGTGGAGGTCATTTGAATGACGTTTTATTCAGAACTTAATTGTATCGATTGTACTTCACATTAAATAAAAAACATTTCAATTTCCTTAACAATCATGTGTTTTTTTTTAAAGAAATCTTATCACTCTTATTGGAAAACAATTTATATGTTTATTACCAATATCAAAATAATTTTTTGAAAGGCTAAGGTAAGTACTATCATTCGGTACTAATCTAAGCACATCCAAAACTCATATTGACATTGGTGATAATCATGCAAAATCTCATGATATTCATTTTCTTGAGAAAATTCTTAATTCGAAGGTGATTACTTTATTTGTTTGACCAAAAAATATCATTCCACCTCAACTTAGTGTTTTCATAAAATCTTCCTGCTGGAAAACTATTCATATAGGGAGAAAGACCGATAACTATGGCTTAAGATAACTTGAAAAATTAACACAATATAGTTTAACATATGACACTTTAAAAACATTCAGGTATAGTTTGTTTGGTCACCACCGGGAATCGAACTTGGGGTCCTCGAATTGCAGACCAAGCACTCTATTTAGTGTTTATTTTAAGGAGGACGACCTCGGGGTGACACGCACAATGCACAAGAGAACAACAACAAAACTTACAACATACAGATAGGGACTAAAGTGTTTAATCCAAATTAGAGTTAGTTCCATCAATAATTCTGCAAAGTGATTAGGATAAGTAACAGTGCGAAAAATGAAATTAGGCCTGCAAGCCATAGGTAATTTAGGTAAAGCAACTTGTTTGATCTGTATTTTAATTTATACTTCAATCAATAGTTTAAACATGTGATCTTGCTCCATCTTAACGTAGTAAAAAGCTAACCAACTGTGAATTATCCTCTTGTGAGCTCAAACTTCTGCTAGTTCCAATTCCAAGTAATATACGATCTTTCTCACTATTGAATCTTTCGCCATTGATGAAGCATCATTTTAGATAATTTTTATTCTGTTTTAAATTTTGATTTTACAAAAGATAAGAAAAAATTTTGAAATAGAGCCAAACGATCTAATTTGCAGTGTATGATTGTGATAATTTTTGAGTAGCAAAAAAAGTAAGTCTTGTGACTTGATGGTAGTTTTATCGACATAAACGGATATCGCCCAAACATATTATCTTTTGAATCAGGCGGTATGCACGATTTACAGTATCGTTCGTTAATTTTAATTTTAGGGAAATCTGCACGACTCTTGTGGGACTAATTTTACTGAAACACATTTTAGAATTCATGGCTATTAGGAGGAGGTGTATGCTCGAATTCTTAGAGCTTGTTTCAGATAAGCGAATACACCTAGCCACAACATAGCAACCAAAATATTCAGAACTATAAGATTCCCTTGAAATAAATTTAGTACATGGGCTTTGAATAATAAACCAGGCGGCCAAAGTTTAGAATTGATTATATGTAGGAAAGGCTGCTTTTTCCAACACTGAGGCGATATGATATACAAACGTACAGGTCACCATTTCTTGCTTTTGGTACTATTTTAATTACATTGACATTATTAAGTAGAAACTCGCAACTAATAAATGCTTTAAATTATCGCAGCATATAAATTAATTCTATATTTATTAAAATTACCGTCTGCGGGTTTCACGACACTATAGGTTTCTAAGAACCACTTTGAATTAACGAATAAGATGTTGCAATTATTTAGATGATGTCGGGATGTTGACTAGTTTCTATAACAGCACCGTTTTTAATTTATTTTTTGAAGCGCATCTGGAGTTTATTGCGTTTTAGCTATAGGTCGAATTGCAGAGCTATAGGTGCTATGTGGAGTTTTGCCAATTTTAAAACTGAAGGTACACTAGTTAAAGATTCAACTTAGATCCAGCAGAAGCCATCGATGTTTGTTTGAGCTTTAACAGTTTTTTGCAATGACTAGGCTTTTGTTTTGTAAGTATTTTAACTTGGTACAATGGTACAAATTCTTTTGGCACAACTGTCTTGATGACAGCATGATTACTGCATTCATTTTGTCTACGGTTGTGAATCTTTCTTTCTTGGTTTAGGCACGTGCAATTTGGTAATTCAGGAGAGCGTATTTGCAAATGGATAGCAATGAGGCATTAAGTGCGAGTCCGGTTTCTGTTAAATTAAGTGAAATTCCGAAACCCTTTCAAATTTTTTTTGACACAATCCAAAAATTTTACTTTTTACTCTTTACTTTTTACTCTTTCTTAAACCGGTTTAGTGCACAAATCTCTCAATATTTTGAAGTTTGTCGCTTAAAAGTTGGTTTCGCGAGAGCGCCATCTAACAATGAATGTTAAAATTTATAAATAGGACAATGCCATTTAGTACTGTGATACAATGATAGATGCCGCTTACTTTTTTAGTTATCCCTTTCGAGTTCAACAAATCTTTTTTTTGTTCCTATTTAAGTTCAAAATACACAAATGTGTATGTAAATAATGACAGGTTGTAATGGCTTCCGAATTTTAACGGATATTAGTTAAATGGGAATTCTTAAAAAACCATAATAATTTGATAACACATAAATTAAATAACATTAATTATTTCTTTTTGATCACATCAATTATTTTATTATTATTATAGTTAGTGTTGTTTTTCGGACGAAAACAAAATTAAGCGATATGCACAAATGTATATTGTGGTCTTACACATAATTCTATGTTTCACACATTCGTTTCTCGTAATTGAAACTTACATACACAATTGTGTATACGGGTGGAAATGCACGGTCAAAGTTGGACTTTTGAGCAGTATAACGCGCCTATACACGATGCTAAGTGCACCATAACAGTACATATTACAGTGACCTGCTATCATTCCGAACTTAAATCCAATGGAAAATCTGTGGAACATTCTTAGTCAGGGAGTCTTTAAAAATGGACGACAATTTACTTAATGATTGGAGCTTAAGACAGTCCTTCAAGAGGAATGGGCAAAATTAATATTTACTATTCTCCAAACGTTAATAAATTCCACGATGATAGATGGATGTTATTAACTAAAATGGATATCCTACAAACTACTAAAATGCACTTTTTGTTAGTATTTTTGTTATTAATGAATAAAATCAGTGAATTCTAAGTTTTGTCCTATTTATAGCTATTTCCTTCGACCAATCAGAATAAACTGCTATACATAACGATATAGGTACAATGTAAACTAACCGGATTGAAATCTACATGCAATCTGCATTGACAAATGCGTTATGACGAAAATGAAAATTAAATAAAGGTTTGTTAAAAAAAACCAAAAAAATTTAATTGTCCCATATAGCTATTTCGCGTAGTGTAGTTGAGGTCAGTAGGTTATTGATGTAACAAGAAAACAGTGTAGCAGACAAGAGGACGACGATAGCACACCATTTACCTCATGTGAACTTATAGTAAATCCATCCAAGACAATTTTCTGCTGGATAAATAATTTGTTATTCGAGAGAATAAAGTTTATTTATTAAACAATCATTCCAACTCTGTCATATTCTTTTAAAATACCCAAAGTTATACAGTGCTAGATTCTTCAAAATGTTCAATAAATCGCATTGATCCACCAATGCGAAATTTAAATCATGAGTTCATCTGACGAGCGTATTTTCCCGCAAACTACATTGAATATCGTGAAGAAAGGCATGCACAACTAAAGATGTCCTATACCCTGTAAGATTAGTAGACGATACATTCCATTACTTTCGACAAAACAAATAACAGTGCAAACGGTCGATAGTTTGTAGAAGATGATTTGTCACCATTTTTAAAATCGAAGAAAATACACCAGTCTATATTGGCAGTTGAAATAGTTTGATAAGTGGCTTGAGTACAATTGCTGGAGTACCATCAGGTTCAATTGATTTATTTAGGTTAAGTTTGTTTAGAATTTTTGAAACCACCCTGAAACGGAAAAATAATTTGAACAAAGTTGAGTGAACTATTGGGTGAATTGGACGGCTTTCGTTTGTTGTCGGAAGAGTATAGATGCTGAAGTAAAATGTGATGCGAATTATTATTTTTTTGAATGATAGTTTTATACTATGTATTCTTACAAAATCAAGAAGGTACATATGTTTTGGCAGTAAAATTTATTTTAAATAATTCTCCAAAGTACGGAAAGGATCGAGTATTTGAACCAGAATTTAAAATGTTTTTCATGTTGTAATGAACCTTACGATGATATTCTAGTTTCAACCTAGTTATTGAGGCGTTTGCTCTATTTCGAGCTATTGGAAGGCTAGCAAGAATTTAATTTGAACGGCAATTTATGCAATTTAAATGGGTTACCATTTTGATGTAAACTACAGTCAGAAAAAAGTCTACTTCCAAATACTTAGTTAAATTAATTTGGTTGTTTTAACACAAAATTTTGAACTAGATAAACCAAAACTCTTGTTTAATTTAGAAACATGGTATTTTCTTACTTGGTTACTACAAAAAGTGAGTGAAATTTGAGTTACCAGGGGCCCAATTTTGGTCGAAAACCCGGAATAATATTTATGAGTTTTACCTTTGTTTCACATACGTACTAGACGTAAATTTTGAATTTTGCTGCTGTTTGTATCAAACAATTATATGATTTAATGTTTTAGGTCTAGTAGGTAAGTGAAACAACTGTAATTCTCATGATTTTTATTCCCATTTTTTGACCAAAATTAGGCCCCAGGATGTTGGCACGTAGTTTGGTTTAATTTAACCAAAAACAATTTTGTTATGTGAACAATATTCTTGTTATAACTAACCAAGTATTTTGGTTTATCTTAATTAGTTATTTTGACCTATACATAAGTTTTGTCATATAAACTAAGACTTAAATTCTAGCGAATCAATGAAATCCGGTAAATCATTGTGATTATAGTTTGAATGTAAGTTCAAAGTATTTTCAATATTTTTGTAGTTTGATCACTGCAGTCTGATGAGACGATCCAATTTTTTAATATAAAAAATTCAACGTTTCATTATTTCGAAATCAAACTTCCAAGGTGTTGGTTTGGTAACCCCACCTTGATGTAATATTTTCAACCTAAAACGTTTGCAACATTTACCGCCAATTTTGTTTCATCTACTAAGAAGATTTGGTAGAATTTACTAGTAAAATAATAATAACTAATTATTAGTAAAATAATTTTTACCCTTGGTTAATTTAACAAAATAGTTAGTCACCGTTACAAATTATTTTCCATTTCGATCCATTAAATTAACCATATGTTTTTGGTTATATTAACTAAGTTAAAAATTAAATAACTACGATTTGGTCATTTTAAATTAAAATTTTATTCAACTAAGGTCTTGTTCGTTTTTTAACTAAGAGATTTGGTTGATCGAAAATCACCAAGATTTTGGCAAAATAGACTCAGATTTTTGTTTGTTTTGACCCAAGTTTTTCTCTGAGTGAGTGACCTTTAAACCATTCTGCTAGTGTTTGTCTTCATATTTATATTGTGTATATTGTGGAATGAAATAATTTATCCCTACTTAAATTATTCATCTAATGTTGAGAAGCTACAACTACTTCATTATTGATAAAGCAAATCGTTCAGTCAAATGAACTGAAAACTTCATTCACTATATTAAACCTAGCATTTTGAAAATGCCCGATAAGCATAGGCCGAGTGTACTCAAAAATTCCGGGATAGTTGGGAGCCTAGCTAATACCAAAGCATGACCGGAAAAGTCAAAAGGAGTATTCACGACAGCGGAGTATTCCTTGATACTGAAGTCCAATACTTGTAAACGCACCACCACAGTTGAATGAGGTTGTCTTGCAATTCGCCAGTATCGTGCATTAGTTTAGTCGTATGAACATTGTTTATGTTATCGCTAGAAAAATTCAGTTTTTTATTATGTTCGTTTCGACGAAAACATTCAAAAACCAGGGAATATGTGATTTGCTATTATTACATTATGCCGTCGGTTTGTTAAAAACGACTTGAACTAACTGTTGTATTCGGATGAAAATCCGAAGAGGAGCTTTGGAAAGCTCTATGATAACAAATAGAGTCAAATTCTGTACAGAAATCAGAGCAAGGTATGTCTCCATCATGATGATTTACAGTCTCATTTATTACTTTTTTGGCAAATTCAGCCGAGTTAGAAGGTAAAGGGCATAAATCCATTTGATTGACAGATATACAGATGGCACTCCTTTGTAACATGTTCACTCTGATGACATCATCACATCTGCCCGATTAAAAATTTGATTAGATAGATTGAAAAAATTCAGAAAAATGGCCACAAACATACACAAACAATGTTATGGAAACAACTTTTGATATAGAATTCCAGTTTTAATCATATCTTATTAGATAAAGTTTGTACGTTCGTTACTTATTATAAATTACGTCTTTGTAAAATGCACGTAGAATATCAAAATATAATTTGTCAGCCTTCTACTTTAAAACCTATGGCTAGACCTATATATATTTTTAATTTTAACCAACATACTAACCATATACATACATTCACCCTATATGCTGTTCGACTCAACAATAAATTTTTTCAATAGAAAATAGATTTTCTAAAGAAGATGAGTATTTTCGTATTCAAAATAACCAGAAAAAGTTGGAAGGCGAAAAATTTTGTTCTTCATTCCTTCATCAATCCATTTATGTATGTACGTACATAAATAAGGAAATAGTTTTCCTTTCTTTTGATTTTATGTATACGTGTGTTGAGTTTATATATTATGCTGGTTGCATAGATTATTGAGAACAGGAAAACTTAAATTTTAATTTCAATTTAAAAATGAATGATAAAGAAAAACTTTATAATTTTTAATTTAAATTTTCTTTTCGTCTTATTTTGGGAGAACAAATAACAAGGAAATGACTCTTTTTATTATGAATAAATTATTAGAAAATCGTTTAAATTTTTTTGTTGGTTGTCTTGTGTTTGCGGTTTGGGAAAACTATTTTGTAATGAAACTGATAATGGAAGTTTTATGTTTTTATTTGTATATGATCAAATTTTGTACTTTGAATGTGTCACGTAAGTTGTTAAATTGTAGAATCCGGTGAATTGCACAAGGAAAATTGATTTAATGGAAAGAAAAACATTTCATTTATATGTGTATAATACCCATAGAATGAGACGGATTAAGTCGTATCATTTTCTACTCGGTTACAGAACTTTCAATTATTTTTTATGGCTTTGTAATCATACTGTATAAAATATGTTTTGATTCGAATCAACCGTGTGCTGTGTGTTGTTTTTAAACTTATTCCAAAAATGTAAAAGAAAATAGCATTTTATAAAAATTGTATTCTGCGCAAAACAATTCAATGGTATTCAATGTACCAATGTATTATATAATAATAGAGACGAGATGAAAAACTAAGCTTGGTATACACGGAATATTGTTAGCAATAGGTAGGAACAGAATAAAAAAAATGCTATTAGATGAAATTTGGTAGAAACTCAATATGGAAAGACTTATTTTTGAGTTTTAAATTCATAAAAAACAGCAAACATTTTCAATAACAACATTGAACAAAGTATTGAAAATATTTTTTTATATAGAATTTCACGTAAAAAGCTTATTTGTGTTGTTTTTGGTTCAAACCAAATTCAGTGGAAAGATAAAAAATTCGGCGAGCTAAGCGACTTTTATAATTTGTGGTCGTTCATGTTTTTCGATTGATATTGAAATTATTATTTGGTTTTACTGTATTAACAGCTGTACATAGAATCCCCTCTTACAATCGCTTTTAAATTTTCTAACGTATCTTCAATAGAGATCTCAATAACATTGTGCATTTCGCAGTGGTGCTTAGAAACGTTTAGTACTTGGTTCTAAATAATATTGTCCGATTAAAATTGGCTGAGCTTTGATTAGAGTAAAGGTTTTCAGGTTTTGGTTAGAGTAAATGAAAACTTATATTTATATGGTACTTGACGGAACCCAACGTTAATGACGCAATTTTTAAAGAAATGTGGTAAAAATTGAAAAATACCAATCGATTTTAAGAATTTTTGCCCGTATTTCTATCACAAACGAAATTCTTGTTTCTTTTTTTGCCTATACCATAGGCAAATGATTGCCGTCGAATTTTATACTTTTATGATTTGATCTCCTTTTAGCCAATTGATTTGCATTCTTATCCTACTCGGACAATGCTATAAAAGTAATTTCCCTTGTTTATGTTGTTATTTACTATTATAAAAAAGGTTTTAACTTACCTAACTAATAGCTAGATGCAAATCGAATTTTAATTGGTGATGTTAATAAACACAACTAAGACCCTCTGAGTGCAGAATTCAGCGCCGATCCACCGTCCATGTCAATGTACAGGTTGACATGGAGCTTGCAATGTGCAGGTGGTATACTGTAGTTGTGTGAGTAATATATAAATATAGAGTGCTTGCTCTGTTATCGGGGGTCCAGAGTTCGATTCCTGGTGGTGGCCAGTAAAAACAGTTGCGACTGGGTGTTTTTAACGTGTCATATGTTATTTATCGTCGCCCATTTTCAAATCGTTCGTCCATTTTCAAATTTACAGGTTTACTGCCATAGTAGTTACGGCTTTGTCCTTAATATTTTATTTTACAACGTTCTGAATGAACTGTATTCACTTTGATAATAATAAAATAAACCTAACCTATACATTGACTATATAGTAGTGCAGAAATGTACTTTATAATTTTTTGTACATATAACAACTTTGGGTTAGCATTTTACCATAGTTAGAAAACGCAATAAACATTGTTGGAGCCCAAAAAAATGTACGGGCTAATTTACCCAATTTACCCCCCACAAAAATTTTGATCGAATCCGAATGTTTTCCTAACGAGATTTTTTTTGAAACGGGAAATGAAAAAATTCACGAGAATTGGAATCTGGAAATAGAGAAATTCACGAGAATTGGTGGTGTAAGGGAAATACGTCAACTTTATATGAAAATAATTATACGTCATATGCAAAAGCAATAGTTGTTGAGAAACCTAATTTTCAAAATACACAAAACAGCGCGAAAAATATTTGAAATATTAATTAGAGCAGAACCGATACGACCAACAGGCAGGAATGATCAGCAAGTTTTATGGGGAACTTTATTTCCAAGCCGTAAAGATATACCCGCAAAATAACCAGTTTACTTTTCAATTTATCAGCTATAGAGCATACAACCTTTCGATATTTTATTACATAAAACGATACATAATCACTAGAATTATCAGAGCCTCCTAAATATAAGAGCCGTAAGATTCCGTCAATTTTTTCCATGAGCTTTCAATAGAGGGGAAGCTTTTTGTACTTTTTCATATCAACCAGTGTATTTTAATAGTTTTTTAGAACCTTTTTTTGTACATAAAAACAACAATGCTTCGTTTGAATTTTCAATGAGATAGGCTAATTCAATATTCGGGAAAAGCATATTTTAAAATTGAATCATATTATGTTGAGATAACGCGAAAACATTTAAATTAGTCTAACACAATTTTTTTTTGTTGAAACAAGAATTTCTTTATATGTGTATGTGTAATTATTTTATTCTTTTCTGTAATTTCAAGTAAATTTATTATAGAGACATCTGTAAACGGATTTAGGAATTACAGAAAGCTCGATTCATAAAATCTCGTTTCAGCTCACGTTTTCTCTCTTTAATTTTGTTATAAATGTGATCGTATTGCTATTAAATCCATCGTTCATTTCGAAAATTCTGATGTGCATGGGACCAGAATTTACTAAATACGTTAAATATTTATAAAACTAAATTTTAAATTGGTTGTAATAGGAATCCGCGGCAGCATCCTGTATTATCTTACTTTACTAACCTACACAACTAAACGGAAAGCTCATTTTTATAGAAAATTATTAAATTTATGCTCCGCTTTAGTTTAAATTTAATAATTAAATAATACATTATGATGGCTGATTTTCAAATATGTGTTTATTGAATATTTTTTAAAAATATAAAATTAAAATTTAGATGATTTGTTTAAATTTTATTCATAAATTTATGTTCAAAAATGTTCCAATTACCACGGGTTCTTATAGTAACTCAATAAAAGCTTCCCCTCTATTTAAAGCTCTACTTTTAATATTACGGCTCTTTAAAATCATAGTTGGCTCTGGAATTATGCGTGGAAAGATTCAATTTGTTTAGAAAATTTAACTAATTATAAAATAATTATTTTTTATAACATAATTTTAACTTATTATTAGTTTTCTATAATAATGACAACTTAATTAAAAACGAGGTGCAAACTTGTCATGTAGTATAATTTAAATATAGATATATCGAAATGCACCAACATGTACCAACTCTAGTACGTGTATCTATCAAAATGCATTAATTTGTCGCAGGCCGGAGTTAAGCACAATATAATTAAGCAATGAATGATGACCTAGAGCCACTAAAAGCAGTACTATAGTTGGAAGCGAATGTTCTTCATAAAACAACCAAATTATATAGAAGGCAATTTAATTTTTCAAATTAATTGAGCTACACACCTCATTGCAAATGAGCTATCATGCTCAAAATGTGGTGTGTAATTCACAAAATTGTTTGTGATTTTGTATAGTTGGACTATGTCCGTAAATAAATAAATAAAAAAACTGAATCAGTTGCTTGCAGGCCGTAGAGCATATGAACAGGATCGTCCAGTTTGTACTCGTGAAACAGTAATAGCTGTAAGTGAAAATGTTCACGAAAAGACAAGTATCTCTTTGAGGCGTCGTTCAGAACAATTAAACGTGTCGCTTACCAAATTTTGTGGCCAAAACTGGATGAAATTGATCTAGATGATTTTTAAAAGGTTTCAACAAGATGGTGCCACATGTCACACGAATAGTGAAACACTCGAGTTATTGGCAACCAAGTTCGATGGTCGCATAATTTCAAGAAATGCTAATGTCAATTGGCTACCAAGGTCATACGATTTAACACCGTTAGATTATTTTCTTTAGGATTTTTTGTAAAGTGTATAGCAATCCAATTCAAGATCTTAAGAACAACATTCGAGCTTAAATTGAAGCCACTGAACTGCTTTTATTGGAAATAATCATCAAATTTGATGTTCGGTAGGTCTGTAATAGGAGACGTGGTGGTCACATGAAGGATATTATATTCCATACATAAATGGCATATAGCGAATAAAAAAATTTGAATTACAGGAAAATTATGTGTTTTTATATAAATAAATAAAAAGAACTAACAGATGGAATACCTCTTATGTTGTTAAAATAGCATTTCACAAACAAACTAACCAATCATCGAAAAAAAATTAAAATGATTTGTTCAATCATTTCTAAAAATTTTACTAGAATAAGATTTATATAAATTTTCAAACCCCGTATTGTCTCTCTGAACGCAACCGGATTGTACTGCTCGAAAAGTAACAATAGTCACGGCACTAATGAACTTTTGAACATATTCATTAATTTATTCAGCAGACCACTCAAAATACAATGCTTATTTCTCAAGGAGTGAAACTTCATTACAATATATCTTTTGGTCTAGAATATTATCGATAAATTTACTTATGTTGTGTCATCGATTGCTACTTACTCAAAATTCGTACAGTTTTTGCGATTCTGTGTTTGAGACTTGATGAACATTTTCCGGTAGGATGATGAACAATTTCCGGTAGGGAATGCACTAGGACTACACACATATATTTTTAACGCGATGCTCTCTGTAGCGTATTGATATTCGATTTTTCCTCGTTTTGTCTTTTTCTATTCACTGTAATTTTATTATATGCCGTTTCATTTTTAATCTGTTGTTTTGAAATGTCTTTCTGTTTCCCTTTATTAGATGCAATTGAGCTATTCCCCCATATTTTTTTTAAACTTTATTTAAGCTTTAGCGGATAATAAAATATCTTATGTTCGTTTAATTAATGACGCAAAATGAAAAATTTCCGGAAAAACCTAATAAGCCTTATTATGCAAATCAATCTTTAAATTGATTTTAATGAAAAGTATTTTGAGACATTTTTAATTGAATTAGGGAGAGATTTGACCCGTTATTTATGTGGTTACAGCCATTTCCCGGAGGAGAATGATTTTGTTCCATCCATTTGCAATTAGTTTTATACTGTTCCCATATGCAGTCTCAGAAAATTTGTACTAACCCAAGCAACAATTATTTATTTATTGGAAAAATAAAGCGAATTTTGTGTCGAAAATTAACAGAAGCAAATTCGCGTAATATGTACCTACAAAAAAGCCAACATAATCCTAATATTTACAAAATTTAATGCTTAAAATAAGAATAATAAATGTAATAAAAATCTTACAATAATATGACTAAGATATTAATAAATACAATAAAAATAGTAACAATAATATTTAAACTTCAACTTCAAAACATGTGACTAAAGTACAACACTTTTTATGTAATAACTTTGAAGAAAAGGGTGATATCAACAGTTTCAAAAAGCCATTAACCGTTTAACTCTAGGTAAAAATTACTTCAAATGAATGTCCTTCCTAATGTAAATTGGTAACGCATTAAAAAAGGTTAGTGCAGCGATAAGAATAGAGTGACGGAAGTGGTTGATTTAAAATCTTAGGATGTTACACAGAAATTAATGGTTACCGCGAAAATTGTAACGAAAACCGCCTCTCATAATTCGATTAAAAAAAACTCTCAATACCTTATAAACATACAAATGTTTTAACGGTAAGATATTCGTTGTAAAGAATATATTCCAAGATGGTTCAGTTCTTGGTTTCATTAGAAATATTTTCAATATCATTTTCTGTTGAACATATAAAAGATACAAAGTAGCAGCATAACAACCACCCCAGCTCGACAATACATACTCCAATTTAGCCATAACTAGTGAATGGTAAGAAATTTTTAACGCCGGAGTAGGACAATAGTCACGAAGGAGGTAAAAAATTCTAGCAGTTGATGACAGATACTGGTTGACTGAAATAGCATGCGTTTTCTAATTAAGACAATTGTCCAAGTGAATACCAAGACAGTTAAACGAGTCAACTGGTTCGATGTGTAAGCACTCAGAGTGGCAACCAATTGTCGTAGATTCAGACCTTCTGTGATTAGTCACTCGCGGCAAGAAAGACATATTAAAGCTACCAGACAATTTAAACAACATGAATTTAGTTATCCGGTTCTCCAGGGTTCAGTATTAGGCTCTTTGCTATTTCTCATATACTAACTCTGTGTTTAAATTGAATCTTCATGGTCATTCTACCGGGTTTGCTGATGACATAGCTTTGGCTTATTGTGGGAATTCTCCCAGTAACGTTATTTCGATGATCAATTGTGATCTAAAAGCTTTACTTTCATGGTTCAACAAGCATCGCCTGAGCTAAAGGCGATGCTTGTTGAACCATGAAAGTAAAGCTTTTAGATCACAATTGATCATCGAAATAACGTTACTGGGAGAATTCCCACAATAAGCCAAAGCTATGTCATCAGCAAACCCGGTAGAATGACCATGAAGATTCAATTTAAACACAGAGTTAGTATATGAGAAATAGCAAAGAGCCTAACACTGAACCCTGAAAAACACCAACGTCAATAAATTTCGGATCTCTTAGCTTATCATTTATCTTAATTTTCGCCGATCTACCATCTAAATACGATGCTACCACTTATTTGAAACTCCCCTAAACCCTATGTCATACATAATAGAGAGCAGAAGCTTGTGATCAACCATATCGAAGGCTTTAGCTGTATCAATAAATAAAGCACCGCAACTATTACCTTCATTTAAACCAATATTGATTGTATTTAGGAATTCCAACAAGGCCTGTATTGTATTTAGGAATTCGAATTGGCCGATTCCATTGGCCGAACGGTACTCATAGCTTGATGAAAACCATGTTGATGAAAACCTATTTTATAGTTACCTTCGTCAAGACGATTACCATTCTTGAGAAGAGGAATTATCGTTGCTGTTTTCAGTCGATTAGGTACAACTCCCAACTCAAAGGAAAAGTTAAAAATATGTGCAAGAACGGGATTATTATGCCCAGCAATGGCTTTTAGTATATAATTACTCTGGCTAACATTATCAATTGAGTATTTAGGTTCTATAGCAGAAATAATTGAAAAAACCTCATAACTAGACACTGGGGTCATAAAAAACGTTTTCGCACCGATATCAAAAGGTAAATCCAAACTAGATGACGTGTTGCTAGAGTAAAATTTAGCACGTAAATCTTTAGCAACACTGGAAAAATAACAATTAAACTCATTAGCAATTTCTAAATCACTCGTGAGAAGTTCTCTGTTTTGTGCTAAAATAGATTTGACTTGTGACGTTTTAGGTTTACGAGTCAGAAATCCGTTCACTAAAATCCAGCTTTTTTTCTTCACCGCGGTTATCTGAAAAACGCTTAGAATAATAGCTTTCCTTTCCTTTTTTGATATCTACGTTAATTTAGGTCCACATTCAGTTTATTTCTTTTATTAACACGTGGCGCAAGGTCAAACGAGATCCAAGGCTGCAGGTGTTTGATTTTAGATGAGCAATATAGATGTAGTAGCGTTCTAAAATAGTCGAAATTTTATCCAAAAATACCTAAAGAGCTAGCGATGGATTATCGATGTTATAATTGAATCCCCAGTCCATATGATCCAACATTTCATATAAACAACAAAAGATTGAGCTTCTTTCTTCTTTTCAATGGAATTTTGGTTCACATTAGAGCCTGATAAAAGTATCGGAGAACCTTAAACCATATCTCAATCAAGTGGTGGTGAGGAAATTTTTAAGTCCACAGCCGACGCTGTTATACATGAAAGATCATTAGACCTGCAGGCATGTCAAAGTCGCGGCCCGCCGCACAACTATAATCTTTTCATTGAAAAATTCAAAACACCATCAAAAAAAAAATTATTTAACAAAAATATAAAAGTAAAAAATAAGTAAAGTTTCAAAACAACCAAATAATTTTACATACTCATATACAATTCAAAGAGAACAGTAATAAAAAATATACGCATAACCCACTATGCTTCTTGATTTATTTATAAAATCAATGAAAAAGAGAGAATTTACTTAAAATCATTGGAAAATATAACTGCAAGAATGCGTGAGGAAAAGTTGATCGAACTAAAGGCAGTTCTTTGTAAACAACAAAGCATTTTCACTAAACCAATTGCAAAAAATGGCCGCTGTAAAAGCTGTAAGATCAAGTTATCGGTTATCGCATGTAATTACAAAAAAATCAAAAGCATTTATGGAAGATTAATTCATTAGTGAATGTTTAATAATAGCAGCTGAAGAGTTACGCCCCGATATGATAAATAAATTTAAAAGCATAAGTTTATCCCAAAATACAGTTGCGCATAGAGTCACTGACATTGCTTCAAATTTAAGAGGCCAACTTCGCTCAGTTGCATTAAATTTTGAAGTGTTGCATTAAATTTTGAAGTGTTCAATTGCAATCGATGAGAGTACTGATTTAAGAGATACAGCAAAATTGGCCTTTTTATTCGAGGATGTGAGAGGAATATGACAAAAACTGAAGAGCTATTAGAAGTAATTCCTTTGCATGGTATAACAACTGGAGAAGATATTTTCAATGTACTTATGATTGCTATTAAATATATGATCTTCCAATGAATAACTTGGTATCTTTGGCAACTGATGGGGCCCCTTCTATGACGGGACCTACACATGATGTCATTGGTAGACTAAAAGCGTATGTTAAAACCCAACATAATAAATCTGTTCAATACTTCCATACACTATTCGCCAGCAAATCTTATGTTCAAAAATATTTAAAATTGATAATGTATTTAAAAAAATTGTTAATTCTATTCGAGCACGCGGATTAAACCATTAGGAATTTACGTCATTGCTAAAAGGTGTGGAGTCTAATTACGAAGATTTGCCATGTTATACTGAAGTTCGTTGGCTTTCTCAGTTGACATTACTGGGCATCTCAGTCAACTCAGTATTAACCTGCAGGGCAGAAACATACTCATAACACCATTGTATGACCAAATAGATTCTTTCAACAAAAGATATTCCTGTGGAAAATACAAATAAAAAAAAAAAAATTATCAAATTTTTCTGGTTGTAAGACTCTTTTGCTTAAATATCGAGAATTAAAATTTAAAAAATGAGAGAAACAACTAAAAATGTTGGAAGAAGATTTCGAAAAGAGGGTTTCGGATTTTCAAACTACCGGGTCTCATTTAAATATTTTTTGCTCTCCGATGTCGGTTGACATTGAAAATAAGGTCTGTCGCGTAAATTATAGAAACGATTTTATTGTTTATCTTTATTTTTTGAAAAGTACAGTTATTTTCAAACAAAGTAAACTAGTGTTATTTTCGTTAGTTTGTGACAGAAGTAAAAATGGAATATCAAAGAGAAGTTGTTCACGTAAAAATTGTGCATGAATAGCAGAAAAGTAAACAAACTTCGTATTCCGTGATCGCAAAAATTGCAAAATAAGAAAATCAAATGTTTGCAAGACGATAAATCGATTTCTCAATGAAGGCACAGTAAAATCAAAACCAAAAAGTGGGCGGCCGAGAGGAACGCGAAACAAGAAATTAGAATTAAACGTTTTAAAGACATTAAAGAATACTCCTTCTATGTCAGTTCGGGATATTGCAAAGAAACATAGAACAACAAAAGATATGGTTCAGCGAATCAAAAAAAATCATGGACTAAAAACTTATAAGAAGCAGAAAATTCCTAAACGGTCGAAAAAGCAAACAAATGTTGCGTTAACACGAGCAAAATTGCTCTACAAACATCTCATCAACACATCTCCGAGCTGTTTACGTACCTCCATTTACGTACCTAAAAATGGATTTTTCAACATTACCTGGTCCTCAATTTTATACAGCAAAACCTTTAGAAGTACTGAATGAATCGATCACTGCAATTCGACAAGAGAAATTTGGAGAAAAGCTGTTGGTCTGGCAGGCGATCGGTCAATGTGGTTTTAAAAGCATCCCGTTTTTCACAAAATCGACAATAAATACTGATAACTACATACACTTGTACGAAAGCGTAACAATTCCACATTATTCTGGCCGGATTTGGCTTCGGCGCATTACGCAAAAAAAACTTTGGAGTGGCTAGCCGCAAACAATGTGAATTTCGTACGAAAGGAGATGACTCCTCCGACTGCTCCAGAATTGCGCCCAATTGAGAGATTTTCGGCAATTATGAAACGGAATTTAAGAAACGATGGCCTAACTGTGAAATCAGTTGAAGAATTGAAAACAATTTTTTGATCAATTGAACGAAAAATGGATGGAAGGAAAAATTCGAAAATTCCAGAGGCATCCTCTTTTGGATTAAACTAAATATTTTTTTGTAAAGCTTTATCAATATGAAATTAAAATAAAATTTAACTTCAATAATTTTTTATGTAAATGATTCAGTACAGTTGTTTAAAATGGTTTCGTTACTTTACGCGACAGACCTTATTGATGAAAATTGGCAAATGGAGTTTATAGAACTACAATGCGACACCTTATTGAAACAGAAATATAAGGAAATTAGTATTTCGGAATTTTACGGGCGTTACAATTAATTACATCAAATTACATGCAGACCGTTTTCCAGGAATTCGATATTTTGTAATACGCATATTATCCATGTTTGGTAGCACGTATATTTGTGAACAGCTTTTTTCACAAATGAAGATGAATAAAGCCAAAATTTAATACCAGATTTTGGTGATTTGAAAAATGAGATGCATTATATCGAGCAAAAAATAATTTATATTCTTTTTATTAATAAATATATTTTTATAAATGTTGTGTTTAGTTTCTTTATGGTAAATTTATATCCAATTTACAACACTCAAAATTTGAATTTTTAAAAAAACTAAATAGATGTGGATTTGGAATACAATTTTCAAAGAATTTGGCCCGTACACTGAAATGATTTTGACATGCCTGGACCTAAGCAAAAAAGCAGTAACCCGCGTTGAAGTACCAATCAATGATTCAAGCCCAAAACTAGTCTTAAGGTTTATATAGTCAATGCTGCTGCTTAGAAATCCAAGAATATCAATCTTAATGTCTCCAAAAATAAACAGATTTTTCGACCTAATACTGCCCAAAACCTCGGCCACTTCCCGAACAAAAACATTCACAGCTATAGATTGAAGCCGATAAATGCATAAAAGACATATAAATCAGAAGGAAATCTCCATTCAACCTTAATGACATTGGCTGATGGTAAATTATGGGCCCTTACTGAACAATCTAAATTTGAATCAGAAAAGGCAGCAACACTACCAGGTCTATACGAATCATTGTACGCACCAAACAACGTATAACCATTTAAATTATATGCAGACGTGTGTGTGAACCCAAATTTCACTCAAATATATAAATGAGGGCCTTGTATTATATGCATTAATATTGGCAACCAATACGTCAACATTCTTTCAAAGGCTTCGAGCATTTTGACGTACAATTAAAAAATCCGCAAAATCACAATTATGTATTTATAAAAACTAAAAAGTTTATTGAACCGTGAGAAATGTACTGAAAAATAAAATACAAATACAATCAATACGTCTAAATGAGCAGATAATTGTAACAAATTAATTTGCAATGTTAACGTTATATTCAACTGTTGATATGATATCGAATTCAAAGTTATTACATCACACGACGGTAATGAAGATATTCCAAAATGTTTATAAGTATCATACAAAAAGAATAGTCTGAATTAACCAATAGAATATTAGATGCGCCTAAAAGTCTTAAAAGTGTAAACGAAAAAATACTTAAAATTACTGAGTTATGAAGTAGAAATATAATAATTAAGTAAATAATAAATAGTTTATGAAATAATAATATTAATAATAATGGTAGTAAGAACAATAATAAATGGCCAAAATTCAATCGATATAAAATAAAATACCAATTGTTTGACGTTAATAAGTTGCTATTGCATCAGCAATTGTCTCTCTCTGCCACGCGCACTAACTTTTCAAAACTTAATTTGTCAAAATATTTAGAAAATTCCCAATTAATTATCGAGTTATTTTATTCTTTGGTGACGCCTGAATCCTGAGATAGAAGTGGCCCAAATAATATCCAGATTCAACGTCACACAATCGGTTGAAAATGAAAAGCGAACAGCTGTTAAACATCATTTTCCAAAAACAAGCACTCCAAAAGTAGCTTCAGAAATAGAGAGAATATGCACTTAATAAAACTATCTACAACCTAAACATTAGAAGGCTTTGTGGAAACATGGATATCATGGCCGTGTGACACGCAAGAAGCCATTTATTTCGGATGTCCATTCCAAAAAAAGAATTGAATTTGCAGAAAAATTAAAAACAAAAGACTTCAACTTCTGGAAGACGGTAGCTTTTATGGGTGAAAGAAAATCCAACATTTCCGGGGCCGACGGGAGAGGTAAAATTTGGAGAAAACTTGCTACAGCCCTGCAGCCAAAACACATCGTCCCAATTATTAAACATGGTGATGGTTTAGTTATGGTATGGAGTTCAATGTTGGCGAGTGGGGTAGGTAAACTTGTTTCATTTATAAATGGAAATATGGATCGCTGGAAATACTTGGATATCCTGAAGAACAATTTGAAACCATCCGTGGAACAATTGGGGCTTGGGCCACCATGAGTCTTCCAGCAAGACAACGATTATAAGCACACGGCACACATTATGAAATAATAAATTGTGTATAACGTCCGATGTAACTGGTTTAACATTGGCCACTCCAATCGCCTGACCTGAACCCCATTGAACATTTATGGGGTCTATGACCTGGAACGTCCAATTAGAAAATACAGAATTACTAGTAAAAAAAAGTTACACGAAACAATAATGAAAGAATTGGATACAATTTCACCGGAAGTAACCAAGAAGTTAGTAGAATCAATGCCTAGAAGACTGAAAGAGGTTAAAAAAAATAAAGGAGAACCAACTCGATATTAAAATAAATATGAAACATAATTAAAATAATGATGTAAATGATTTTAAAAACAATCAAGGATCATACACTTCTAGCATAATCATTTTCGTTGCAAAAAATCCTAAATTTTGGTTTTATTATAAACTTTCTATTTTATATTTTTCGATTTGTTAATTTGTAAAATTATTTGATCGAATAAAAAACTTCAAAATGAATTCTATAATCCTTATATTTTGCAATTTTATTCCCAAAATCAGTGTGTATGTACATTTTCGTTACATAGTGTACTTGTAAAAAAATTTTATTAGATCTTAAAAATTCAATCTAAGCGTATTTATTGATGTAAACTACATACGAAATGAAATGCTATTAAAGGATATTGCCTTGTTGGCCTACATAAATTCATATGATATTGAAACCATTATAACTGTAAAATAAAATAACAAAAATTAATCTGATTTTATTGTTAAAACTTTCCAACCTAATTCCGATTTAATTCAACCGAAAAATAACCATTTATGCTTTTTTAATCTGAAAAAATTTAGTTTTTTTGGAACGTATTTTGGTATGGTTTGCAGGCAAAACAAAAACTATCTCGAAATAAAAAGTAAACGATTTCCATTGTAATTGGAGAAATGGATTTTAACCCCTTGTTTCTACTGTACATATATACCCAAACAAATTCCCATAATTTTCATACCCAATAAGACAATCGTTTGGCTAAAGCTCAACTTTATGTAATAACAAAAAAAACTGTAAGATGCAGGTAGATAATTTATAACAAAGAACATGGAACATGCATAGTAAATTGGTTGACCCCAGGAAATATGAACAGTTTATATATTTATATGCTAAGTTCTGTACATTTACATATGAAACATAAACAAATAAAATGTATTAATGTGCTTTAAAAGTTTTCATTTTATTCCATTAAAAAAATACCATCATCTCATTTTATTTGTAACTTCTAACGTAAAAATATAATAAAAATCGAACAAAACTTCAGAATACAGTTTTCTCTCGGCATATTATAATTTTTTGTTTGTAACAAACTGTACTTGCTACCACCCAAGAAAAGTATAAATAAAAAAACATGAAACAAAAATAACTTTTTTTATTAAATAATAGAAAAATATGTTTTGTTTCTACTTTTTATTGCTACTTTTTATTTTCCAATGGAAAATGATGATGACGACGTCGTCGACAGCTACATGATAACAATACAATATTATTTTTTCTATGTTACCATTCTGTGTGTTATGTTTTTATTCTTTAATTCTGTGGGATAAAAAAAGGGATTTTCTTTGAATTTTCATTAAAAAAGAATATGTACTGGTATTAGTAATGTATGAAACAGTCGAACGTCAGGAGTTGTAACAAGAAGCAACATTCATTTTATTGTCCTGAGAAATTCGAACGTTTGTTTGATTGTATTGTATAAGGGGTATCAAATGCATTTTAGGAGTTTTTACGAAACCCAAGGTTTGCAATAGATCAGGGTTTTAAAGAAATAAGTAAATTCTCTACAATCGAACAAAGAAAGTATGTGAAGCTAGTTCGAAAACCAAGCCTGAAAACGCGTAAAAAAATGTTGGTGTGTTTTTTTGCCAAATTTAATATTATCCCAAAAAATTTATTGATAATGCAAGAAAAGCGTAAATTCCACCTCGAAGAAATATTTCGTTGTTGTATTAAAAAATATTAATTATAATATCGATGAAAAGTAATAAACATCACTAGTTTATTTTCTCTAGTTAAAATATACAAATACAATACATTAAAGTAAAATGTGTGTGGTTTGAACACAATTTAAATGTATGGTGTTGTACTATAATATGAGTTATCCTTATTATTTAAAACTCTAAGGAACATATAAAATGTACATACAATCACTCCATTGTATTGGGATTGCCCACAATAATATTAAAAGTTAAAAAGCTTAAACAATAGCAAATTAAGCATTTTGCTCTTATGGTTTCAATGTACTCCAGATTTGATATGAAAAATCGGTTAAATTATTTTCGGAAATTCTAGAGAATCCCAATTTACTTGATTTTTCATTCAAACTTGAAATAGGATCTTATAGTTGTTGCTCCAAAATGAGCATATGGTATGATTTAGGTGATAGATTGAACAAACTTTTGAGCACAAATTCCCGATGAAATTATCTCTCAGATTTCCGCAAATAATTTATTAATTTAATCGATTATTCGTATCAAACCTGAAGTACCTTGAAACCATAAGGGGAAAGTGCTTAAGATCAGGTTCTTATAGTCTTACTTTCACAATGAGCATATGTTATGATTTAGATGATGGATGGCCCTAAATTTTAAGCGTAAATTCCCATGTTATCTTTAGGATTTACGCAAATACAATTTAATCGGTTTTTCATATCAAACCTGAAGTACATTGAACATAATGGATGACAAAGGGAATTTCCAATTCGCAGAATTCAGTGCCGACCTACCGTCCATGTCAGTGTACAAGTTGATATGGAACCTGCAATGCACTGGTGGTATTAATTGACCTTAAAAGGATATTAAATCCACAGAATAATAATTACGTTTTATTTTTTCAATATTTTAATAACATTTGTTATTATTTTAATAATATTTGTTGAAATGGCTGGCTCAAAATAATTAAAAAATTTCAATTTGTTATTAAATTACTAAAGATCTATTAAATCCAGTGCAAATTGAATAAAAAAATTAAAGATTACATTTTCAATTCATGCCATTTATTTTAATATGCAAGTCAACATTTTTCAAGTTAATTTTTATTTTGTAGTGTTTTTCCGTAGACACAATTTTAGGTTTAGTTCCTGGTTAACACAAAAAGATTTTTTTCTAGTAGCGATTGAGTCATCTATGGAAAAACAGTTAAATTTTTTAGAAAGATGATATCTCAACTCAAGTACGGCTTATGGAATTTTTTATCGCCAATCTTCTTTTATTTCTAATTCGAGAAGCTTTTGGGTTCTCTACACCAAGGAAATCGGGTGCCTGTCATAGGAAGTCACAGAATACCATGACATTGCTTTACATTATTCTCATTTATTCGTTTGTTTGAAAAGTCTTCGAACAAACAACAGTTGACGATACCACCTAAGTTTATAAATTCACCGTTTCGATCTAGCTGAAGCGGTTTAATAGTCAAAACTACCGCTTTAAAACTTACCGTTTGAAATGTGTTGGACCAAGTTATAATTACCAGAACATTATTTCATAAATTCAATGCTGGTGACTAATTAATCCTTAGGAAATTCTCGGTTTCACTTTTCGTTAATTTTCCGGGTTGGTGTAATGACATTTCATACCAAATTTCACCCAAATCAGAACGGTCATTCATTGCGTATCATGAAAAAAATATTAAAACTGGTCTGATTTTTACGATGACGATACACAATTTTATTCAAAATCATTGAAGATTGTATATCATAACATTGAGAGTGTAGTTTCCTGAATAGTTTTGCGATCATTTTTCTTACTGGAAATTTTCAATTGTTTCCAATTGCACGGGAAATTCCCAATTTCCGGGTTTGTCAATTCTAAAAATAAAATAAAGAGCTATACATATTACCATTATTTGTACATTGTGTTTTAAAGGGATTATAGTTTTCACTATATTATTTTGCAAAAGCCCCAGCATTTCCGCAACCCTGCAAATCTAGCTCTGGATAGTTGAAAATCGAATACTACTTTGTTCATAGGTGAACTCTCCCCAGTATTTCGGAGTATTTTAACAAGTATATCCATGATGCATGCCGATTATTGGTTTGTCTTGTGTCTCATGAAAATGTCTTTCGAGATAATACAACTATATAGACCGTCTCTTGACTAAAACCAATTCATTTACTCTCATAAAACTTAAAGTATGACCGTCGTAAAATCACAGATGACCTTGTTTTCGCGTTATAATGTACGTAAGAATAGCATTAGTTACTTAAACGAAACAATGCATTCTATCTTGCGATATACACGTTTTATCACTTAATAATTCGTCTCGTAATATTATTATCTTGTTTTATTAACTTAAACATTAAACGAGTAATCTGGCCATATACGTATAAACTGCACTTAAACATTGCGCAAATAAATTTTATTAGTTTGGCATATCTCGTTTATCTTTAAACGAAAAGTGTTTTACATTATATGATGCTCCGCGTAAAGAAGTTAAAATCTCTGTAAAAGATCAAATTATTTTAATTATTATTTTATTCTTTTAACCTTATTATTGATTGAGATTATAACACAATTTATAATTTTCGGCAAATAATGCCAAAAATTATAATTTATGTTATGTAATCCCAATCAAAATTTCACTAAAATTCATAGCCAACAATTTTACCGTGAGTATAATTATTACTACCACTCTAAATTTTTGTTGAAACCGAATGAAACTTTATACAAACTCGTAATAAAATAATTTACTCATATTCTATAAAAGCTTTTCATTTATAGTTCTGAAGAAGGCGGAAAATGAGAAACTCATGTATAATTTGTTTTGTGAAATTAAGTTAAACACAATAAGTGGACAACAATAAGGATTTAACTGATAGTGTACGATTATGTGTTACTTCTAATATATGTAACACATGCGAGTCTAGTCTTACTTATCGGGTGATTGTCTACCACATAATTTATAATTTTTACACTACCAATGCCAGCCAGCCTCCATGTCAATTTGAAGAAGTCGTTTTATACTATTCTATCTAGACTAAGTATATAGCAAAAGCTTAAAGTATAATTTTCAGATTTATTATTTTGTTTAATTATTGTAAAACTAGAAATTACTGGGCTATACTGCCATACAAATGGTTTTTACATACACATTTACAGAACGTACATACATACATAATATGTATAAATTTAATAAATCTTATTTTGTCTGCGTACTACAACTCATTAACATTAGAATCACATAGTTATAATTTACATAAAAGTCTACGAAGGTTAAGATAGTACGAGAATCGAATGAAATATATGTTTATAGAAGAAGTGTGACTTCCAATGTTTCGTACAGTCTGAAAAAAAAACTGTCCAAGAGTGGGTCGGTTTTGGAGGGTTATAAAGAAATATAGAAAACAAAAAAAAATTACTTCTAATCAAAAGATCATACATTCGTTATATGCATAATGAATATTACCATAGAGACAGAATATTTATATCTGATAAGCTCCTTAGATTGGTGCAGATAATAAAAGAAACTATCCTCAAACTGTAATGAATGATATTCTGCATGAATATTTGTCCATGAGAAAGCTCTGTACAAGTACTAAACCCACCACGTACAAGTACTAAACCCACCCAAAAATAGAATTCTGAATGTTTTTAGTACTTTTCTGTTAACAGAAAAACGTGTGCAGTCATTTATGTGTGTATGATGCTTATACTATATAATAATATCGCTCATTTGCTGCAAGAGTGACACAACTCAAAATTCACCCATTTCTAAGTTATGCAAATCAAACGATCCCCAATAATTCATTTTTTCATTATTTTGTATCAAAACTCTATTATGTCGTTATCTTTAGCAAATCGCGATACGGATGAACATTTTAAGATATTGGCTGATGCCACACGGGGTATTACAGAAACCGTATTTTTCTTCGTTTCTTTCCCCGTTTACCTATGATACCGGTTTTAATTGCGGCTTAAACCAATTTTCGGTGCAACCACACTAACACAAACATAAATGAAATAAAAAATATGTCAAGATCCTTACTTATGCCAGCGTTTCCCAAAGTGGGTTCCGTGGCAATTTTTAGGGGCTCCACGAGCTAGTACCAGATAAAATCCGTTATTGGGTACGAAATTCTTTTAAAAGCAATGAAAAGGCAACGGAACTACTATCAGTAGAACACGAGAATTTAATTGAAATTAGTTCGGATACTCGCTAACTTCGAAGAGGTGCCGTTAGCAACTTTGTGCTGTAATATATTTGATGAATATAAAAATTTAGCCATAAAGGCTATTAGAGTTATATTACCGTTCTTAAACAACATATTTATTCGAAACAGGATTTTCCATGAATAGGGTTAGATGAAATTTGAAGAATCGGAAAAGGGTTCCGTGGCAAAATAAGTTTGGGAACCGCTGACTTATTTATTTTAGTTTAAATTTTATTTTCAAAAGAGAGCAGAATAAAAAAAAAATAAAAAAAATTGGAGATGTATATCCCTTTTTCAACCAAAAAAATGGCTCTATTCAAGTCCAAAGATTTGAAGTACAACCAACACAATTGTATGTATAGTTATAGTGTTTTTTCCAGACGAAATAGGTTTGAAAGGTAAACACAAGTGTGTTAGTTGGTTGAAAACACATACAAAACTAAATTTTTGACATAGTACTTTTGCCGTACTCGCACAATTGTGTTAGTGGGCGACAAAAGGGATATACACGGATGAGATGCGAAGAGATTTCAATAATTTTTTTTTTTGTATTTCATTTTGTTACACATACATATACATTATCTATTACGACTAGTTGGCATTGATTGAGAATGTGGAAAAAGGAAAATTCTCATCCCACTATTGGCCACTAATTACAAAGTTATATTTCCTTTACATTGTACTGGGTACACCTTTCACTTGTCCAATATAATATTTTACATCTCTGTATTATTAATAATTATGTACATTACATTGTACAATACCCCAGATTTTGCTTATGTAGATAAAAAGATATTTTCCAAAAAAAATTGTAATTCGAATAAGATATTGAGATAATGATTACAACAATCAAACGTTAAACATTAATAAATATTAGTTGGTCATGAGCATCAAAATTATAAATAAATATTAATAAAATTCTTATAAAATATAAATAAATATTAATAATAAAAAAATTATTATAAACTTACTTAAAACTATATTCAAGACAGCTTTAGAGAAATCGACATAACAGTATGCGTAACTTATACGTAGATGTCACTGGTTGGCAACAAAATATTTTGTTCGGGCCACTTTTGTTTTCTAAAATTCTTCCTTACAAATAAAAATAACTTATCAATGTAATGGTACTGAGAGCTGTAAAAATAAATATACACAAATAAAATTTCTATTTGCAATTAAATTTCTATAGTTACCAGGTTACATTTTGTAAAAGACATCGGGATGTGTTCTGTTTAGGTAAATCTAACATGGGAAATAGTTATTTTTATAGCAAGGATGGTACGACGATTAATGAAAGTCATTGTTAATGATAACAGGTAAGAAACTTTAAACAAATTTTACTGAGTTCTATAACAACAAAGAATTCAAAAGCATTAAATTTATTAATTCTGAAACAATGATAACTTAACAAACGATATGCTTTTAAACTGCTTTTTTAAGGGTGAGCAAAGGATTCGAGGAATACCCAAGGTAGCTATTTGAAAAAATTTTGCAACAACGAACGGCCCCTTCCACACTTGTATTCTTCCATCAGATATTTTCTCGTTAATTTCCCCTTTAACTACAAACTAAATTTGTAGTGGAGATTTTGTGTTGTTAGATTTTCAACAAAAATTTTTTTGATTGATTCTAGTGTTGTTACACACTACCACAAAGAAAATTTAGAAACAAAACAAATATAAAACGATATAAAAATGTACGTTAAACTGAATATTTTTAATTTAATTTTGTTTTTTTGCTAAATATACAGTGCTGAGAAAAAAAAATTGGGCAAACATATTTTATTGCAAATTGGAGTCTTTTTTTGCTAAAATTACAAAACTTTTGAAAGCAATTGGCTTATTGTTTCATTTTAAACACAAGTACGACGTAGTTTTTGAAAAAAAAAATACCTGCAATTTAGGGGCAAAACCCCGAAAAATGGCAAAATGTTCAAAGTACGTTGATTGGAGGTTACTTTACCTCCAATAAATTAAACCCTTATTTTTTTTTTTTTTTTTTTGTTTTTTATTGATTTATAGAAGTTCTATCTTTAATATTAATATTTTGTTGGACCGCCTTTTGTTTTTATTACACCGGTACAACCCGGCAACCGATGTGCAACTCGAAAGCAAGGTCAAGTACTGTCGCGTGGAATACAGTGTCGTCGGAACCGTTTTAAAACTTCATCGGACATAAGACGGGATGTTGAACGAGCAACGGGAAAATAAATTTGAGCCAGCTTAGTGAGAAAAAACCTGTTAAAAATGGTTTAAGAGCACCTAAACCAGTCTAAAAGCTTAAGTTCACATTAGTAGTTGCAAAAGAACGTTTGCTATGGGCCCAGGAGCATGTTTCTTGGACTTCAGAGATGTGGAATGATGTGATTTTCTCCGATAAATCTAAATTCAAGCTGCATGTTGGAGATGGAAGAATTCTCGTAAGAAGAAAACTGGGCGAGAGGCTTTGCAACGAATGTCTTTTAAGACTTCCACCGACAAATGAAGGAGTACTGCTTCGGCAGTAGCAAAGTTCTACCGGGGACCAAATGCCAGTGGTATAAATTGGCTAAAACAAACAATGAATACAACAAATACGGAATGTAATGCCCCAGGTGATACAGCAGCAGATATGCTGACAAATCCACACTCTTCGGAGGCAGGCCCAATAGATTCTGGGGTGGGCCAATCATTGTTTAACCCATTTGGACGATGTTCCAAATTACCAAGATCTTCAACTGAAAATATATTTCAGTACGAGAAGGAAAATGCTGAACTCCGTGAACAACTACGAGAAATAAAGGAATTTACAACTTAATTGAAAGAAGAATTTACAATTTTAAACAAAGAGAATGAATAACTCAAAAAAGCAGTTGAAACACGTGCAGAACTTGGGACGAAACCTAATCCTGCAATCGATGATGACATCAATCCATTCCATACGGATGAAGAAGAATTGGAAAGAGAAACAAATTGGATGTTGAAACGGAGTAAAAGACCAAGTAAGAAAAGGAAAGCTCAACACTCACCAGAAATGGCAGAAACTTTGCCATCAACTTTAAAAGAGGTTTCTAGAAAACAGTTAATCATCAAGAAACAAATAGTTCTAGACCAACAACCAGCTAAACCAAAAGAGAAATCACTTTCACCAATAAATGTCGATGACGTAGAAAAATCATCCGAACGACAACCAGCTCAACAAAATGAAGCACAGACCAAGGTAAAAGCCTCTCCACCGATTTTCATAGTAGGAGTAACGAACTACTCAGAAATCCAAATAGTAAAGAGTACTGTTACGGAACAAGAGTATAAAATTACTGCTCTGAACAATAATGTATGGAAGATTAACACTTCAAATCCAAACGCATACTGAAACTAGTCAATGAAGCTGAATACGCAAAAATATCAGTGGTACACGTACGAAAATAAAAACGATCGTCCCATCAAGGTCATGGCAAGAGGGCTACATTCAACCTGTGAAATTAATTTAATAATGGAGGATCTAGAAAATAAAGGATTTAAAATCCTTGATGCCGTAAACATTATTAAAAAAGGGAGACGTAGCGGAGAGAAGCGACTAGAAGCCGTTTCAAAAAGAGGTCTTCCCCTGTTCATGCTAACGTTTGATAAATCCGAGAAAATAGAAAACATTTACAATATAACTGGCATACTCAACATGCGAGTAAAGATCGAAGTTGTTAAAAGAGGCCGTACAAGAATAGTACAATGTAAAAAATGCCAAGGCTTTAACCATACGGAACGATATTGCGCGCGCGACTATCAAAAGAAGAACCACCAAAATGTATAAATTGTAATGGGCAGCATCCAGCCAGCTACCGATGTGAGGTTGCCAAGCAGCTACAAAAAAGAGGGATCAGGCACGCAAACCCCCTCTAAGTCATCCAAACAAGAATCGAGCAAGAAACGAATCATGTATGCGTAAGGAGAATTATACATATGCACAGGCCGCTTCAAATTCGAAAGAAAATGAGGCAAACGGTACCGAAAATTTCAAAAACACTGTCCAAGCAATTCTAAATAGCCTTGAGGAACATAATAAACTAAATAAGTTAATTCTGAATCGACTTAACCTGCTGGAAATACCAAGTTCCAAAATAGTTAAAAATAAATAATGTCTGCAATACATAGTTTAACTCATAATTGCGGAACAGAAACCAGACATCAAAACTACTCATTAAGAATAGCCATATGGTATGCAAACGGATTAACACAACACCTAGAAGAATTAGAACTAGTTCTAAATACAGAGAAAATTGATATATGCTTAATATCAGAAACACATTTTACTAGCAGCTCCTATGTATCAATCCGGAGATATACTTGTTACCATACCACACATCCTCCAGAAATTAGGAAGTAACTTCATTGTCGGAGGTGATTTTAATGCAAAAAATACCTTCTGGGGTTCAAGATTAACCTCTGCAAAAGGCAAGGAATTACTTGCAGCTGGCCAATACTCAAACTGTGAATTTTACTCAGGAGGGAAACCAACGTACTGGCCAACAGATCCTAACAAAGTCCCAGACCCAAATTTTCAACTGGGCAAAAGTTGCCGAACCTTTTCACGTAAAATTACATGAAAATTACCGTAAATTTACAAGTAAAGTTATGTAATAAATTGCATTTTACCTTTTTCTTTGTTTCGTAATTTTGCACGTTAAATATTATTTCTCTCAAATTTAAAGTGGAAACTAAAATTGGTTGAATTAGTTTGTAATTTTAAGATACATTTCACGTAATTTTAAATGATGAGAGAAATAATATTTAACGCGCAAAATTACGAAACAAAGAAAAAGGTAAAATGCAATTTATTACATAACTTTACTTGTAGATTTACGGTAATTTTCATGTAATTTTACATTTTTTAAAATTCAATGCATTTTTTTTACTGTGTGTTTAAGCAGCTAGTAGAGGAAAAAATAGAACTTCAAGTGCCAATCAAAAGAGAATATGAAATAGAAGAGGAACTAGACCGGCTCCTTGATGTCATACAATGGTCGGCTTGGGAATGCACCCCCAAATTATCATCCAGGAAAGAAAACGCCGTTATTTACCCAATAGAAGTAAGAGAATTAGTGCAGGAAAAACGAAAAGCCCGAAAGAAATGGCAGAATACACGTGCGCCGCAAGATAAAACCACCTTAAACAACTTGTGCATCAAACTTAAGGTACTCATAAAAGCAGTGAAAAATGAAACAATTGGAAAATATCTGGAAAGCAACAAAAGGGTTAAAACGACCAAAAACGCAGATCCCCCAATCAAAACAAACGATGGGAATTGGGCTAGAAGTGCGAAAGATAAACCTGACCTGTTTGCTGAACATCTTGAAGAAACATTTCAACCTCTAGGTCGGCAGACCAGTTACGAAAACACTGCTGATACGCCCAGAATATCTGATTCCGAAGATATTAGGCCTGTAACATTGAAAGAACTAAAAGCTGAAATTAAGAACATAAAAGCAAAGAAAGCTCTTGGTTACGATCTGATAACAGGGCAAATAATAAAAAAGCTGCCTGAAAAAGGGACCCGTAAATTACTGCACATAATCAATGCGATCCTCAGGAAAAAACATGTGCCAATGCAGTGGAAAGTAGCAGAAGTAATAATGTTTCCGAAACCGGGCAAGCCACCGAATGATAGAAAATCTTATCGGTCAATGTCACTTCTACCAACACTACCGAAATTGTTTGAGAGGCTGTTGCTCAAAAGATTGAAAAAAACCATAGAACAACGAAACCTTATCCCAAAATATCAGTTTGTAAGCCTGTGAACCTGCTCAATAGTTGAGTGTTTCTCAGAGAGAAACACTCAACTATTGAGCAGGTTCACAGGCTTGCAGATGTCATTGAGAATACATTAGAAAGGAAAAAGGTTTGCTCTGGTATCTTCTTAGATGTGGCACAGGCCTTTCGGGCCATAAAAAGTTCGTTATCATCTCACGATAGCGAACACCATTCACAGTAACTGCCTGACCGGCCTCATTTTGGAAAAAATACGGTCCGATGATGCCGCCAGCCCATAAACCGCACCAAACAGTCACAATTTGTGGGTGCATTGGTTTTTTGACAATCACTCTTGGATTATTGCCCAAATGCGGCAATTCTGCTTATGGACGAATCCACTGAGGTGAAAATGTGCCTCATCCACTGTTGCTATTTCTTGCCACCATTCTGACCATTGACGACGTTTGGAATGGTCAAGAGGCTTTAGTTCTTTATGCATAATGTTCATCAACGACGAGCGTGAGAGGTGCAATTGTGGGACACGACGACGAGTTGAGGTGGACGGCTCTTTACCCATACTATCGCGAAGAACAGCAATATTTTCTGCAGTACGAGCTGTACGAGCATGCACTGGTGTTTTAAAACCTCCTACAGACCCAAATTTTTGCACGATTTTTCCGATTGTACGCACATTTGGACGATCAAATTGACCGAAAAAATCACGAAGTGCACGATATGCATTTTGATTAGAACGCCCATTTTCATAATATGGCTGAATAACTTTAACGCGTTGCTCGATTGTATATCTTTCCATGGTTCAAATTGAGTTAGTCTGAAATTGAGAAATGTCAAATTGGGTGTGGTTCACATTTAACGTCGGCCCTTAAAATTTAACCACCCTTTATAAGGACTGTTCACATTCAACTAGAACAATAGAAAGATGGGTTGCTGAATTCAAACGTGATCGTACAATTCTTGACGACGGTCCACGTGAAGGGTCCCATTTGAAACGCGAATTATCAAAACGCGATATTTCAAAATGCGATATTTCAAAACGCGATAGGTACAAAACGCGATATTTCAAAATGCGATATTTCAAAACGCGATACAGTACAAAACGCGATATGGGACAAAACGCGATATTTCAAAATGCGATATTTCAAAACGCGATATAGTACTAAACGCGATATGGTATAAAGCGGGAGTTTAGGATCGGGTTATATCAGGCGGGTGAAGGGGAAATTTAATTTCAGTTTATAGGAATTTAAAAGTCGATAGGAACGATAGTAGATAGGATCGTATCACGTAGATCGCTGTGCTCCCGTCGCTTCGCAACGCATATTCTGTAACATATCGCGTTTTTAAATATCGCGTTTTGAAATATCTCGTTTTGTACCATATCGCGTTTTGAAATATCGCGTTTCAAAATATCGCATTTTCTACCATATCGCTTTTTGTATCATATCGCGTTTTGAAATATCGCATTTTGAAATATTTCATTCTGTACCATATCTCGTTTTGTCATATCTCGTTTTGAAATATCGCGTTTTGAAATATCGCGTTTCGAGCGGATCCGCCACGTGAAGGACGTGCAAATAAATGCAGTATATGAATTTTGAAGATCGTCGATTAACCGAGAGATTTAGTAGAAAACCTAGGGACTTCATTAGGCAGTGTGAGCAATATTTTGGCTTCCAGAAAGCCAAATGGGTGCTGCATTCGCTAACAATAGAAAAACAATATTCGAATGCAACTTTTTCAGCAACATTTGGAGCGTTTTAGAAAGAATAAGCAAGATTTTGTGCGTCATTTCATCACTATGGATGAGACTTGGGTCTACCACCATGACCATGAATCAAAACAAAAGGCTAAGGAATTACAAAACAAAAGGCGCCGAAGCGAGTTAGGGTTCAGAAATCGGTCAAGAAAGTGTTAGCATCAGTGTTTTAAATTACCTCCAAACTGGTAAAACAATAAAATTTCCAACCAGCTGGATGTAAACATTTGTGTGAAAAGATCTGGTTTACAGAAGAAAAAAATAACTTTTCGTCTAGACAACGCATCCTCTCATACAGGCCAAAAAACCATCGCGAAAATCAGTGAATCAAAGTACGAGTTGTTGCAACATCCACCCTATGTGCCAGGTTAAGGTCACTCTGAATTCTGACTGTTCTCACATCTAAAAAAATTCATGCGTGAGAAACGATTTTCATCGAATGAAGAGGTAATAGCAGCCATGGAAGCGTATTTCGACAGTCTTCCGGATTCTTCATTGATGAAATCCATAAATTAGAAGATCACTGGAACAAGTATTTTTGTTTTATGACTTAATCTTTACAATCTGTTCTGAGGCCGAAGCACTCCCAACTCTTTGGAAGAATGTATAATTTAAATGATCAAAAAATGGTATTTCGTGTTATTGAGGAATTCAGACTGTGGATCTGTGAAAATATTATATGAATCAGCCCACTTTTATAATGATATTATAATCTTTTTTCTGTGTTTCAACTCAAAATAGGAATCAAGCGCATTGCGTAGTGAATTTCTGTGTACTATCCTGGGAACAGGTTTTTTATTTTCTTGGTATGTCTTTTTTTGTTCTTGCGGGACTGAAGAGTTGGTCATTATACACGAGTAAATAATTCAATACCTTAAAATAATTGTTTATAAAATTTCTCCGCATTTATGCATCTATATGTTATTCCTGTTGTAAAATAACTTTTACAATTTATTTTTTCTCAATAAATATTAATAGTGATTCGAATATAGGTTTTGGTTGAAGTTGTAGTTTGGTTTCTTGTTTCGGCTATAGGTAAACAACTCTTATTCTCTTTCTAATAATATTTCAATGGCTTCAATACGAACAGTATTGGCTATTATTTTATATTAATAGGCCCTGGTATCTATCGACCATAATACCACCAATTTATGGTTGCTTGGAGTGAATGGAAGTTTTGGTAGATGTATTTCACTATAGGAAAGAATTCAGACTGTCAAGTTTAGTTATTGAATGGCGTACTGATGATATAAATCGAATTTCTTTTTAAAACAAAAATGAGCAATCAGACTATTTTTGTGGATTCAACAATCTGGGATTTCACGATTACATATTTAGGAGTATCCCAATATTTCACAATTCAATAATGCAGATTTTATTTTTATTATGATTTAATCTTTGCAATCTGTTCTGGGGCGAAGCACTCCTAACTCTTTCGCAATTTGCTTTTCACGTCCTTACCTTATGCAGAGTGGTACTTTGGATTAAATTTTATATTATTTTGTTTAAACTCAAACAAAACAATTTACTCCATTTGTTGAAAATCAACGAAAAATAAATTGTTACATCTACAAATTTGAAATCACCACCACAAGCTAAATTAGTAAATTCTAAAATAAATTTTAATGGAGAACAGTAGTTGAACGTACTGTGATAGTAGAAACAATGATATCTGGTCGCCTGTAGAATCAACTAGTTTATTTCATAAAGCTCAATAAATTTAAATGGCATTAAAAATTTTCATTAAAAACTCTGTTCGTACCAAAAAAGTAATTAAAACTAAAGTTGTAAAATTTTTCAATAATAAAAGTATTTGTATAAAATAAAACGAAAATCTTGGAAAATACTAACCTTTACTATACATATACATACAAAAGGGCAATGGTTTTGTGTGTAATATAAACTTTGAACAAACTTTCTTTCTCATACCAAATGTTTCTTATTAAATTCACGTTAAAATTTATTGTATAATATACACTATTCCATACATTAACTTTTCATTCATGTTAAAAAATTAAAGAAGCACTTCATTAGACAATTGAAGCTACCTTTTCGATTATTTTTGCAACCCCTTTTTCTGTTTTGAAAGTACTTTGAAACTACGATAATAATTTAATTTGAATCCTTAAAAAAAATATTTTTTATTTTCTTTTTTGTGTTTGAAATATATTTTGCCGTCGACAATAATCTCAAATTTCAAAAGAAACAACAACACACAAAATAATTTCATCGGTCAAGTGAATGAGCATTGAATAATTGCATATTCATCGCATTACGAAACTCAATACATTTTCCTGTCTTTTAATTTCACAAGCAAACGAAACAAAAAATAAAGATTTTTTGTTGTCAACATGTACAGCTAGTAGGTCGGGGGTTTAATATAATAATATGTGTGTGTGTGTATATAATACAAACATCCTATATATTATTATATAAGGTACGACATTATACAAATCACAAAGTAAGAAGATGAAAGCGGAAAAATTGCAAACTTTGTGAAAATCACAGAAAAAAATCCAGGCGCCTCCATAATCATTCATATGTGGATTTTTCTTTCAGTTTGTTTTCAAGCACAAAACTACGTTTCTCATACACATAAAAGCACCAAAAGTTTTTAAAGAAAAAAAAAACATATCTGATGTTTCATATATGCTATTTTATGTAACTTTACTGTAACCATAAATTATTGCATAGCTTTAGATGTATCTTCAAGGGAGGAAGTTCTTAAATTAAAAGTTAAAATTCAAGATTTGTTTTGTTCAAATAATATTAAATCCATAAAGCAATGGGAAGCAAAGGGAAATATTGAAACATTTAAACGTAGAAACACTGACATTTTTGTAGTTTTATAAATGATAAAGAGCAATAGCATTAATTTAAATAACTAAATAAATATACCTACTGAGGCAAAGGTGAAAGAATCTAATTTCTTTCCTGTGGAAATAGAGTGTACGTTAAATAAATACACAGTTCTCTTTGGTATAACTATAAAATAAATATTAATAACATGAAGGATTAGTTTTAAAATCCATTGACAGATTAGAAGTGACATTACCATGATATTGGTAAATAGCTTGGATTCGAACTGATAAGATGTTGTACGTTTTTAACAAAATATTTTTGTCTTGGCTTGATTTGGTCTATTTATCAGCCACGCTACGTAAAAGTTGAATCGTTTTCGGATAAACATACCTATATAACCATTATAATGATGTCTCCTTAGACGATATGAATGAGATGTGATGAATTATGTCTTCTTAGATGATATTGGGTGCAGTGAAAGTATTAACTCGGCTCTGAAGTTGGTTGTATTCAAATATACTTGAACGCATCCAAAACGCCCGCCATTTTGGATATATGTGAAGATTAGTCATTGCTGTTTTTATGACATACGTTTCAGTCATTTACAAGCTGTCGGTCCGTGTGCATTTTTAAGAGATGGACGTTGAGATAAGCGTCATTGCATTCTATTCTGTTTTCAAATGAAAAAAAGTGCTGCTCAAGCTATGGAATTGATTTAGTGAACATTGTGAGTCTTTCAACAGTAAAAAAGTGGTTTGCAAGATTGCGTGAAGGCAGTTTTAGTCTTGAGGACGATCCACTTCCAGGTACAGTAAAATAATTTCAAGACGAAGAACTTAAAGTATTACTGGATGAAAATCCGTATCAAACTCAACAAGAGCTTGCAGTTGTTCACCAATCAATATCACTTTGATTGGTGGAATCGGAAAAATACAGAAGGAAAGAAAATGAAAACCGAAGAGTTGGACCTCTACATGAATTTGCTTTCTCGCTACGAAAGAAAGAAATTTTTACAGTCATTTACATTTCTGGAACCTGGTCAAACTGTTACAGCTGATTTGAGCTGAATGCTCAAATTAGGTGATGCTCTGGAGGAAAAAAGACCATTTACTGGAAAGCGAACCGCTCTGAACTTAAAGAGAACTGATCTTCCCCTTAGGCTGGGAAGTTTTATAGCATGTGGCGTATTCTCCAGAGTTGGCTCCCTCTGATCACCACCACTTATACAGATCAATGTCATTATATTTTATAGACCATCGGTTCACGAAAGTTGAAGCTGCTTGCTTCGAAACCACCAAGTTCCTATCACGATGCCATTCATCATCCACCTGATATATGGTAAAAGATCATATATACTAATGGCGCATATTCCAATAATTAATTGTTGTAACAATTATATATTAAAGTTGAATTGACCAAAAATGCAGTTTCTACTTGCACACCTAATATGTGTAAAATTAATTAATATTGTTTTAATTTTCACTATTTCTGATCTAAACCTCTTGCATATTATATTTCGCATACAAATAAAGTCTCCGCCGTTTTTATCAAAATTTAGGCATTTATTGTGAATGAACGGTAGGTTATGTATTATTCAAAGTATTGTCCTAGCCACTCTTTTTTACCTAGTTTCTGGCAGCATACGAATACCACGTCGGAAGAACGCTTCATCATTTGAGCCTATCCATGAATCAACCCAATTTTTGGTATCTTCATTTGATGTGAAGTGTTGCTCAGACAGGCCATGCGTCATCGATCGAAACAAGTGAAGTGCTGCTCAGACAGGTCATGCATCACCGATCGAAACAAGTGGTGACAGAGCAATGTCTAGTGAATATGGCGGGTGAGGTAAAGCTTCCCAATTGAGTGTTTCCAAGTAGGTTTCGACCGGCACCGCAACATGTGGACGAGAATTATCATGCAGAAGAATAATTTTGTCGTGTCTGGAGTAGTAGTGGACGCATTTTTCCTTGAGTGCTTTGCTCAATCTCATCGATTGCTTTTGGTAAAGAGTCCCAATAATGGTTTCGTTCGGATTTAGCAACTCATAATACACGACATCAAGCTGATCCCACCAAATACACAACATAAGATTTTTTCCATGAATATTCGGCTTGGTTGACGATGTTGAAGCATGGCTAGGTGGTCCTCATGATTTCTTCTTCTTTGGGTTATCCTAGTGAATCAATCTTTCATCACCAGCCTGGTAAGCAGCATTTAACATGAAAAAAATCGGCGTTCAACGCTCTTAGCTTCAGTTTACATGGAACCCAATTTCCTTGCTTTTAAATCATTCCCAGTGATTTTAAACGATATGAAATTGCTTGTTTAGTCATATTCACCTTGTTAAAGTTAGCCGAAAGTTGCCAGCCGAAAGATAATGCAGATAGTTTCTTGACTATTTTTAAACTCTCTTTATACTCTCGCTCCTATTGATTTTTAAATTCCTATAAACTAAAATAATTTCTCCTTCAGCCGAATGATGTAACCCGATCCTAAATTCTCCTAAATTCGAGTTCATGACTGATTTTTGCTGTATTCAAGACAATATCTGCATTATCTTTCGGCTGGAAACTTTCGGCTAACTTTAACAGTATGTCATATTCATTGTTCTTAAACTTTTGAAACCACCCCCGACCACTTCTCTCGCTTAAGGCAGCCTCACAAAGGGGTTTAATCAAAAGTTCCCGAAAACGATGCCTATTCGGCTCAAAACTCGAAATTTTCACAAGAAAAAAATATATGATGCTGATAGAAAATCGCTAATATGTTAAGGTTATGTTGTTGACAAATATCCAACTTTAGTATATAATATAATAAATTAATGACTACTTGGATACATAAATTATTATGTAATTTGCCATCGAGTCAGTAAAAAAGCAAATTCAATGACCATGGCGGTTTTAAAACAAAAAACTCATCGTTTGACGTAATTTCTCGATCGATAAAAATAGAAATTTTTAATATTTTTAAACTAAATTTTACATTTTCTGCGTTATTTCAAGGCTAACCTTGATTTTATGTTTTGTTACATCCAGGTGCAAAATTTTTTCTAGGGTTAGAGGTAAAACATAAAAAATATTGTTTTGTACGTTTCTACAAAAACGATAAATTTTCGAACCTGACCATATACAAACTAATAATTTTATTTCGATTATGTATTAATACCTCAATTATAATTTACTTTCGCCCTAAAGAAAGAATTAGGCTAATCGGTAATATTTTATGGTCAAAAGCTGGTTTTAAGTAAACATTACGTTTGAAAAATTGACAGCAACATTTGATATAGCCTTAAACACTGCTTTTTTAAATAGGATTTTTTGCGTCAGTATGTGACAATGGATGAGAAATGGATCCACCACTGGGCACTATACACATCTTGTAAAATGAAAAATCATTAGCGGCGAATAGGGAGATTTTGTAAAAAGGGCTCCAAAGAAAGTAGCGCTTTTTCATTCAGAGAATGACATTGGCTACGATGGCAAAGTTGTACGAATTAAAGTTCAAAATGTTTTCCCATTTACCATATTCTCCCGATTTTGAGGCCAAAGATTAATCGTTCTACAGAAAAGGCATCGAAATGTTAGAGAAGCGTTAAAAAGAATCATTCTTGAAGGAAACTATTTTCATGAATAAAGAAAAATTTTGTAAACAAAAATAAAAGGTTTTTTAGCAGTTATCCGTTGGACTTATTGAGAGGCGTGATATCTATGATTAAACACTTATGTGAGATTGGGAATGAATGGTTAAAGTACTGCGTTGTTTTAAGTTCTGTTATAAAAATCTTTAGATGATTTCAATCTTAATTTATACCAGAGATAATACAATTTTAAAGAGTTCAAAGTTTTGTGGTTTTAAAAATTCTAGGTCAATTTATGCAAATACCAATCAAAATTTTTTCGTTCGATTGCAGCATTTCGATAAAATCAAAACAGTAACTGTAAATCACGTAAAATATTCGATTACCTTATTAAACATATTTTAAATTTATAAATAATAAAATTCCATTAAATTGAAAAAAGATTTGAATAATTTATAATTTAAATCGGGTTTGATTTCGGAAGTTTATTTTTTATATTTTCCAATATACCTACAAAGACTATATAGTTATACAATATTTATTAAATTTACGTAGTATTTACTAGTAGTGAAAACAAAAATTTTGAATTATTATTAAAACAAAATCGAAATGCTAACGAGTATATGCCGTATAAATGAATTCAAAAAAAATTTACGTATAATTGAATTTATGGAAAAATAATAACTAAAATAATACAAATCATATTCGAATATTTATATTGAATCTATGATTGGTTCAATAAAATTTAAGGTTTCATAATTTATTTTAAAAAACTAACTGTACTATTATTAAGTTATGTAAATTGCGTGTTGTCCAATATATATACAGGGTGGCTGAGACCAAGTGTTACCAAATGAAAACGCTGTAATTTTTTTAATTTTGATTATTTTTTATTGAAATTTCGTGGAATATGTTGAAAACATATTACTTTTTATGAAAAACATGTTACCGCTCGATATGGCCCCCTTTGGCTCTGATTATTTGATTCAGTCTTCACACGAGCATTGAACGCCTTGGCCGAACGTGATGAGATTCCAAAAATTGTCTTTTCTGATGAGAAAATTTTCACCATTCAACAGTATGTGAATAAACAAAATGATCGTGTTTGGTTAGAGCACAAGTCCAACGATAATTTGGACACAAGAGTTGCCATGCGCAAGCAATCACCAGCTTATGTTATGGTTTGGATTGCAGTGTCTGCAGATGGACGCACTCTTCTGGTTTTCATCGAACATGGAGTCAAGGTAAACCAAGAGGTGTACCGCCAAAAGATCCTAAACGATGCTTTGCTACCTTGGGCACGTAAACGTTTTGGTACGAACCGTTGGACATTCCAACAGGACTCGGCACAGTCACACAAAGCTCGAGCGACACAGCAATTTTTACAAAATTGAAACATGTTTTTCATAAAATGTCATATGTTTTCAACATATTCCACGAAATTTCAATAAAAAATAATCAAAATTAAAAAAATTACAGCGTTTTCATTTGGTAACACTTGGTGGTCTCAGCCACCCTGTATATATATGGCGTATTACCAGATAACATAAGATTGTAACTGGTAATGTCAGTGGAAATTCGTATCTTTCACCAAGAAACCATATATTTTCTTTAATCCGTACCTATAGATGAGGAATAATAAGTGACGAAAGTGTTTCAATACACAACTCCCTAGGCCTGAAGAGATTGATGAAGGTATTTTTTTCAGGAACTTATGTCGGATCGATACGGAATATTAGCTGCGTTGCTTTCGCAAATTCCGCTTAGCTTTAATCTTTTGGATTCAGCAATATTTGTTTATGAATTTCCAGTAACGAAAATAATTGTTCATCGTAGTTGGCGTATTTATCAGTAGTAATTAAAGTAGAGTTGGCTTTATATAAACCTTAAAAAAAGGATTTTCATAAAACCGATTCGGATTACAATTATACTACTGACATAAAAGCCATCTATGATGATGAACAATTATTTTCCATTACTGAAAATTCACAAACAAATATTGTTGAAACCAAAATTGGCCTCTAATATTAAAGTTAAGCGGCTTTGCGAAAGCAACGCAGCTATTGTTTCTGTTGTTAAACACCTAACTTTAAATTCAATATATAAACAAAAACTGGTGGCTTCATTAAACAACTCTGCAGATGATCCAATTAGGTTGGTCAAATTTGGTTGGTTAAATGGTTGGTTAAATTTAGTTGAATCGGAAGCAAAATTGCATTAATTTTAGTGAGGTTGACCAACAAAATGAAGTTGGAGATGCTGAATAAAATTTCATTTCATTCTTCAACCGAATTTGGCGGTTTTACGACAAACGACAAGTGGCTTTCACATTGCAAAATTGTTTATTTAACTGTTTTTTTATATTTTACGTTGTTTTTGTTTTATTGTAATGGTTTTGTTGTGATTGTTCCGTACATTGGTCTATTTCAGTATATCTCAGATTAAAAAAAAAAAAATGAAGTATAGATGGAGAATATGAAAGAATCGAATTCCGTAGACTAGGTTGTAATTCGCTAGTGCAACATATACATGGTATTGTTCTATTAGACAATATTCCTATGTAAAGTGTCAACGTTAGTCGCCGCGGCCTGATGAAATGACTGATTATTTCAAATCAATAATCTCATTAAGTTCGAAACTGATTGTTGCGATTCTTGCAAATCTTCCATCTATAATTCAAATTAAATTCTAATCTGTTTTTTATAAATGAATCCATTAAACCAGCAGATTCACAAAGATTCTTTCGGTAAATCACATTTTCACTGCCACTGTTGATTCACGCGCCACACCTCAAGTAGTAGGTACTAACAACTAGATAATAAACATAAAGTAATTTGCTTGTCTTTTTTTTGGTTTTACTTTTAATTTTTTGTTATATAGAGACATTAACTGAATTCTTGTTTTTTTTCCTACGAAAATTCATCATCACAGTGAATTTAAAGTTTTTATCGGAATGGAGTGTATTAGCTCCAGAAAATAATCGAAGGTATATAATAGCGTTATCGATTACATCTCTTTGATAAATAATAGTGATATTATATTAATTGCAATTTTATTCCTTTTAAATTTAATTAAAATTCTTTAATTTTTTCAGAAACTATACACTGAAAAAGAACAAAATCACATTTTCGATTAAGTTAACTTAAAAATGACGATGTTCTAGTTGCCGATGATAAATTTAAACCGGTCTTAATGGCATCACAATTTTGAACATTTAAATTCATCATGTAATTGTGCAGAGAGAAACAAATTGTAAGCTACAATAAAATCGACCATTAATTCACTCAAATTAGTATTTAATTAACAAAACCAATAAAATATTATGAATATTACAAAACCAACGAGAAACGTTATGGAATGTTGAGATCATTAAAAATCAGTTTTAATGTTAATAAGTTACATGTGCGGTAAACCAACGAGTCGTCTCAAATGAATTAACAGGCCCCTGTGTTATTTATAAAACAAGAAGTAAATCGCTGTGTCTGATTTTGGTATTATAAAAGTCGATTTGCGAATTTATTATGAAATGATCGATCATTTTTATGTCAATCAAGGATTTATGACTTTTTATTTTTCATTCCAATATTTCTTTTGTATAATATTTATCAAAATTTATTACAAGCGATGTGAACAATATATCTTTGATTGTATCAATTTTATGTCAATTAAAAATGTCATTTCCTATTTGGTGAGATTTGTTGGGATGAAGAAACGGCGAAAACAAAATTACAAAAAAAAAAAAAAATAAAATTGTATTTTATATTCTAGTCGGATAAGCAATGATCTGGATATAAAAAAGTAGTGAGGTTGCTATTTAGATTTTAAAATTTTATCCGTGATTATGTGCCCGTCATCCATGTAGTATTATGAGACGTGAAATTTTGGTCTTGGATACTGATACATTGTAATGCAGTCTTTTCTTGTATACAGGTTTCTCGAAAACGTGTTTAATATAATAGTTATGATTGCCTATATGCTGAGGGTGGAAAATAAATTATTCTTAGCATGAATAAAAGATGATGTATGTTGACGCGCGGTTAAAACTAAAATGTTCTTCTTATATACTAAAATTCTAAGATTTTGTTTCATATTTTCAATACAAATACGAGCGTCGATCAATAAGTACCCGGGTTAGAAATGAAGACGCAAGTTTTTTAAATTTTTAGGTCGACACACTTTCCCAACGTTTCTGTCATTTCTTTAACCCCTCCAGCTTCTGTATCGGTGATAACCTCCTTGTTTGAGCTGGATGTTTTTCTCCGAGCCATGTTGCCATCGGACCGACACCTTTCTTACACTTATCTTATCATTTAAAATATTATTTGCCGTTCCGTACGACATACCTACGGCCTTTGCTATGCAATGCTGTGCAATCAACATGAAGTGTTATTTACAGATACCAAAGAGGTACGGAAACAGGAAAATAACGCTGTTAAAGGAATATGCAAGAACTGTAAATAAAACTGTGAGCATCGAAACATCAAAGTTTTTTTTTTGTTAAAATATAGGAAAGGTTTACTAATTCCTAATATGGTTACAAATTCTATGAGCAGCGTACCCGTATTGTTTGACAGTAACACCTCTGATGGTGGTAATGAAAGTATACCGAAGCGTTAATAAAATGGATTTCAGTATTTTAATGAAATATAACGAATATCGATAGAGGCAGGATGGAAAAGGGGATTTTTATCATCAGATTACGATCTGTGATGAAAAGGGACACAACTATGACTCCCTGTCGGACTGCAGATCTCATGGGCCGAGCCATCTTCCATACCAGTACTATTGCCTGAGATGGAGCGATGCAATGTGCAGATAGTAACGTAAATCGGACCTATAGCCGTACGTCCTCGATTTGACAGGCAGCCTCATAAAGTAGAACGGGAAAAACGAACCACGAAAGAGTTGGTAATGCTTCGGCACCAGATTGCGTACAGATTTTTAAATTGATTATACTATGTATTCGTTCTTTGAAGCAACCACAAGTTGGCCACCACAAATCTGCATTTTTGGCCAATTTGGAATTTAAACTGCTAAAAGTTTATAATCTTTTTAAATAAAATAAATAATAGAGGTAAATTCAAAAGTTATAGGTTTATTTTATAATAGTAAAGATAATAACAAACGCCGAGTGCATAGAGAAAAGTAATATAAACAGAGGTAAGGCTGCACCCACAATTTTGAAACAATTTTTTTAGATTATAACCCCAAAATATATAAACTCGTTTTACGACTTAAATAATAAACTTAGAATGTCCAACTCTTCGAATTTACGTTTAGCGTTTATTTGACCTTTCGTATTATTTTTGTTTCAATTTTTCTCGTTCAGATTATAACGGTAATTTTAAATTTGGTCAACATAAAACCGGATCGTGACCCCAAATTTTACTATGAAAATAAGCATAAACATTTTGTATGCAGCTTTACATCCGTTTATATTTTTTTTTCTGTGCCGAGTGATTGGTTTTCCGGACCAAAAATTAATTTTTTTGTTTGAAGTAATCATTTAAATACATTTTTTTCGAATTGAGTCAGCTTTGCAATTTACGTCGAAAAATATTTTCTCCATATAAAAAATTATTAATTTATTTATTTTATTCTATAAATGTGCTATAATTATATAAATATATGTTATAGTTTTAAATATTAATGTAAATATACATATGTGAATATTTTGTGAACTTTTATGTTTGAGATTTTCTTCTTTTTGTGTGTTAAAAACCAGGGATTATTAACGTTATTATATCGTAACGAAATAACGTAACGATAACGCTAAAGTTTTGACATTTTAGACAATAACATAATAAAATTAATTTCGTTCCGTTTTAACGTAACCATACCCGATAACTTAATAAAATCTATAAATAACGAAATAAAATAACGGTTATTTTTTGTTTCTCTTTAATTTTTTTTATTTATACTTGTCATGTCATTCATTTCATATATAGAGCGACTGTTCTGACTTAATAATACTGCGCATGTATATGTTCTCGTAATTATGAGTGAAATCGTATTCATATGACGGATGAAAATCTCGGATTTTTACATTCGCGATTTTTTTTCAATTTTTTTCAACTATTTTGTATGAAAAGAGGCGTGTTTATTTTATAATTTACGTGTTGTAATTGGTTAAAACGATGGGATAGAAAAATCCCGGATTTTCATCCGTCGTATGAATACGACTTGAGTTACTACTAGCTTGGTTTCAAACTAAATCGCAATAGATTTTTATTGTTCATTCAAACCCTTATTTTATACTGAAATACCAAATTTTTTGTATTGTTATTCTGTTCTTTCGTCTTTAAATTTTTTTATTTTCATTTATATTTTTTCATTTCGGATGCAAGGACAAAAATTTAGTTTTATGTCACAGCTTCGATATTATAACGTTATCTTAACGATACTATAACGTTAAAATAACGTTATATAACGAATTAAATCTTTAAAAAAAAAAAAATGAAATAACGTAACGTAATTTTTTCGGTCATCGATCCCTGTTAAAAACTAGTTTTGACCGTTTTGCCGTATTGTAACATTTTCTGTGTATATATTTATTATTCAAGTGTATGTCTTACAAATAATGGCGTCTAATGATTGCTCAACGTGCGACAAAGACACTAGTGAAATTTTTTTAATTTATTATGGTTTGTGTAAAAAATCGCTCACTATCGTTGTGCGGGCTTGAAAAAAGCACCGTATGACTTTATATGTGGCAGTAAAAAATGTACATTGGTTTTGCGATATGTGTTGTGACTTGTTTAATACATTTACTAAAAAAAATTGTTGAACTGTCCCAAATTTCAATGAGCATTGAAAAATCTATCTGTAATTTAGAAAAGTGTCAGGCAAACTTGGATAAAGTTGATCATAATATTGAAAATAAGAATATTATTGACCTGGGCTCTACTGATTCCATCGACATAGTTGGTAAACCTGATTGTTTGTTCAAAATGAATAGTTGGGAAATATATGTACGCCCGCAAATAAAAACGTATATTGTACGGAGTATAATTGTGCCCAAGCTTATTCACTTTGAAATATTATAGATGAGATAAATTTAATAAAATAAAATGCAATATATAAGTGTAAAAATATATGTACAAATTTATTTTATTATATATGTGTTGCTGCTTCCAAAGTTGAAACGAAAGAGAATGATTTTACAAATTTGGTTTTTTAAGTTGACATAATTTTCGGAGTTTCGGAATTACCTAACTCAACCTATAAACAATTGTCTTAAACTATATACTGTTTACTTATTTTAATACACCGAAATACAATTCGGAATTAAATTGATTTGACATGCAGCGTACAATCTACTTTACCTATATTCGGAGTCAAATAGGTTTAATGGGTACATTTGGTATGAGTGTACGTAAATGTCAAACCGAATGATGGAAGTGTCATCGTCTCGACATTGTAAACAAGGTAAGTAAATTTTATTTATTTGAGTTAAATTTAGTTAAATTCTAAACTAATAATTATTAATTGTTATAGATAATTATCCTGAATGTTGTATATATTACAGATAAGTATTTGTATCTAGATAATTAATAAATTAATAAATTCTAATAATATAATTTCTATTCTAGGAACATACAAACTGGAAGCAACACAACAACAACAAAGTTTTTATTTTGTGTACAAATAGTGTAACATAAAATAATAAAGTTTTTATATATATATAAACAAGTGTTTTACTGCAACATTATGACGTGTTGTTTTGTGTTGTGTAATTTTCAGGTTGAGTTTTTATGTTGTCGAAAATGTTGCACATGATGCGCAGCAACATACTCCCCCGGTTAAGCGAAGATTCGCTTAAAGTCCATTGTCAGCTTGCATATATTTGTGTCGTGAAGAACAACGTTGAGTGATTTGGATGCGATTGCTTGTGATGTAAGTTGCTCACGATTTTCTCCGTTAACTGGTGGGATTTAGATGATACAGCAGGATGTTTCGTGGAATACTGGATATTGAGAATCTGCTCACCCTTTATCAGCTGCTCATACATGATGAATGATGATGACGTATGTTTTAGGAATTCACTCGGCAAAATTCCTCCACTTGTGCAATCAGCTGGATTGAAACTGCTAGGTACATGATTCCAGTAATTGTTCGGTAATTTTTCGATGTTACAGCTCGTACGATTTGCTACGAAACAATTCCATTTCCTTGCGACATTTGAAAGCCATAATAGAATACTGCTCGAATCAGTCCCTGCGTATAATGAGCCTCTTGGAACTTGAAAAATGTCTGAAATTTTATAAAACAATTTAGTTAGTAGTACAGCACCGCGAAGTTCCGAACGTGGAACGAATAATTGCTTTAGAGGAGCATTTTTTGTTTTCGAAGCGAAGCATTCTCTATCAGTGTTCGTAGCTCTTACGTATACCACAGCTGGATACGCCCTTTTCGAAGCATCGCAGAAACCATGGTACTGAATGATATTTGTTGGTGGTTGCGTTAGTAGATGTCGTGGAATACGCACAGCAGCAAGACTGGACAGCTCGTTGCGGATTGAACACCAAGTCCAATTTACGCCTTCTGGAAGTGGATCATCCCATTCTATCTTCGTCAACCGGAAACTTTGCAGCAAATTTTTGAAGTTGATGGTTATTAGAGCAATCCATCCTAACGGGTTGAATAATTTACTGCATTCGGATAGTAAACTTTGTTTAGTGAACTTGCTGGACGATATCTCTGGAACGATGAACGTAAATGCATCTTCGCCGGACAAATATGGTTCGTCAGGACCTTTTTGAATGGTGTAGCAAACAGTAACTGATTTAATACTGTCGTCAGAAAATCCTGTGATAATCCAACCGAATAGGCTGTCTATTAGATGAAGATTGTGTTGAATGGTTATTCTTCCCTCCTTGACAGTTTCGTAAAAAACGTCGATGCCGAGGAGCATCTCAATAGATTTCGTTTCATTAAATGCGAGATCAGCAAGGCAATAGTCAGATAATTTGCTTGGTAAATGTTCATCCAAAATAATTGATTGTGATGGTAAGCTAGTTGTTAGTTTATTGAGTATCAGAGCATCAACGAAGACAAACTTGGAGCAATCGAATATTGACGATAATTTTAAATTGGTCATACCTCTTGTTTGACCAGCTGCGATTGAAGACAAACCGTTTACAGTGACGAAGGCATGTTTACGCTTCAGTCCTAGTTTCTTGGTAAGATGTTTGGCGATGACGGTGGATGTGGATTCTGATCCCGAATCCATTAATGCACGTATATGGTAAATTTTGCCTTTCAATTCGGCGGTTCTAATTATAACTGTGGGTAGTATTGACTGCTTACTGTCATGCGATGGGTTTTTCATCGTGAACAAGATTGAAGTAGAACTATCTGGATGAGAATCCTCTGTCCTAGTTGCGCATATACTGGTTACGTTATTGGTAGTTTCCTTAGTGTATGAAGGATGCTCGACTGGATCTTGTAAAACGGAGTGAAATTTAACTTCAAACAAGTCTTTAAAGGATGGCCACTGTGTATATTTGCCATTGAACGGTGGAATATTTTTTGCAGGACGTATAACATCATTAATTTGATTACTGATTTGATTGAATGATTCGACAAATGCCCTTTGTTGATAATACATATTGCCCACGATGGCGTTCAGATCGTCGGTAGGCATGTTTAGCTCGGCAGGATTTCGTCTTTGAATCTCTCGGGTCATTGCACGTGTAGTTTTGAAGAATTTCTCCTCAAATTCATCGGATTTGGATGTTTGTTGTGGCAACAATAATAATTGATCCTCGGTATTATAAAATGATTCCCACCACGATTCTACCTTAAGGAGCCTGGCTTCAATCTCTTCTGTAAGTATTTCATCGTCAACGTTTTCGATAAAGGAAGCCGCCTTCGTTAACAATCCGAGAATACGCCCACGTTTTTGTATTAGCAAAGGAGCGTCCATTTTGGTTTGATAAAATACACCGCGTTGAATTAGGATGAAATTTCACGAATCACGGGCACACGATAAAATATAGCGCGTTGAATCAGGATGGAATTTCAAGAATCACGGTCACACGATAAAATACAGCGCGTTGAATCAGGATGGAATTTCACGAATCACTGGTCACACTCTATTCACACCCTTATTTTTAGTAAACTAATCACCGCTGTTTATTGTTAATTATATAGTTCACTTGTCGAATCACTGATATTGTTTGTAAAAATCGATTACTCACAGTTTGTGTACTGACTAGCTTTGTAGTCTGATGTAACGGAGGGTAGCGGGTACTGAATAGCCAAATAATTGTTCACTCGCTCGTGCAGGTAGTATTTATCGCCGACGAGAAGAAATTAATAGTTGCGCCCGAATACTCGTCCCGATCCGGCTCGAAGGACCATTTGTTTGTTCAAAATGAATAGTTGGGAAATATATGTACGCCCGCAAATAAAAACGTATATTGTACGGAGTATAATTGTGCCCAAGCTTATTCACTTTGAAATATTATAGATGAGATAAATTTAATAAAATAAAATGCAATATATAAGTGTAAAAATATATGTACAAATTTATTTTATTATATATGTGTTGCTGCTTCCAAAGTTGAAACGAAAGAGAATGATTTTACAAATTTGGTTTTTTAAGTTGACATAATTTTCGGAGTTTCGGAATTACCTAACTCAACCTATAAACAATTGTCTTAAACTATATACTGTTTACTTATTTTAATACACCGAAATACAATTCGGAATTAAATTGATTTGACATGCAGCGTACAATCTACTTTACCTATATTCGGAGTCAAATAGGTTTAATGGGTACATTTGGTATGAGTGTACGTAAATGTCAAACCGAATGATGGAAGTGTCATCGTCTCGACATTGTAAACAAGGTAAGTAAATTTTATTTATTTGAGTTAAATTTAGTTAAATTCTAAACTAATAATTATTAATTGTTATAGATAATTATCCTGAATGTTGTATATATTACAGATAAGTATTTGTATCTAGATAATTAATAAATTAATAAATTCTAATAATATAATTTCTATTCTAGGAACATACAAACTGGAAGCAACACAACAACAACAAAGTTTTTATTTTGTGTACAAATAGTGTAACATAAAATAATAAAGTTTTTATATATATATAAACAAGTGTTTTACTGCAACATTATGACGTGTTGTTTTGTGTTGTGTAATTTTCAGGTTGAGTTTTTATGTTGTCGAAAATGTTGCACATGATGCGCAGCAACACTGATGTAGATTTAAGAAAGTGAAGAATTGTCATCTTCTGTCAAGCTTAGCTTGGCTACTTAGGAATTACCTGCTTGCGTAAGTCTGTCTAATGAAAAAACAATTATAGTCTTCATAACCCAGCAAGGTCACAGATTATCGGTGGAATATCTGAAGAATATTCAGCGAGCGGCTAATCGCAATATCGTCTATAATTCGCAAATATTACTCGAATAACTTTGACTCCACGTACGAAAAACTATGAAATTGATCTTTAATCTATCTTGCGTTTATCTTTTTTAAATAGCTTCGAGGTGAGCTAAAGATAATCGGTCGAATGACCAGATAATCGGTTGAAAGACTTTCGTAGAACTCAAGAATACCCTGGAAAATGGTAAATAGTATACCGCTGGTACAACCTAGAACGATAATTTCATAAATCCGGAGGATAACCTGCGTATACTCGCCCGTGTATCGCATGTAATTTCCAAATGATGTCGCTAGATTAACTTTAATTCGCCCCATGTTTAAAATTGCGTTATTCTGAAAAGTATAGCCAGGAAATTATGGGCCATTCTGGATAATAGCCAAATAGATAGTGCTATTTACATCAAGGTGAGGTTATCAAGACGTTGGCAGTTTGGTTTCGAACTAATGAAACATTGAATTTTTTATAATAAAAAATTCGGTCGTCTCATCAGACTGCAGTGACCAAAGCCAAACTACAAAAACATAGAACTAAATACATAGTATAATCATAATGTCTTAGCGAATTTTAATGTTTACAATTTCTGAAATTATATCGCACAGCGTTAACTTTCAAAACTCATTGCGAATAGCATTTCGCATTTACGCTTTCGGTAGATATATATCACAAGAAGGAGTCGTACATTTCCTGGATATCTGCCGCAATGCGGATATTTACAAAACACATTGCGAATAGCGTATCGCAATTATGCTTTCGGAAAACATGTCGCAAATGAAAAGTTATCGCAAAAATCTTGCTGAATAATATTAGTGATAATCAAACATTTACAAACAATTTTGCTAGAGAGAGTAGTTTACGTTCTGTGAAGCCACGTTCACACGTATTTGTTTCAAGATTGCATCCTGATGTTAGTGAGGATACCGTGAAGCTGTACATATTTAAGGGACGAATTTAATATAAGTGATGTTAAAATTCATCGATTCAATCGTAAAAAATTCCAATGGGTTTTTACAATATTATTCGTCTTTTAAATTATCAGCTTTGAATGTTCATATGGAAAAATTGTTAATTGCACCATCGTGGCCGGCTGGTATTCTTGTGAAGAAATTTGTTAATAAGTCAAGAAGTAATCCTTTTCAGTGAAACAGCACCCATCACAAAATGTGATATAGAGATTCAATGTGATAAATTTACTTTAGATGTTATTAATCATTCCATTCCAATTGATAAATTACATTCTAATATCAATTGCTTATATTTTGGTCATCTTAATGTACATACATAGTTTGACGTTGCATTTAGATGAGGTGATAATACTTTTGCATAAATTTAATTTTGATTTTCTAGCTGTGTCTGAGACCTGGTTAAATAACAAAATTTCAACTAGATGTCCTGAAATAAATAATTACAAATGTTGAGGATTGTTAATTTTTTTTTGCTCTTGTGATTTTGTTTTCTTTTTCGTAGTATCTAAAAAAGCTTCGGCTTATGCTTGTAAATATACATAGTATAATAAAACAATTATTATTTTTATTAAAGTTATTTGCTTAAACTGTGAAAAAAATAAATAAATTTTACTTGTAAGTCCGCAGTTTAGATAATCAGTCCACTGCTTCACAGTAAAAATATTACTGGTAAAAGTTTAGCATAAAACATAAATTGCTAAATAAACATATCCATAATATATTTATCTAGCTCTCCGATCTTCTTACGGTCTTAAATAAATTCATAAGAAATAAAAAAAAAAAACAGAATTTTCCTTATCACCAACCGACCATCAGCGATTATCATTCAAATTTCAATTTATTATATTTATTTTTATTAAAACGGTAAATATTACAATATTGTTACAAAATTTGTAAAATATTCTGTAGATCTAGAAATTTATTTTTTATTAAATTTCCCAGTTTTGTATAAAAAAAATATTTTTTGAAGTGTAAAATTTTTACTGTATTTTCATACTCGTACTATGTATGTAGCCAGCTATGTAGAGATGATGAAAAATATCATAAAAATATAAATAAATTTACATTTAAATTGAGCGAAACAAAATAATCAAAGTAAGGAAAATTGAATAAAGATGTTTTTTATAAATTTTTCTCAAGTAAAACAGCACACCAACAAAATAAAATTTTCCTTTTATATTCTTCTCAACTTGGCAACTTATTTTTATTTATTTATTAAATTTTTTATTATTATTATTGTTATCATATTTTGTTTTCGTTCTGAGGGGTGTCCCAATCATTAAATATTCATAAATCCGTCAAGATGAGAATCCAAGACAAAATGAAATGAATTTTCTTTGAGGAAAGATAATAAAACAAAAATTTATTAAGTCGAATGAGGTGATAAAAAAATATTTTCAAGGCTTAAGGATATTTAAGAATTTTGAAATGAAAATCTTGAGTGTTACACTTGAACTTTTTATGATTTTTGGTCGTTATCAAGAAAAGCGTTTATTGATTTTGTATTGCGGGTAAAATCAATCATTACATGGGCACAAAATTATTGCTTTTTAATTAAGTTATTGTTCAAGATTGGTAAAAGCATTTCATTTGCCTGATATTTTTAAGTCAATTTCAATTAGTTTGATTTGGTTTTTTTTTATAATCAAGTAAAATATTAATTTATTTTCACATGTCAAAAGTTTAGAATGTAGGAACAATAAGCACGATTCAGAAAATATTTCAAATATGTAAGACTACGATATTCATTTATAATGATATTCGAAGAAACGTGATTTTTACCAAATTTGTACAATATAAAGAAAAATATATTAGAATTTCACAAAAAATTGCTTTATTTTAACTCCACACACATGATGTGGTGGGCTAAAATTAAAACGATAATAATATATTCTGACTAATGTTAAAAAATTCAATTTCAAAATGTCTTTTCAAAACTACATAAGGTCAAAAAGTATGAAATCTATTAAGGGACGTCACAAAATGCATTTTTTCACAAAATAAGCACGATGTCTTAATGCAGAAGGCCGATTAACATTTTTTATTAACCGATTATGATGATGTTTGATAATAGGGAACGAAACCGTTTAATAAATAGTTGCTCGATGAAGCTCTGAAATATAAGTACGTAATCACAATGAGAATGATCCTTAACAATAACTCAACTAAACTTTCATTCTTGTGCAAAACTACCTTCATCTAATTTTCACCTGTGATGAAAGAGAGAACCACGTTTGCTTTAAATTTTCTATTCAAATTCATTTTAGTTCTATTTTTTATTTTATTTTCATTTGAGAATGCGGTTTAATTTTAGTTATAGTGCGTAAAATAATTGTTTCTACTCCTACGACCAAAAGATGCACTTTACTTGTTTAAAAATTAAAAGTAAAATACATCATTATATCATAGAACAAACATAAGAAACTAATGATATTGAGAATTAAATCTCTAGAGACTAAGTAGATGAGTTACTAGATACCTAATTATAAAAATCGAGTTATTTCTATACAAAATTGTCTTTTTAAAAACCAAAGAAAACTCGATATCAATAAAAAAAAAATCTCGTCGATATATTCGGTATGTAATAAAAATGAATTTACTACTAACTGTATGTGTAATGTTGATGGAGATTTAACCAGATGCAATTGTTGAAGTTTAGAAATTTATGGATGGAAGTTAAAGATGGATATGATATGGTGAAAAAATGCTGATGTTGAACGAAGGCTGATGAGTTGGATTATACGGTAGAAAATTTGGAATAACACAATACTATTTTATTAAGTAACCAAAAGAGTTTTATTATTTATAATTAAAATTTTTTACAACTTGATTGTTCGCTAATTTGAAATTAATAGAATTAATTTTACAATATAGTTTTACAAATTATACGTTGTAGCAAACTTGAATATGTAAATGTACTATTAATAATATTAAACAGAGTACTAGTACGATACAATATGTAGTTAATTACATTATTAAAGGCACTCATCGGATATTGTAGTACAATATTAAATAATGACAGTTATAAGTTGACATGGTTTGTTTTCAAGTTGCATTTTACAGAAATGTTAAAAGAATTTTGATGGTTGCCAACTTGGTCAACAAATTGTTATAAAGGGCTAAATTTGGGGTTTTTATTTCTCCAAACAAAAACATTACTAAGATGAAGTCGTACAAAAAATAGCATATGTAACTCAGGAGTAAACGTCGATTATTGCTCTTGTACAGTTATAAATGCCGTGTTTTTTTTATTAGCGCCCGATATATTGTATCCGAACTACCCACGTTTCTATGTCAAAACTTATATTTAGCGCGCTATTTTTGCATATACAGTCAACTCTTCTATAACGGGATGAATTCGTACCGCGTTATATGGAAACCGTGTTATAAGAAAGTCGATTGTAATTAAATGCATTTTATGGAAATTGCGTTATGAGAAACATAGAAATAAGACAAATCATATTAACTTACATCGTGTTATATGGAAACCACTGTCGCGTTATATGGAAAACGCGTTATAAGAAACATTAAAAATAATATAAATTGAATTAATTCGTAGCACGTTGTATGGAATCTTAGACATAAATAAATTGTACACAAATAAACCTAATAATTTATTTAGATATTTTAATCTAAATTTATTGCATAATTCTAAAATTAATAACTAAATTAGAAAAAAATATTTCCAACAAAAAAATTAAAATGATATTCTATATTGCGTATTATTCAACAGTAATGTTAAATATTAGCCGTCTAATTTTTTTTTCTAATTGGCCGAAAATTCTCCTCACTTTACAAATTTTCTTCTTAGTTTTCAAATGTAGTTTTTGTAGTTCTTCCAAAACCTCTTTATATAGTCAAGCAATTTTGAAATTCTCATTTAAATTTTTCACTGCGTATGTTTGAAGGGTCATTTTAGATTAATTAGTATTCTAATTCTCTAGCCAAATCTAGTCGCTTTTTAAATATCATTTTTCTTTTGAACCATTTGAGGTAACAAAGGCCTCCAAACATGCGTTAAGTATTCACTGTTTAATTTCTGTACAACCTAATGATACAATTCGGGTACAATCTAAAATACAAAATTCTGTTGAAAATGGCTTCCAGAAATTTCCGTATGTAATACATTTCAAAAGTTCGGATGATTCCTAGGTCCGGAGGCTGTATTAATGAAGTGCAGTTAGGAGGAAAATAAAAAATTTTCACATTTGGGTGCTCCTTACCATGACCACTGGCGTTATCAACGATCAACAAAACTTTGAAACTCTCATCATAAAGCTTTCCACTTCAACCAATTATAAAACCAATCCTTAAATAATTCTTGAGTCATTCATGCTTTTTGATTCCCTCGCAAAAAACGCGTTATAAGGAGATCGCGTTTCGTCATAGGAGAACAGTTCCAATTTTCACTGCGCGTTATATAGAAATCGCGTAATAAAATTACCACGTTATAGGAGAGTTGACTGTAATTAATTTATTTAATTCCAAACCAATATTTTTCATTCACCTGTTTAGTTAAAAATCGATAATAAATATTTTGTTCTACATCGGAAGCCGCTATCCATTTCAATGAGAAATTTGAAAAGGTCTTTGTTTTGTGCAACCCTTAAACCATAACAAACTTAATCTTACAATACAAATTGAAAACACAGCAAGATGAATTCTTGTTTATAACGTTATGTCAAAATAAATGTCATCTGGTATATTTCAGGTCGTTAAAAGTTTGTTTTATGGATGAATTTAATTTTAATTTCAATGGTACACAGCGAAAATATGGGTAGTAGCGGCATTTCGGATAGATGATTTCCCTTTCAGCGCTCAATAGCCCGCCCCGGATAGCGAATAAAAAACACAGGAAATACCTTCACCCGAACAATAATATCCTATAAAAGATAGTAAACTTTTATAATCTACTATTAGCATGCCATTAACCAATATAAATAAATTTTAAAAAGACATTAGATACCTCAGCGATTTCAGCGATTTTATGAACGACAGTGGACAATTAGTTTTAGTCTTTAGTTCTAGCAATATGGCATGTCAAATGACAAAATAATTTTGGCACAGTCTAGACATAGAATTTCCGAGAATATTGTTTCTAGGGAACGGTATTTTAATTCAAGTATTCAGGTAATGTTTCCACGCGCTATACAGACATATGTAGTAACTATAATATAGGGTAGAAGCAAAATTCGTGACCTTTTTCCTGGTAGATGGCTTTACGTTGATATATCGCAGTAAACATTGAGGGCAATTATGTTTGTTTGAAAGGTGACATTTTAACTTGCACTTTGACATACAAAACATTAAAACCGGTGATGTGAATAAAACGTTACAACATTTTAAACATGGAGATAAATAATGAAAAAAATCGATGTTTTACAATTTTATTACGATACAGGTAAAAACGCAAGTTCAGGCTTGCGAAAAAGTTTGTGCTGTTTATGCAGAAGGTGCTTTATCAAAATAAGCAGCAAAGAAATGGTTCGAGCGCTTTCGTTCACGAAATATGGATGTCAAAGATGCACGACAAACCACTGGTTCGTCAATGAAATCATGCAGAAAATTGAAGAAGAGCGGCATAGCCATCAAGCAGCCATACAATTGGCAAAGAACTAAATACTGATCACAAAACAGTTTTAAATCATTTGAAAATGGCTGGATACAGAAAAAGCAAAAAGTTTCGCGCTTGGGTACCACATGAATTAACAGTTAAAAATTTAATGGACCGGACTTCTATCTGCAAAACGCTGCTGAAACGAAACAAAATCGCGCCATATTTAAAGCGAATTATACTGGTGATGAAAAGTGGATATGATTCGACAAGTTTGTGCGAAAAACATCATGAACGAAATGGGGTAAAGCTCCCCAAACGATATCAAAGCCAGGATTGACGCCAAGAAAGATAATGCTGTGTGTTTGGTGGGATTGGAAAGGAATCGTTCATTATGAGGTGCTGCCACCGGGCCAAACGATTGATTCTAATTTTTACTGTCAGCAATTAACGCGTTTAAGGCAAACAATTCAGTTAAAACATCCAGAAATGATCAGCAGAAAGTGCGTTGTGTTCCATCATGATACCGCTAAACCACACACATCATTGATGACCCGGCAGAAACTGAGAAAGCTTGGCAGGGAAGTTTTGATGCTCCCACCATATAGTATTGACCTGGCACCATCGGACTACCATTTGTTCCGGTTCATGCAGAACCATCTTAATGGTTTTACATTAAATCCAAAAGAGGCCACGAAAATGAGTTGTCTAGATTTTGCGCCTCAAAACCACAGAAGTTCTACAGACATGGGATCATGGCTCTACCGGAAAAATGGTAAAAGGTCATCGATCAAAATGGCACATATTTGATTTAATAAAGTTCATTTGAAATAGGAAAATTCTTTGTTTCAATGTCACCCAGAAAAGGCCAACAACTTTTGCCCTACCTATTATATTGCACTTTTAAAATAGAGGAAGTGATGGTGTAAAAGGACTGTAGTAAATGTAATAACTTTATGTCCATAATTAGTTATAATATTTAGTATAGTCTTTTTACTAAAGTAAAGATACATTCGTGACGTAAATTCCACTTAAATATTCTGCATGATAAAAACGGAGGGATTAAACCATAGAGAAATACAAAACTCTTAAAAATTCTTAACTGATAATTTCACGCAAGTAGTAAAATGTCCATAACTTATACCAACCTTTTCTTAATAAGCACATTTTATTAAACACTTGTTTTTTATTTTGCAAAAATTGAATTTTTGCGAAATAAAAAACAAATGTTTAATAAAATGTGTTTATTAAGTGTAAATGTGTGTTCGCCAAGTGCCTACGGCAAATAGTGTGAAAAGCATACATACAACTTTATGTTTAACCAACAGATATGATTTTTAATTAAATCAAGAATCCAAACCAAACCTAGCATATGAAAAAGTTCACAACATTAACTGATTATCGAACTTAAAAATGTTAAGAGCAAAAAACTAAATTTTTAAAAACGAAAGATTGAATTTAATCTATCTATTTTCCATCTAACTAATTACCACCCCTTCGCCTGTAATTGTAATTAATTAAACTTGTTCTTCGGGAATAAAAATACTGATCCCTACGAAACATATACATTTAAGATTTAACAATACCGATCAAACGACAATGTTGGAGTTAATAACTCATGGGCCGATGTTCTAAACTTGGCTACTGCTTAAGGTAGGACGTGAAAAGCTAGCTACTTAAGTGTTCGTAGGACTTTGGCCCCAGAGCAGATTGCAAAGATTGGAAAGAAACAAACTAAAAATTTTACAATACTAGGAAAACCCGTTTATACAAACCCCAATGTAAAACCGTTAATATATATTTCATATTGTAACAGAAATTGTGATGTTGCTAATAAATGGATGTTGTTTTCTTAAAAAAAAGTTATGTTGTTTTCTTGTAGTCGAATGAGTACGAGTTAAACTAATTAATAAATCGAATTCCTAAAGTATGATAAGCAACTCGTTCCATTGCGTCTTTATGATCGTCTAAACGTATTACAAAACGATGTTCAGTATACCTTCGACATTTTTATTTAAAATGTATGGGAACTATAATATTTAGGTTTGTCTTTCTACTGTTAGTAATTAAATTTGAAATATTAGTATGTTTTAACTTTTATATTGTCGTCTCAGTTACTAATTTGTTGGGTATACATAATTATAATACACACAATTTATTTTTATTTTCTCTATACCGAAAAATTATTTCTAAACAAACCTATTAAATCATTTTCCCTATACTCTGCAAAAATAAATACTCAACTCCAGCATCTACATACATAAAATTTTAATAGAAAAAACCGAATTTATTTTGTTTTTTTCTTAATTTCAAAATAACCAAATCTAATTGTTAATGATGCATATATTGTTTTATTTAGTTTTGCATAACATCTATGTTCCATGTGTAAAAATAGAATAGCTTAGATCGTATATGGAACTTAGACAATATGTAGCACTGACAAAAAATTTCCAATGTACCGACATTTTCCCCCAAAAATAATATTTTCCAACTTTTCGACTTAGCAATTGTTAATATAAATTACTTAAGATATATGGTTAGAAAATTGTTATGACTTATAAAACCGAACAAACAGATATTAAAATAAACTTGAGTCATTCTACAGATAGAAATGTATCATATGGAGAAAGATAGACTTAGTATACTATGTAAGTATAAGCAATATACATAAGTATACATCATATACATATATGTGATATGTACATGTTCATACGAGGAATGTACATAAGAGAAAAATTAGAAATATTTTCAAATTTTATCATATATGAAACAAAACTAATTTGAAAGTACATGAATTTTCAATTTACTCGTATTTAATTCACAAATAAAAAGTGTTGACTGCTATTTTTAAGTTATCTTACGAAAAGTAGAATCGTCTCGAAAATCACTGCGCCCTGGGAAATTTAACGATACTTTACATAAAATAAATAAGGTATGGCGAATAATGATTTCTTAAATTAACTGAACTTTGATACTGTATGTTGATTATTGTTTCCTTGATATTATTGTCAATAAACCAAACCGCTTACTTCATTAGCAATAAGTTACGCATGTGGTATAAATTATGTATTCACGCTTCCTCGAATCAATACCAATGTAATTATCATTTGAAATATACAATTTTTGGTTTTAAATATTTTGCAATATATTTATGACAATACCATGGTTACGTGAAAAATTTAAAGCATTCAAATTTTTAAAACGTCTTAAAATAAATTGTAAATTTATAAAGGTTATAAATGTTCTAAAATGACAGATAATGAAAGGATATTTTACCGAATCACAATGTAAAAATAAAAATCAATATAATATTGATGCCTTTTGATATCAAAGCTAGGATTTTGAATTTATTGCCACAACCACCTGCACATCACACAATTCTAAAAATTGTGTGAATGGAGCATTTTGTGAAATTCTTTTAAATATTTTTGAGAAATCGGTATGTTTAAGATTTTAAGATAAATGCTGTTCTTTTTAGTTCTAGTTGAGACATATAAAGTTCGAAAAAATACCCCAAAAAACAGCGTTACACGAATAGCCTACAATTTTTTCTACTGGCATGTTGGTGCTCTTAGCATTGTCAATTATTTTTTTCACATTTTATTATAGCACGTAGTCTGCCTCAGACCGTAAGCCGATGTAAAGGAGAAGATGCAACAAAAAATTATTGCTGCAAAAAATATCAAATTGTTAAATCAAATTATATGAATTAAAAGTTTGTAAAAGCTTTAGCTGCTTTTATGGATGACATCATGATATAACATTTAAAACATCTGAATATTCTTTTTTGTACTTTTTGAAACAAATATTGATATAAAATAAAATAAAAATGAATATTTCACGTGAACCCGTTTCTTGTGAAAAAATTGAGCGGTTTATGATGCAATCGTCTTTCGCGCATTACACAAACTTTGCTTCTTTTTCCATTATGAACACGTTGCTCTGACGTGAGTCTATTCATTATGAAATGGCAAACCAAACAAACCAAAAATCAACTATCAGCTGTGAATCGGCTGTCCCTGAAAAAAGTGTTGCCAACTTAAATTCTGTACCTCGAAATGAAACACCTTTGTATGAGTAATTTTATTTTTGCACGACAAGATCCTTAATTTGTTTAATTTTTCTACTACTAGTCAAACATTAATTACCATCATTTTAGATTTTTCATAGAGGGTGTAGCTATCACACATGCTCAAAGGGTGACTCACATTTTTCTAAAATTGAGAACTTTTATTTTTATATTTTAATGCAAAATCTACTCTTTTCTTTTTATTTTCTTTACTAATAAAAGATTTTTTCCTCGCTATACGTGAAAAATAAATCATTTTTTCTTAAAATTCTTCTAACTGTAATGGGATTTATATTTTTACCATTAAACCTGAAGAGCATTTTAGTTAATTCCACTGCAGTTAACTTAGGAGTTTGTCTTATTTCGCGCATAATTAACTTTTCATCTGATGGTGATATTTTTCTCGGACCTTTTGTGATGGGTGTATTTTCTATTCGGCCTTCTTTAAAATATCGATCACAAGTTTTAGTACTGTTTATTTACAATAATGTTAAGTATTATCGCGATTTCACTCAATGATTTCTCTTTTGTTCGGTGGGAAATCACTAACGATAGATATTAAACTGCACTGAATAACTAATAAACATAAAACCAAAGTAGAGAAAAAATACGCACTAAAAACATAGAACGACAATAACTACACAACTCTAATTACATCAAATTGCGGAATATCCTTCATTCAACAAAAATAAATTAACGCGAGAAATAGAATTATTTTTCTTTCTTTTTTCTACATTTGACTCTAATTCTCCATAATTGGGAATTTAATAATTACTTTTGTTTTCCCACGAGTGTTTTTTGGTAATATGACACAACTTAAAATATGACAATTTTGTATTTAACTCGACACGTATTTGTTTGAAGTTTTGATCATAACTGATGTTGTGCCGTGTGTCTCTTTTGTGCACGTGATTCACCGAATCACTATGTGTTTTGAGTCCGGTCTTATTCTTCGTTTTCCCCCTTTATCTCTAAAACCGGTTTGATATGTAAAGGGGAAAAACCAAATATGAGACCAGACTCAAATGATCTAGTGTGGTTTGATGGTTTAAAATGCAATTTAACTTTCAAAAATGACACAACTGTGAAGGGCAACAAAAGAAATTATTAGGTTCTCAATTCTGGAGAATTATACTGGGTTTACACCAGAGCTACTTTAATAGTATAATACTTTTTTGCTAATAAAGTATAATACCCGGCCAGTTTACATCGCAAGCGGTGTAAACCCATACTATAATACTATATTATTTTTTTTGTTTGTAAATATATTTTTTTTGGTTAATATCATAAATGGAAATGTATAGCCAAACAAAAAATGTCTATATCGGCCACTTGAAAAAAATAATAAACAAAATTAAAGTATTATAACATTAAAGTATAGGTTAAACCACGACTATAATGTCAATATTTTTTTGATAGCTATTATACATTAATAGCAAAATAGTACGCGATAAAGTATTAAAGTATTTTAGTTTGAGTTTACACCAACATACTTTTTTGCTACATACTTTTATTCTACTGGTGTAAACGGGGTATTAGAGTAAAATGTTTTATGAATCTGAATACGGTCTTAACGGTAAAACCCGCTTTTTCTAATTGTGTCGATCTTGAACTACATATCCGATATATCTGTGTGTTTCTATCTCATTTTCATGATATTCTCAAATTTTTAATTTATAAGTTACTCTAAAAAAGATTCTGTCTTTGTAAATTGACTAGCTGAATGAGGGGGTCGTGAGAAAGAGAAATAAAAAAGCGACAACCACCACAATATCAACGCCAAGCAATCATTGCTTGTGTTAATACAAATTTGGATATCCTGATAGGGCAAAATACAGCGTGTTAGAAGAATTTTCATAATGTAAAAATACTTTATGTAGTAATACCTCCCAAAACAACTTAACAGTAACAATTGCAGCGGTAAAGATTTTTAGGTACCGTTTAAACATCTTGTGCATTTGGTAAACTTAATTAAAACAAAATTGAAGTTCTGGCAACCATAATACCACCACAGACAAACGCTAAGTACAATGGCGAAAATTTAGTCAAACTCGATTGAATAGTTCCTGTGTTAATCATATCGGCAGACAGCCAGATTCTTTGCCTTAAAAATACTCGATAGTAGTTGCTTTCTAATCCACCACTGCAAGTACATAAGCACTTAAGGTTTTTGTCTTTGCCAAATTGAAATAGTGCGTTTTAAAAGTACTTTATGTTTTATCTCATTGAGTCCTTGTGTGCCACAGTGAAAGTTTTCGGCGCTAGTTTTCGGATAAAGCGGGTCCAAAACAAATTTCAAAATATGAGCAGACTATACTGCATTCAAAACGGTTAAAATTTGGTATAACAAGGATATCTACAGATCATGTCAGTTTTAATTTCAATTTAGTTAACTGCCCTTTACTTAATCGACTTCTTGTTAAATTAAAGATAAGTTTTATTACTGTTTTTTAGTAGGAAACTTTAAAAGGTACAATTATCAGATACGAATAATTTAATTGGAGGAAATTGGAGTGAATCTGAAGAAAACCAAATATTTGTATATTAGTACAGATTTTATAAAGTAAGTAGATACCTTAAATCCTAACCTATAAACAAGTTTAATTATTTTAACTCAATAAAATATAAAAAATGCTACCATAAAATAAAAAGGAGGATTCGTTACCGATCTCCTTATTAAATATTTTCTTAATTGTTTAAAATTAAATAAAAACCTAAGTTGTTTATTTTAATGTTTTTAACGATAAAAACATTTTTAATAGCATGCCTCTAAATTCACTTTTTACTGTTTGTTAAAACTACATGGTACACAAGTAATTTATAATAAATTAGCAAAATAAAGTGAACAAATTCCGTCGAACGAATAATCGTCGTAATAGTTTTTATTTTTTGTTTAAATGCCGTTTAAATTTAGGGAGGAAATCATGGGACTCAGCCCTCCTCATGCTTTGTATAGATCATAAACCGAATATTAGTTCTAATTGAGTTGTCATCACAATATTAGTATTGTGTGAGTGTGGGACAAAATACAAAAAGCCATAAACATTTTTTGATGATTCATTCCCAATATTATAAATCAAATAATTGTTGTAAAATAAAATTTTGTTCTTACCTTCTTATGCTATCTATACGTTTGGCATTATTGATGTTCATGACTAATTTACTATGTTTTGCTGCCCACTCTACTATCAACTTCATTTTATCTGGCATTCTATACAACTTAATAATATACGCATCAATTTTGTCAAAATGCCAATACAAATTTTCTTTTCAAAATGTTCTTAAAACATTCATTTAATTTAAATGTATCTTGTTTTAGTCTTAAGATAATATTAATTAAATTCATGAATAAAGAAGAGCAAAAACTGAATTTAAAATAATTATTATTAAAAATAATTCAATTGGTTTTTGGTTTTGTAATATTCTTTAAATCAAATTCTTCTTCTGTGTTTTAACTTTTAGAGAACTTAATTCATTTTTCAATAAGTATTAAAATACATAATAATAATTGGAAAAGATGAAAAAATTAATTGCAATACATTTTTAAGAGTTATCTTCTCATAATAATAATTGTATTTTGCTGTTTTTGTCTTTATGTTAAATTTATTTTATAGAAATTAATTGAGTTGACAATCAATTTTAATTGACATTTTCATTTTTTCCTTTAATATTATCTATCCGTTTGTATACATTTATAACTGTTTTAGATGTTAATTGGCTTTTTATTGAAAAAGACTGCGACTTTACATCAAACCGATGAGATACTAATATCGATATGTTTTCCGAAGTGAACATGCAATTAAGGACATATGCACTTACTATTTCATAATTAAAAAAAAAAGTTGTAATTATATATAATTATATGTAATTATATATATACACCGATCCCCCGATTTACACGATAGATTGGTTCCGCAAAATACCGTGTAAATCGAAAGTGGGATTTTTGTATGAAAAACCGTGTAAATTGAAAAAATACAATAAAATTCTTAAATCATCGTTTGATTTTTAACCCTTATGCGAATAATAAGCTACCCGGGTAAGCTTTTGCATTTTTGGACGTCTATTTATGTATGTTTCAGTCGTAATAAAACTTTCAATTTTATGAGACCTTTTAGTTCAATTAATAGATTACGATTTCACTTAGAAATGAGAAATTTCACAGCTTTGACCAACGTGGAAGCCCACAAAGTAATTAAAATGCCCGAATTAGAGTAACAAAGGTACCCGGGTACCTTTATATATTTTACACGCTATTTGAAAGAAATTGTATTCAGATATTTTATAGTTTTGTGTTATGTCTTTTTGACTGATGTGACACGTTGGTCTATTTATAGAATGTTTTTAGCAAACTGACATGTTTAAGCTAATGCACGGTTGGTTTTGAATGCATGTCGCTTTTATTAAGAAAAATTATCTTAATAAGAGTGACTAAGGTACCACTCTTATAAGGATATTTCTTCTTCATGCACATTAGGAAGAAATTTAGGAATAGTCCAATTACTTTAACGT